>SSNS01000098.1:1632439-1654615 GCA_006937985.1 Aphyosemion australe
CCCCCCCCCCCCCCCAAAAAAGGAAGCAGCTATAACATCTGTTTAAAAGCTTGGCTTTTCACACATTTTTAAACACCAGTACTGGGAGCTCAGCAGAGCACTAATGACTGTTTTAGAAGATCACTCATTAGACCACCTACTGGTGACATGCACAGTTTATTAGCAAGCTCATAGGACAAGTTGAGGAGGGGTTGAGATGCTGATGATGTGGTGGTGCACACTGGTCTAAGACACACGGCCACCACCTTGCGCCACGGGGCAGGCCCCTTTTAAAATTTCTTCAGGAATTTTCTAGTCATATTTAATGTGCACCTCAGGATCATTACATAAATATAATAATTACAATATATATAATATATATACTGTATATATATATTATTATTATTACTAATAAGAACATATCATATGAATCTTTTCTGTAATATACCAACAACAATAATAATAGTAATAACAGAAGTGATAATGACAAGACTACTACTGATACTATTAAATATCATAAAATATTAGGGAATCTCAATGGCCCCCATTTTCATACGCATTGAATACCATTTTTTTATAAGATGATTTAAATATATTTATATTTGGACATTGCTTGTTTTTGTCATCCAGCTCATTCCACAGTTTCACTCCACATACAGACATACAAAAACTTCTCCTTGTACTTTTTACCCTTCGCATTTTGAATTTTTTGTTCCCTTGTAAATTATATCCCTCTTCCCTCTGGTTGAAAAGGTTTTGAATGTTGGGAGGCAATAAGTGCTTGCTAGCTTTAATCATGATCTGTGCTGTGTGATAATGAACCAGGTCTTGAAGTTTAAAGGAACATGGGGCAGGATCTTTAAAAAATCTGTAAAAAATTAAACATGTATGTTCATTTTTTCAAAGCTAATGGGTGATGAAGCGTTATAAACCAAAAAGAATGAGGCCACCCATGTATCGTTCCATTTTCTTGAACAGGCTGTTTGCTGCAAAATGCGCTGCAGTTCGGTCACGAATTTCCCGCGCTGCCCTACGGATGTGGCGTCAATTGACACTGCTTGCGCGTTCATGACAGCTTCAAAACAGAAAGAAAATGTGTTTGACACTGCAGATCGGTAGGTGGCGCTATTGCACCTTAAGTTGCTTGCCAACCGCCAAACTCCAAAAGAAGAACTGTGGGAATGGATTCTACTGCAACCAGCAAACGACCAAGCGTGGCACAAAGGAAGTTTATTCAGCGGCATCTCGTGAGTCAAAAACCAAATATGGTAAAAGACAGGCAGGGACCCGAATCTATATCGGATACGTGATTGACGAATGGAGGCTGCTTCAACTATATCTGGGACTCAAAAAGGATGCTGCCATGGCTCATTTCCTAGTGAGCAGGTAAGAAACATTATAGGTTGTGTTTAGAGATGATATGACAATGATCTGACCTCACCGATGACTCAGAGAGAGCTAGCGTGCAGTAGCATTAGCTGTGATCATGCTACAGTAGTAGCATTAGCTGTGATCAGGGCTGCAGCGTGAATTGCTTCGCCGCAATATTGTCCGTGAGAGCGGCGGGGAGTTGCCTTTTCAGCGTGAGATATTGGAGGTGTGGCGTGAGAGCGTGTGAAGAGGGTCAGGTAATGGTATTTTTGTGTTTGTGTAACATAGCCGTCTGTGCACGCTCCCGTGCTGGGCTGCAGTTACTCGCAGAGCCGGGCGTGTCGCTCGTGAGCATCGTTTCTTTTTTCCTGCCCCTAGCTCCTTTAAGTAATTTGGACTGTAAAAATAGAGAATTTGTATGTTCCCGATACCCAACTTTGTGAATGACTCGTATCACCCTTTTTTGCATTACTGAGTAAAGTGCATTTTTGTAATTGTTTCCCCAGATCTCTATACAGTAAGTGAAATATGGCAGAACTAATGAGCAATACACAATGTGGAGTGGATAGTGAGGTAAATACCCAAACAATGATATACACAAAGATACATAACATTCTACTACTTCCATAAATCCATAATACTGTGAATTGTACAAGTGTTGATTATATTGCCTAAATGTTGAAGATGGGATGAGGGGTTGGTGAACATAAGCTTCTTCTGAGGTCTGCTGTTGTAATTTTGTGATGTTTTTAAAAGAATATAAGACTGTAACTACTCAAATAAAATAAGTAAATCTAATTTGTGATTTTGTCCATAAACAGGGAGTCTTTTGGAGGAGACCAGGAGGACTGATTGTGAAAAGTGCACAAGAACCCAGAATATATGTTTAAATGTAAAAAACATCAAAGAATTTGACTACCTTTTTATGGAGTTATCTGCGGTTGCTTTGTTGAAGTCATATGTGTCTCTTAAAGACTTTGAATTAGCTTGACACCAATAAAGTGCTTACTTTTTGCTTTATATATTCTGTGCTTAATTTTAAAAATAAAATTTACATTTTATAAATTGCACTAATTGACATTTTGTTTGGTTTTCACATTTTTTCTCCAAATGTAATCATATAGGTTTCGCATAGACATCACTTGGGCTTCACATGTTTTTCACTTGTAATCCCTCAGATTTATCACATATTTTTCACAAGTAGTTCCATATTTTTTGTATGAATAACATTTGCTTCACATGTGATTAACATTATTTCACATGAGAACGTCCATAGCTTTCACATGTTATTACCATGTAAATGTTCCAAAAACACACAGGAAACATGTACAAAACACTGGTGGTCAAATGTATTTCACATTTGTCACATGTTTTTAAACATGCTCTCACATGTTAAATTTCACATGGGCAAAGTGGTTTTCACATGTGTTCTCATGTGCTTTTTCCGTAAGGGCTGGCAAGGTGATGGGGAGGCTATCAAAATTCGTATTAAAGTGATCAGGAATTTATTTATCACGTACACCGGTCAAAAGTTTTAGAACACCCTAATTTTTCCAGTTATTTATTGCAGTTTAAGTCATTCAAGTCCAATGAATAGCTTGAAATGGTACAAAGTTAAGTGGTGAACAGCCAGAGGTTAAAAAAAGGTAAGGTTACTCAAAACTGAAAAATAATGTACATTTCAGAATTATACAAGAAGGCCTTTTTCAGGGAACACAGCTGTTCTGCAGCAATGGAGGTTGATCAAGCCTTGAAAGCTGGTGCTACTAATTCCCACAGATGTTCCAACTTTGCTGGATTACTCACAACTAAAAGCAGTGTTGGAACATACTGTGGTACTATACCCTCGTGAGCATCAGTTGAACAGTATTGTACTGCAGATAATAGTGTGTTGCTACAAAAATGGCCAGAAAAAGTCAATTAACAATGCACTGTAAAAAATAGCCGTATATTTAACAGTGATAAATCGTAAAACCATGACAGAAAAAACCTGTAAACTATAAAACGATTTAAAACTGTTGAGTTTATGTGAAGTTGCCTTAAAAAAATTAATTGGTGAAAACAGTAATTTCTACATTTTTTGTTTGAAAAAAATACATAATCCCACTGTAAAGCACCATTGCATCGTTTTTTTTTACAGAAAATTTCTTTTATTTTTTTAACAGTAAAACACTATGGTTTTTACATTTATTTAATGAAAAAAATACAATTTTTAATTGCTGGTAATGGATGTATGCGTTTTTGATATTGTGAAATTTGCATTCATTTCACATGAAAATAATGAATTAGATAGCGTTTTTCAAGAAAATCAAAGTACTTTACATTAAATCCATTATTGATTCATTCCATATTTAATACAGCATATTATTGTTTGAAATGGAATATAACATGTACATATGTCCCAGAATCTTAATACTTGAGATAATGTTGAGCTTAAGGCAATTTGTGGATATATTTTTTGTCTAAACTAAAATGATAAATTCCCTGCATTTGATATAGCACCGACTCCTAGAACCCCCCCCCCCAAGGTGCTTAACAACACAATCAGTCATTCACCTATTCACATTCCCACCCTGGTGGTGATGAGCTACAATGTAGCTACAGCTGCCCTGAGACGCAGAGACTAAGGCGAGGCCTGCCGAGCACTGGTGCCTCCAGTCCGTCCGACCACCAGCAGCGGGCAATGTACCAAGGACACGACAGCAGCATTCTCTGGTAGGAGCCAGAATCGATCCTACAACCCAAGCTACTGCTGCCCCAGACTAAAGGCTGATTTATACTTCTCCGTTTGCGTGGGGACAGAGACACGCAACACCATTATCGATGCAAAGGATAGACCTACAGAGGCTGACGGAGATATGCCCAAAATTTTAACTATCCGTCTAAAGCCTAAATTCACAGTCATCTATCCGAGGCAGAGACGCACACGCTTTGATGGAGACATTTTGCCTTTGGACCTCTCCATCACCTGGGGAGTGTTGCAAAGCAATTCCCTGCCAGGACAACAGAGGGTGTAGTGCTTTTCTGGGGTATCCTGCCATGTATCCGGTCTAAGATAGTGATAAAATATCTGCATTCATTTCTAATGAGGAAGGTGTTTACCCAACTAAAAAAACTTTTTGTTATGCTTTTTCACATAATCATGTGGTATGGCGTGATAGTTAAATATAATTAAATGAAATAAATAAAAAATATTAAAATATAAAATCCCAGCAGGTAGGTATAGGATGGAAAAGTCCCACGTGCTCCGTTTTCAATAGTACGCCGTTTGTTGCAACCGTAGGCTATAGAAAAAACAGCCATACTCACTCTGCGTTGACGCCAGTTGGGGTTTAAGAGTGAGGAACCCGTCCAATATGGCGTCAACATTTTTACGCTCTCCAGCGCCCAATGAGGCATCTACGTATTCATGTCCCTAACCCTAACCCCAATACATTACGGGCCACTCACGCAGCTGGCCCTCTGGGTATTTTTACATGTCCCCTTAACAAAGGACTTGAAAAGGTTTTGTCCCTAAAGTGCTGTTGGTCGATGTAACAGTCATGCAAATTTCACTTTTCATTTTTATAAAATAAAACTCAAAATGTGAAAATTGGAAGAAAATACAAATTACACCATTGGTAACTAAATGTGGCAGGTATCAAGTGTAGTGTCAAACCAAAGTAAGTGTCGTGTCAAACCGAAGTATCATGCTACTCACTGTAGCAACTCAAGGCAGTCACAGAGAGCCATTTCAGGCTGACACTTCTACAATTTCTGCTCGACTCCGCTTTCTACATGAGCTGGTCCAGGAAAAAGGGGGATACAATTTTGAATTTGTTTTTTTGGGGCCTAAAAATCACATAAAAAGTTGAATATCTTAAAAAAGTATTAATGATATCAATCAATCAAAAAGCCTCTCCCTGGGCTGCCACCTTATCGTGGTGGAGGGGTTTGAGTGTCCCAATGATCCTAGGAGCTAAGTTGTCTGAGGCTTTATGCCTCTGGTAGGGTCACCCATGGCAAACAGGTCCTAGGTGAGGGATCAGACAAAGTGCAGCCCAAAGACCCCTTATGATGAATAAAATAAATGGAATCAGTGTTCCCTCGCCCGGACGCGGGTCACCGGGGCCCCCCTCTGGAGCCAGGCCTGGAGTTGGGGCACGCTGGCGAGCGCCTGGTGGCCGGGCTTTCACCCATGGAGCCCGGCCGGGCACAGCCCGAAGAGGAGACGTGGGTCCCCCTTCCCATGGGCCCACCACCCGTGGGAGGGGCCAAAGGGGTCGGGTGCAATGTGGAAAGGGTGGTAGCCGAAGGCGGGGACCTTGGCGGTCTGATCCTCGGCTACAGAAGCTGGCTCTAGGTACGTGGAATGTCACCTCTCTGGTGGGGAAAGAGCCGGAGTTGGTGTGTGAGGTTGAGAGGTTCCGACTAGATATAGTTGGACTCACCTCAACGCATGGCTCTGGCTCTGGAACCAGTTTCCTCGAGAGGGGTTGGACTCTCTACCACTCTGGAGTTGCTCCCACTGAGAGGCGCCGAGCAGGGGTGGGCATACTTCTTTCCCACTATCTTGGTGCCTGTACTTTGGGGTTTACCCCGGTGAGCGAGAGGGTAGCCTCCCTCCGTCTTCGTGTGGGGGGACGGGTCCTGACTGTGGTTTGTGCTTATGCACCAAACTGCAGCTCAGACTACCCACCCTTTTTGGAGTCCCTGGAGGGGGTACTGGAAAGCGCTCCTTCGGGTGACTCCCTCGTTCTGCTGGGGGACTTCAATGCTCACGTGGGCAATGACAGTGAGACCTGGAGAGGTGTGGTTGGGAGGAACGGCCCCCCTGATCTGAATCCGAGTGGTGTTTTGTTATTAGACTTCTGTGCTCGTCATGGATTGTCCATAACGAACACCATGTTCAAGCATAAAGGTGTCCATATGTGCTCTTGGCACCAGGATACCTTAGGCCGCAGGTCGATGATCGATTTTGTTATCGTTTCATCTGATCTGCGGCCGCATGTCTTGGACACTCGGGTGAAGAGAGGGGCGGAGCTGTCAACTGACCACTACCTGGTGGTGAGTTGGCTTCGATGGTGGGGGAAAATGCCGGTCAGACCTGGCAGACCCAAACGTGTTGTGAGGGTCTGCTGGGAACATCTGGCAGAGTCTCCTGTCAAAAGGAGCTTCAATTCCCACCTCTGACAGAACTTCGAACGTGTCCCGGGGGAGTCGGGGGACATTGAGTCCGAATGGGCCATGTTTCGTGACTCCATTGTCGAGGCGGCTGACCGCAGCTGTGGCCGCAGGGTGGTCGGTGCCTGTTGTTGCGGCAACCCCCGAACCCGCTGGTGGACACCAGTGGTTAGGGATGCTGTCAAGCTGACGAAAGAGTCCTATCAGGTCTTTTTGGCCTGTGGGACTCCGGAGGCAGCTGATAGGTACCGGCAGTCCAAGCGGAATGCGGCTCGGGTGGTCGTGGAGGCAAAAACCCGGGCATGGGAGGAGTTCGGTGAGACCATGGAACAAGACTTCCGTATGGCTTCGAGGAGATTCTGGTCCACCATGCGGCGCCTCAGGAGGGGAAAGCAGTGCACTACCAACACTGTTTACAGTGGGGAGGGTGTGCTGCTGACCTTGACTCGGGACGTTGTGAATCGCGTGGACATCGGGGGGCAGTTCCACTGGACTGGCAGACCGGGGTGGTGGTCCCCCTATTTAAAAAGGGGGACTGCAGGGTGTGTTCCAACTACAGGGGGATCACACTCCTGAGCCTCCCTGGTAAGGTCTATTCAGGGGTTCTGGAGAGGAGGGTCCGTCGGATAGTCGAACCTCGGATCCAGGAGGAGCAATGTGGTTTTCGTCCTGGCCGTGGAACACTGGACCAGCTCTATACCCTTGGGGGAGTCCTGGAGGGTGCGTGGGAGTTCGCCCAACCAATCTACATGTGTTTTGTGGATTTGGAGAAGGCGTTCGACCGAGTCCCTCGGGGGGCCCTGTGGGGGGTACTCTGGGAGTATGGGGTACAAGGCCCCTTGATACGGGCTGTTAGGTCCCTGTATGACCAGTGTCAGAGCTTGGTCCGCATTGCCGGCAGTAAGTCGGGCTCGTTTCCGGTGAGAGTTGGACTCCGCCAAGGCTGCCCTTGGAAGAATCCCAAACCGTCAGTCTCAGGTCTCACCGTCACTCGCCACAAACACCAAAAACAGTGCCTCCCTGTTTGGGATGCTTTAAATAATTGAAACGCTCTGTGTGAAGCGGTCACGTGGGTGGGACGGTGAAACGAAGCCTCGTCAGTCATTGGTCACGTGACTTTCAGCAAACAAATCAAGCTCCGACACAGTGCTTTGCTCTGCGGTGGTTCGTTTTGGTGATACAAGCTTCGAATCCTGCGTGTCACAGGTAACATCACTACTAACTTGGTCTATTTGTTGTGTTGTGTTGCAGACAATGATAAAGCTGGGTTAGCTTTAGCTCATGTAGCCTGGGAACAGCCTGTTAACGCCAGCAGTGCACATTTAGAAACGTGTTTCGGAGACGGGTGTAAAGTAGTTTGTATAGGTAGAACTACTTTTAGTGATGGTTTTACACGGATATGCTTTTGTTTTCAAAGGCATCACTGGAAATCTTGCTGTATGCTCGTGTTAGCTTGGCAGCTCAAGAAGCACATCGATCTGATGCCGTGCTGCAGTTGAGCTCCAGGCGGTCACACACGCACGCAAGACGTGTTTCTCCTGATTCTGGTTCCCTCCATCCATGATCCTCATTTGTGTAAGTTTGTTTTAATGTTTTTTTTTGTAACGGGGCCTGGTATTTTCTGTCTTGTTTGACATGAAGCTGAAGATTTAAGTTAACTAACTGTGACAACTATGTATTCATGTAGCATATGTGGAGAAACGGTTCAGTCTGTGAAAGCTTATGTTTTGCACTGCAGACTGCATCGTAATGAACCCCGTTGTATTTTTAAATGTGTTGAAGAAAGTTGTAAGCAGGTATTTTCTGGATATGCTGCTTTAAAGTCTCATTTCTACCGCCACCACACAGGTACCGCTAGTGTTTTTCAAGATACCTTAACGATATTGAAGTGCACTGTCTCCCTTTGTGACTGTCAGTGTGAGGGAATTAAAGCTTTAATTGTTCACTTAAAAGAATGCATACAAGAGGGACAGCATGTGACTTGTCCAGCAAGAGGATGCCAAAAAGTGTTTTCTGTAAAATCCACATTTACCTCTCATATGTCGAGAAAACACAAACAGTTAGAAAATGTGATTTATGGTTCAAACAAAGAAACTAAGTCAGAGAATCAAATAAGTGCCACCACACAGGAAGCAGCCAGTGTCTCAGGTGCAGAAAACGCTGGTATGGATGGTTCTAATTGCAGTGACCTGTATCTCAGAAATGTATGTATGTTTTACATTAAACTACAGGGACAGCATCTTCTGCCAGCATCTACTATTCAAACCATTGTTGAAGAAATCCAAAATATACATGAACTGGGACAGATGCACACAATGAATTGACTAAGCTCACTTCTAAAAGATATGTCTGTTTCAGATGAAGGCGTTCTAAAAATCTGTGACACAGTAAAACAGTCGGGCTTGTTCTCAGCTTGTCACACAGGGCCCATGAGAACTGCTTACTCAAGAGTTCAGTGCTTTAAAGATGTGTTCAAGTTTGTGGAACCCCAAAAAGTGTTTTTGGGCAGAGATGAGAACAGGACAGAGCGATTTGCCTATTATGTTCCTGTGCTAAACACTTTAAAAAGTATGCTGGAATCTAGTTTTTGGGAAGGTCTCATGTCAGTGGATCCTAATGATGTTTCAAGACAAAATGTTCTCAGTGACTGTTGTGATGGTAACGTGTTTGTGTCAAACACATTTTTTCAGGAAAACCCCAATGGTCTCAAGTTGGTTCTGTACCAGGATGCATTTGAAGTAGTGAATCCACTTGGTTCTGCTAAAAAGAAGCAAAAGGTTTTGGCAATGTACTTCTCTCTCCTCAACCCTCAACCCCCCCCATGCCCGGTCAAATACTGATCATATGCAGCTAGTTTTACTGTGTAGAGAGAAGGATTTCAAGGAATTTGGCCATGGGAAAGTTTTTTCAGAACTCCTGACTGATTTGAAGGTACTAGAGGAGGATGGGATAACAATGGCAGACAAAACTGCTGTGAAGGGAGCGCTCTACTGCATTGCTGGTGACAACCTGGGCTCTCACTGTATTGGCGGTTTTACAGAAAATTTCAGTTCATCTGTGTACTTCTGCAGATATTGTCTTGTAACTCGAATTGAATTTCAGGGTGCTGATCTGACAGTCTGTGGACCTCAGCACACTCCAAAAACATATAGATCTGCCACTGAACAGCTGGAAAGAGAAGATGTGTCAGAAGTACATGGGATAAAGTTCAGGCCTGTATTTAATTCTTTACAAAGCTTTGATGTGTGCACACCTAGCATGCCCCCATGTCTCGGTCATGACATTTTTGAGGGTGTCCTCTCGTATGACCTTGCTCTTTACCTCAAGTACTTCATCAACACAAATAAGTGGTTCACTTACACAGTTCTGAACAGGCGTATTAAACAATTTAAATACAAAGAAACAGATGCTTCATCCAAGCCTTGTGAGGTCAGTCCAAAAGCATTGAAACTTGGTGGACAAGCTGTTCAAAACTGGAACCTCTTAAGACTTTTACCCCTCATCATTGGAGACAGAGTGCAAAACCCTCAAGATAATGTGTGGTAGTTAACTTTGCAGCTTAAGGATATTGTTGACCTAATTTGTGCTCAGCAAATTTCCAAGGCTCAGGTCACTTATCTGGATGCTCTCATCCAAGAGTATTTGGAAACCAGAAAGGCCCTGTTTCCTAATGTCAACTTGAGACCTAAGCACCATTACTTAAGACATTATCCAGGGCTGATCCTAAAGTTTGGTCCTCTCATCAGGCTGTGGACAATGCGATTTGAGAGTAAACACAGTTACTTCAAAAGATGTACAAGGCATCTGAAAATTTTCAAAAATCTGTGCTTGACTCTTTCAGAGAGACATCAGATGTTTCAGGCCTTCCTTTCTTCTGGCTCAGTGAGTCCTCCAGCATTGCAATTGAAAGAAAGCTCCCCATTTTACTTAGAGCTTTACAGTGAACAAGTTAAAGATGCAGTCCTGTATTTTGGCCTTACTTACAGGAAGGTCAGTTTGTTGTCACTAAGTATGATGAGGCAGTGGAATTTGGTGAAATTCTCATAATTTTTGTTAATGATGATTCAGCTCTTCATTTTCTCATGAGAGTTTACGATGCAGAATTCCTTTCTTATTACCACATGTACTCTGTAAAAAAAAACACTGGAAGATTAGAGTGCAGACTTATCAGTGAACTGATTGACTTGTGGCCGCTGTCATCGTACATGAAAAACGAATACCAGATTGTTCCACTGAAGCACAGTGTCTTGTCAGACTGAATGCCTTGATGTCACTGGGCCGGAGACCAAACTGTTTGTTTGTGTGTCTTAACAGATATGGCTGAATCACAGGTGCTAAAGAACATAAGGGATGCAGTAGCAGGAGTGCTTCCGGACCTTCCTGATCAACTTGTCAAATCAGTAGAAGATACTTTGAAAACACTTGGTGCGACAACCACAGATGATTTAAAGTACATCACAGAAAATGACTTGCTGCCAGTGTTAAAGCCCATACCAGAAGACTGGTGGCTGCCTAGACCCAAAATGGTAAGTGTAGAGCACTGTCGCCACATCACCAGATGTCACACTTGGCCCCTGCTCTATGGTGTATTTCCAGATATTTTGCATTTTGAAATGCAATTTGTCAGACAATTTGCAGTTTGATTTGACCACTTTGTGTAACCTTACTATCTTAAAATGTATCTATAAAGGTCATAACTTAAAACAAAAACACGATTTAATGTTTAATGCTTTTATTTCTTTTTGTGTGTGTGCTTTTACAGTTGTGAGCCCTTCGACAACAAACTCTGCGTTCCTCTCCAGTGGATGTCCTTCTTTTCCTGCCATTGTCATCCACCACTGCTTCACCTTCAGGAATCTGTATGCCATTAAGACCAAACTGGGTAGAGAGATTTGAAATACCATGGCAGATGCTCCCTGAGGAGTTGGTACAGAACCTAGAAAGAGAAAAGACCAAGTGCAAGACAAAGACGCGAAATGGTGAGGATTGTTGTCTCTGAAATGATGAAGACTTGTAAGAATCCAAACAAGCACAATACTACAGAGATAGGAAAAAGGATGGTGGCCAAGTATCCTAAGTCTCTTCAAGATGTCATCGATGGTGATGTTATTGGCACTGGATATCATTCCCTGGTGAAGCAACTTCAGGCAAGAGTTGAAAATGTTAAGCGACCTGACACACCAAAGATTAGAAAACGGAAACCAGCATCAGATGACGATGCCGACACAGATGAAATACCTGTTGAACAAAAAGCAAGTGTTCAAGACACATATGGCTGTATTAGCTGGGAGCTAAAGCATTTGCCACTCTCTGAGACTGAGGAGAGTCAGCTTGAAAAAAAAGAAGAAATGAAGAAGCTTTTTGAAAAGAACTACAAGACAGATGTGAAAGATTTGTTAAGTGCACCTATTATACGCAACGTAAAGACATCAACAAAGGGGCAAGCATCCAGAAACTATGCCGGGAATGGCCCTTTCTCTTCAATGAAGTCGGAATGGCAGCACATTTCCAATAACTGACTGGTGTGAAACTGATGGAGACCTTCCTTGCCAATGTTGACAAAAAGGGGGAACGTCTGTTAAAGTACTTCAAATACGTTGATGCACAAAAGCGCAAACAAGTTCTGAATTCTCTTCTCAAGCTTCAGACTGAAAGAGGTCAGTCCAGTGGTTGCTCACAAGAAGTCATTGAGATGATGTTTCTTTTATTGGCTCATTTTGATGAGAAGGAAGAGCTCCTGTTCCACTGCGTCGAGATGACGAGCCTTGCAGAAGATGTTCAGATGGAGAAAGTGCCACCAACACCCTTCATTATTGTTTGTGGTAAGTACAGAACGCAACATTCAGCAGCTTTTTTACGCTGTAACTGCCATGTTGTTGTACTCATGGCTTGTTTAGTTTCATGTTTTGTTGCATCCCACACTGATACACTGGCTAACACATACATAGAGGTTCAGCCAGTAATATAACTCATCCTGTAACTTATGTAACAAGTACCTCTGTATTTGTATAGATCAGGGGTTCCCAAATCAGGGGTCCCCATAATTTTGTTTTTGCTGAGGTTAGCAAGATTTTTTTGTAAAAATTACACTTATAAAATCCTAAAAACACACCCTACAGTATAATCAGAACTCCGTATAAAAGTTATAACTCTGTATGTCTGTATAAAGTTAGCAAATTATCACATTTAACGTGTTTATGCATGTGGGAGTTGGGGTTGGGGGTCCTGGCTTGTCTTGGACACAGGCAAGGGGGTCCCCAAAGAAAAAAAATTGGGAACCACTGGTATAGATGACTGACATTGAAGGCATGTTATTAAAGTTTTTAATTATTTGGTTGTTTTATTTCCTCAGGTTCCTCCTGCATTGCTGCTGAGACCTTCATGTTGAGCATCGACAAGAAGATTGTCAACGACCACATCACGACCTTCACCTCTGCCATCTGCCTGATGCTTGGAAGTTACTACTGCTTTAACATACACTACCCTGTGGAATTACGATCAACACTGGAGTTCCTTCAACGGTATTTTTTTTTTTAATTATGGATTTATTCTTGTTTTAAAGGGAATCTAAACCAACATTTTCCTTGTTGTTGAATAAAGACAGCTTGGGTGGTCAAATGTAGCATGCCAAAAAGTCAAAGCTGTGTGTGACCTACTTTTTATGTAAATTATAAAGTCGAATAAGGTGAGGAGAAAAACGTGTGTTCTGCAGACATGAAAATCCCTCACCTTTCGGCGAAATTCGCTGTCTTGAATCCAAAATGGGTCAATGATTCGTGCAGATCCGATGAGAAAATATTTGGGGGGGGGGGTGATGTCTCTGTAATGATGTCGGGCGAACTTAAACTCCGTCGGGTCATTTCGGTTTCAGTCTGGGGCTTTTGGAGACTCTACGGAGGGGGTGGGGTGGGTGACGGCGCGGAGAAGAGGAGAGCGCTCAACAGGAGAACAGTGAAAGTGAAATAATAACAATATTGTTCTGATGTGTCAGCCTGTAGAAGTTCTTGCTAAACTTTATTGTTTCATGAACCAGGATGACTTCAAATTATGTTAAGTTCAACTTAAAGAATACTGGGAGAAAGTTTTTGTTTACCGTTTGAGTTAGATGGCTGTTTGCTTTATCTGCTCCTCAGAGACACAACGGACATGAGGAGATAATAAAAGTCAAAATGTCCCCAAAGGACAGGAGGTGGGAGGGTTAGTTAGCTGGTTAGTCAAGGAGATCCATCAGCCAGGTAGCTAGCATTAAATCCTTATTCAGCCCACAGCCTCCTGCTGGTGTTATTATTATTATTTTTATTATTATTATTATTATTATTATTAACAGCAAATACAAAACAAACATCCAACATTTTTATTGGAAGTTTAGGATTCTTTCTAGTTTTAGTATCTTCAGCAGCAGCAGAGCTTGGTTCATTCTCCATCACATTTCTGAATGAGACCATTGGTTCAAACAAAATAACAAACCAGGCCAAACCTGTCATTTTATTTTGATATTGATCTAATTTCATTGATAACTGGTTTAGTTTTTAAAGCTTCACTTGTTTAAGTTGTTCATTTATAAACAATCATTTAAATCTAATAAAACAACCTGTTAAAAATCACTAGAATGCAGAAAATGACATCTACTTCACTAAAATGTTTCTGTGGGGACCTCCAGACCAACCCCCCCATAACCCTAGATCCTCTCTGTCTGTCTCTGGGACACGTGGTTAAACACATCTCAGCCATGGCCTCTTCTCAGGAGGAGCAGAAACTTGCTAGCAGAAGATACAAAGGCTATACTCTGTGTTAAAATAGGAATCCCAATCAGGTGTGTCTGAGCCAGTGGCGGAGCCAGAACGTAGCTAATGGGTGGGCCTGGAAAAATCTGGATGGGCCTGATTAATTTTAAAACTCATATGAGATGCATGTGCATGTAGAAATTACATGTTAAAATCTGTCGGGCCATTATCCTACGAAGAATATCTATAGCCTACGAGTACCTATATTATTCCATGAATCTCTGTTAAATTTCAATTTTAAGGACCAAAAGAGAAATAGAGAAGAGAGATCGCATTAATGTGGGCAACTTTATGATGCTTTATTGTTTTGCTGCTGTGCAAAGAGACTTTTTTTCTCTGTTTACTAGACTAACGGCACAAAACTTTACACTTCTGCATCGGAGACAGAGCTGCTCTGCTCTTGTTAAGTGTGCAGAGCTCTCGGGACAGCGCTGCTATTGACATGAAATATTCATTATGTGATATCTATAGCGTCTGCTGCTATTTGCGGCTTTTCTTTACATTCCCGCTACGTCTGTCACCATTAGCGGTGTTTTTACCATCCTTTCTACACCCAGCGTGTCCTGAACACGGTGTACTAAGCTTTGGATCATGTGTCAGGGTTTCCGCGGGGCATTAAAAAGCATTAAAAGACATTAAATGCAATTTTCAAAAATTAAGGCCTTAAATGGCATTAAAAATCATTAAATTAAATTCTCAGTGGCATTAAATTTTTTCAAGAAATATTCTTAAACAATTTAAAAAAAATTTGTCTTCATTGAGATTTGTTGTGAAATTCGTACGTTTGAGTAAACACGCTGGCGGAACCATTTCGATTATTGCTTCTGTTCCGACCGGTGTCGTAAAACCGGATGTTCGACAAGAAGCTGGCGCGCTGGATCGTGAGGAGTAAACGGAAAATGGGGAAATGCAAATTCCAGCAAAAGTGGTTGGAAAACGACGAATTCAGGGTATGGCTGCAGCCCGTTAATGGTCAAGATGCAGAAAGATTTTGTAGTGTTTGTAAAAAAAATTTAAACTTGGGACAACGGTTGTGAACGCTGTGAAATCTCACATGCAGTCGGACAACCACAAAACAGCCGTAAAAGGCAGACAGCAGCTAACTGTGGCTAGTTACTTTTCTGTAACCAGCAATGTGACGTCTTCTACAACTACCGTGACCACAAGCAGCACAACTGCAGCTGTGAACCCTGCCGTCGGAACATCAAGCACGTTTCAGAAATCGTTTGGATTGCCTGTGGCGTTGCAGGCAGAGGTGCTCTGGTGTCTGAACACTGCCGTGCAGCACCACTCCTTTGCATCCAATGAAGGTGTTTCGGAGTTGTTCCAGGCAATGTTTTCGGATTGGGAAATAGCTAAATCTTTCGCCTGTGGAAAGGACAAGACAAGCTACATTTTAAAGTTTGGACTCACCCCACATTTCAAAAAAGAACTGGTTTCTGCAGCTAACAACGCTGGACCATTTGTGCTGATGTTTGATGAAAGCTTCAACCAGTCCACAAAAAATAAACAACTAGACGTCCATATTCGATTTTGGGAGGCTGGTGCTGTTCAGTCACGTTATCTTGGATCACAATTTATGGGACATTCAAAGGCTGAAGATCTGCTGCACCATTTCAAAGTGAGTACATTTGTACTTTTTTTTATGAAGTGGTATTCAGATGAATTAAAGAGACAAGATGTGGTCATTTTTTTGAGGCTTTTTGCTTTTAGATAGTTTTAATAAGCAAATTTTGAAATTACTATAAGCAAATTTCAAATCAATTATGTTGTAATGTTTTCAGGTATTCTTTCTCATGTCAAATAATTAAATAAATTTTTTTTATATTCATAGGATTGTGTGCGCCTGCTAGACATGAAAAATCTCCTTTCCATCAGTATGGATGGGCCAAATGTGAACTTGAAGTTTTTAAATCAGTTCCAGCAAGAGCATGCTGAACTACATGGAGGCCGCCAATTAATAAATGTTGGAAGCTGTGGACTGCACACTCTGCACAATTCACTCAAGACTGGCTTCTCTACATGGAATATTGAGAAACTGTTAAGAGCAATGCACTTTCTTTTTCACAATGTCCGTGCAAGAAGAGAAGATTTTACAAAACTTACAGGCTCATCTCTTTTCCCACTCCCATTCTGTGGACACAGATGGGTGGAAAATCTTCCTGTTGCAGAGAGAGCTATTGAAGTATGGCCAAAGCTTAAAGAGTATGTGAAGGCAGTCCATAGGAAAGAACTACCAAACCCTGGAACCTCTTCTTTTGATACTATTCAAGCAGCAAATGAAGATCCCCTGATTTCAGCCAAACTTCAGTTTTTCATGGCAATCTCCAGAACTTTTTGTCCATTTTTAAAGAAATACCAAACAGATGAGCCAGTCCTGCCATTCCTGTGCAGCGACTTGACAGAGTTGTTGATGATAATAATCTGCTTCATTTATAGACATTTCTCAGTTTTAAAGTGGGTAATCTACAAATTTTTTTTCATTTGATAGAGTCTACTGAGATGTTTCATCCAAAGGGAGCTGCTACAAGACATTACTCCCTTTCAGTTGGCCAAACTGGACACCACTAACCAGAGAAACTGGGTCAATGCGAGCCACGTTGACATTGGCTTGGGTGCTGAGTCTGCCATTAAGGTATTGTTTATTTTTTATATGTATATTTAAAAAAATACGTAAAATGCACTGCATTAATTCCCGATATTATTTGATGCTATCCCTCCTTGGTAGGCTCTTCAAAGCAAACCTAACAACAGAGTAGGTGACCTCACTGCCCTCGAATTTAGAAAGGACTGCATAAGATGCCTCTCAAGCATTGTTAAGAAAGTGCAAGAAAAGAGCCCTTTGAAATACCCCACTGTCAGGCAGATTGCATGCTTGGACCCCTCCATCATGAGCAGAGACCCAGAATGGTGCAAGGGAAAAATGAAGTCTCTAGTTCAGAGATTTCTGCAGGACAAGCAGTTGACAGGAGGGATTTCTGCTGGTAGGAATTTTATAGGGAATGCTTTAAAATAAAGGTTATGACTAGCTTTTAAAGGCAGGGTCCGTACGTTGATGTTATCAGAGCAAGGAGGGGGAGATTTTAAAATTCGAAAGGCTGTTACTCTATCCCCGGCCTTCCTGAATGAGCCAAAAGCCACGCCTCCTAACGTGCACATGCAGGGAAAGCCGAGTCAAGAGAGAGAACATCGGAAATTCAGCGCTATTGGTCAACGTGGTAGGCTTGCAGAAATGATTAGTTTAGCTGTAAAGCCAGGGGAGGGACTTGGGAGAAAAATAAAATATGAAAGATGACTTACTTTTTCTCATAGAACAGGGTCAGATGATCACATTTAAGCATTTTTAAAGTTATTTTAACAATTCCAACTTACATACCCTGCCTTTAAAGCCCCAGTGTGTAATATTTTTACCTGTTTTCTACCAAATTCTGTGCATCCAGTGCACAAACTTGTCCTTTTTCATTAATATTTCTCACCAACATCAATTCTAAATATTCCTCTCAGCTTCAAATTTTACATTTTTAATACATAAATTGTGGTCGACGCTCCATGGTCATCCTCCATCTTGAAATACGGTAGCTATTTAGGGACATACGAGCTCTGAGTTACGCGTTTGCACTATGACTGTAACCTGAAAGAAACAGCAGAGGGCAGCAGTGCGCCGTGGAAGCATGGCGTCTGACAATGCAACTAAGAAGAGACGAGACTAGCTGCTACACGTTGCTGTAACTTTGTTAGTTTGAATAACAAACAATGAAATCAAAAGACACATCAAATATGTCAGGTCTTATTGATTTCCAACACTCAGCAGCTGCATATGATGAGAACCCCGCCCGCAACAGCTAGACACCAGCATCCAAGTGTGGTTTATGACTCACCTCAGCTGATCATTTCTTTTCTTCATAATAAAGCTCCCAATCCGGTCCCAAAGTATCAGTTCCAAAGTCCTTCTTCAAGAAAGTTCCTTCTATTAAAGCCTCCTCTCTTACCGCAGCCTGCCGTGTCTCTCCCAACACGCTTCAGCGGTGGTCCGCTAGCCGGTAGCCACATTAGCATTAGTTAGCGGTACTTTATTTCCACAGCGTGTCCCCGGCTCCAGCCAAACCTCATCGGCTATCCGATCGCTAAACAGCCAGTGGTTGATGTTAGCTCCATTTCGATCTTCACTGCGGCTCATACCGTGTGCTACGATCAGCTGATGGCTAACCGGCAGACTCTTGTTTACTCCGCTGCTCTGATCCACATGACACCGGACGCCACAGCTGATGTCACCCCTCCTCCGTGTGTGAATCGGTGGAAGCTATGCTAGCTTCCTTCAGGACTGGTAGGTTGATATAACAGCTAACAGCAGTGTTTCCCCTAGAAGTGTTTACAGCCGTGATGCTTGTAGACTGAGGGGGGTGGCGGATCGCGCCGCCTCGTCGCGGGGGGGGGGGGGGGGGGGGGGGNGGGGGCTACGCTTGGCATTATGCATTATGACTGAACACTCATTAAAAAATGTTTTTTACCTGCTTGAGTAGTTATATGCTTTGTGTGGGTTAGGCTACAGAGACTGGAAATAAATCAATTTCATGCTTTTTATAAAAAAAAACGAACCAGGTGGCTGGAGTAAACGCTGGAGTTGTTGCCTTTTTGAGTGGGCCACCGTAGCTGCAATACTTACTCTGAACTGCATGGCGCTAAAGAGTCGCAATTTTTACCATGATTTCGATGAATATCCCACATAGCTCCTTTAATGCATGCACATTTTAAACAAAATTGACAATCTGTTGTCTTAAACAGTGTGTGTATATTAGAGGTGCCTGAAAAAATCGATTCGAATTCGAATCGTGATTCTTACTTATAAAGATTCAGAATCGATTCATAAAGGTTCAGAATCGATTCTGTCTGAAAGTCTTTATGTAAACTGCCGTATTTCCGAGCGTCCCTGAACGCATCATCGCTGGCGCACCGGCGCTAGCTGTAGTTGCTCTGCTGTGTGCTCCTACGTTGCAATCTGCTGAAATATGACAGAGACTTACCTTTATTATTATCTTGTGTGCGTTTTATGAGTCAAGAAGTAAGTTGCATTATGTTTTATAATGTTTAAATGGTGTTATCCTGTTTAGTTTGACTGTTGTTTCATGCCGAGTGCACCGTGCATTATTGATGCTTGTTAAGACTTAGTGCCTGTTAGTCTTCATAATGTTAAACTTTGTTGCCACACATACTTGAAAAGTATTTGACTGCATTACTTTCAAAGCTACTATTAGGTAACTGTAAAGATTTGTTAAATTTTACAAGGTAAGAAAAAATAAATGTTGCCTTTATATCAAAAGATTGCCTCTGTTTACAGTTTTAGAATCACTTTATTTTACCTTGTTAATTTGCATTTTCTTCAACATAACCAGTTTTCTTTTAAGTAAAATAACAATTTACCATAGCTTTTTCTAACTTGCAGAAGAAAGTAGTTAGACCTGGATCTGACACTCTTTGTTAATTTTGATTGTGAATCGATTTGAATCGAGAATCGAAAATCGATTCTGAATCGAATCGGCACCCCGAGAATCGGAATCGAATCGTGAGTTGTTGTAAGATTCACATCCCTAGTGTATATATATATATAGATATATAATACAAAAAGTTTACATTGATATCCTGTACCAATGTGATGTCTGAATAAATGTCCACCCATTAAAGTGGATTAGATTTAATTACTGCTTTTTGTATTGTTGCAGGTGATACTGTTGTGCAACAGTTTGACAGCTTTCTCTCTCTGCATGGCAAAAGTGAGGAGCTCCTCTCTTTCAAACCCATGGAGCAAAGACTTGATGCTTTTCTTCGTGATGCTCTCAACCAGACTTATCCTGAGCTCTGGAGTTTCCTTCAGCGCCTGTTGCTTCTTTCTCATGGTCAAGCTACAGTAGAGAGAGGCTTCTCTGTGAACAGGGAAGTAGAGGCTTGCAACATAAAAGAAGAAACTGTTGAGGCCCAGAGACTAGTCTGTGACCAAGTTAGAGCTTGTGGGGGGGTTCTCAAAGTTCCCCTCACAAAAGAGCTACTAGCATCTGTAGCATCAGCCAGGACTAGATATAGGATCTACCTTGAGGAAGAGAGACAAAAGCGAGAGGGTGCCATGCATGGATTTAAGAGAAAAGCTTTGGAAGATGAGCTAGAACAGCTGAAAAAGAAAAGGGAGATATTAAGGGTGGTGTGTGTCAGCCTTCAGAAAGATGCTGATCAACTAGCTGAACAGGCAGAAAACAAACCGAGCACGCTTATGGCTCAAATGTGGATCGGCTCACTAAAATGAACCGGCTCTCAGACGGCTCCTCACATTTTTTGTTTCTTAAATGAATTTCATCACCAGAAATGATGCTAAACTGTGTTTTAACTGAATTACTAATCTACAATATACATTATAACAAATTCTTATTATTTAAACAACTTATTTTATTCAGCATGAAGCAGAGAGCTATAAAAACACATTTTAAATGACAAAAACAAACTCTGCAAGTAAAATATTAATTCAATTTAAACTATTAGAGCCTGTTGGACAGAGCCTAAGTTGAGCCGGATCTTGCCGGAACAGGATCCGGGAACTGTCTTATTTTGAAGGGACGCGTTCCGGTAATTGTCTGCTAGGATCCGTTAACTTGTGCTGCTACCTCATGATTACAGTGGGTAAACGAAGACGCTGTGTTGGTCAGGGACTTACGGGTGAGTGGTTCATTTGTCCAATCTCATACCTAAACGTTTCGCTTTTCGGCAAAATCGCCGTTTTTAAGCCATATAAGCCGTTCTGGTTTCAACAGTCAATAAAGGAAGGAAGGGATTCATCTTGGTCACAAACGATCTTTTTTTTAGCGTGTCGTCATTTGACCAATCACAGTCATGAAAACAGACGCTTGGCAGCGTCGCACCCGCACGGCGCTCCACGAGCAGCAGCTTTGAGCTTAAAGTTTGTCAAATCAAACAAAATCACCACTAAATAACAATAATAAGTTAATAATAAGTTTTTCTGTTGAGGACTGTCACTGTAGCAGATTTACCTCCTTTCAGCCTTTAGAGATTTTCCCCCGAGGCTCGTCGTGTTTTTTTTTCAAGTCAAGTTTGGAGTTGAACATAACCACCGCCAGTATTTAACTCCGTTAAAACCAGTAGCTGTATAAATGAAAAGTTAAAACCTAATATTAACAACATAAATACTTTTTCTGGTGAGAAATGGCCACCAGCATGCTGCAGCCTCACTCATGTAAAAGTCATCCTAATATATTGATCTGGGCAGCGGAAGATTTAAGGAAGCTGGAGTACAAACACGTGATGAGATCATTTCATAATGATGTAACATTTCTGCAGCACTAAAGCAGAGTTGTAACATTTTGACCTTAGCAGTGGTTTATTAAAGTATTCAAGCAAACAGCTGAGATAAAGCTGCATCTCCCTGCAGCTCCAGCTCTTCCTAAACGTTTAATCAGAACCAACTCATCAGAGCAGCATGAACACAACAATAACCTCCTAAGAACTCTGGAATATTTTCAGATGTTTTCATGTTTGGTGTTCTGTGAGTTAGTCTCACAGTAATTCTTAATTATATGATGATCCCTAATCATTTCCTGATCATTTTTGTCAGGCATACTTTCCTTTTGTTCTGAGCAGAGGGACTGTCTAAACCTCATGGTAGAAAATGGTTTGCATTTTGCAAAAAAATCACATTGATGATTTTTTGTAAGTATTCCAACAAATTATTGTAGCAATAAAAGGTATGTAAATGTCAGTGGTCCCTACAAACCCACTGATGCAACTCTGCAGTATGCAAGGACCTTGTGAGAAATTTGTGTAAACTTCGAGAATGTGGGCACAATTATAAGTTATTCCTCAAAAACTCCATTAAACATGA
>SSNS01000098.1:1656934-2016143 GCA_006937985.1 Aphyosemion australe
ATGACCATATTTGGGACAGCACAGCCCAGCTGCTGGGAGGAGAAATATTTTAAAACCTTTCCAAACTAGTTAACGCTACGACCACAATTTTTGGAGTACGTCCATAAATTATAGCTCAAAACGGAGGAAAATCCGTCAGCTTTCATCCAGCGCAAGTTTCATTTCCCTCGGTTCTACGGTTCTCTCAGGACACGGCCTGAAGTCGAGCAAAGTCTGTTTTTGGCCCTATTCTTTTGAATGGGGGGAGGAGGAGACGTTCCTGAACTTTCCAAAATCGTACCTCAAGTTTAACCTGTGATTGTAGAAAAACCGTAAAAGATATCAAGAAGCTGAAAAAATTTGAAATAGTTGAACTTCTTTTGAGTTTGTTAAAAGTTGAATGAAGTCTCTAGGTTGAAGTTAACCCTGGCAAGTAAGAGGTCAAAAAGATGAACGATTTTGTGCAAAATTGAGCGATTTTAAGCCTTTTCCATTCATTTCAATGGGCTGAAAATTGCAGAAAAAGCTGAATTAATCGGAAACGGTTGAAGATATCAATACCAGGAGATATAGCCGGAAAGAGCTGAATGAGCTGAACGGTTTGATACCAAACTTGCTGAAATAGCTGAAAAACTGTAGAAGGAGATACAGTTCAAAAAACGTACGGAAGCAGAATAATAAGAAGAAGAAGAAGAATAATAAAGAGAAACAGGAAAACAATAGTTTGAATGCATACTGCATTCAAACTAATTAAAAGTGGCGTCTCAAGATGCTGACATTGGGCCGAAAGACAGCGTTTCACAAATTACGCAACAAACGGCCAGCAGGGCTTCTGACGGCTTGGAGGGGAACGCAACTAAACCACGCAGTAAAACGCCCAGCCATGTTAGTAATGCTTCTCAAAAGAGTAAAAGCTCCCGTGCAACTTCAGTGGCGTTTATGGAAGCTGAAGTGGAAAGAGCCGCTCTCAAAGCGGATTCGGAAGCGTTGCAAGAAAAACATGCGCTCGAAATGGAAGCAGTTCAATTAAAAGCAAGACAAGAAGCATTGGCTTTAAGGACCAAGTTGGTTAAAGCTGATGCAAAACTACAAATTTATGCCTCTAAAAAGGAACACCTGAGTCATAATTCCTGGGCTAAGGCCGACTCAGAAAGCAGGTTTACAGCACGTTCTGGAACATCTACTGAGTTCATACCTGCTGCTACAGCTCAAAAGGCTCCAAGATCCCAAAAAGAACCTTCAGGTCAATCCCCTTTGCCAATGCCCCCAGTGACACCTGCATCTGTACAAGTTAAAAAAGAAGGGGAAACCCCAAAGCAAATCTCTTCACATGTTGATATCAGCAACAGTGCTTTAACTGATATCATGAGAAAGCAGAACGAGATAACTGAGATGCTTGTAAAACAACAGAGACAGTCACTACTTCCATCTATGGAAATTCCTGTTTTTAGCGGTGATCCTTTGCAATTTAGATCCTTTCTTAAGGCGTTAGAACAAGGAATAGAAACTAAAACGGATAACATGCAGGACAGGCTCTATTATTTAGAACAGTTTACCACAGGACAACCCAGATTATTGGTTAAAAGTTGCATGCACATGAGTCCACAAACGGCTTATGTTGAAGCAAAAAAGCAACTTGAGTGGAACTTTGGTAATAGAGCAAAAATAACATCTGCATTTATAGATAAAGCATTAAATTGGTCAGTTATTAAGTCCGATGATGCTTCAGCATTACGAGCGTACACATTCTTTTTGAGAAGCTGCTTCAACACAATGGATGAAGCTGGGTTTGTTGATGAAATGGATACCTCAACCAATATGAGGATTCTTGTTTCCAAATTGCCTTTTAGACTTCGTGATAAATGGCGAACAGTTGTTGTTGACTTAGCAGAGACCCGCAGTGACAGGGCAAGATTTAAAGACCTTCTTGAATTTCTTGAAAAACAAACAAGAGCTGCACTAGATCCAGTTTTTGGAGAGAGTCAACAGTCAAACTTTAGAGAAAAGACGGCTTCAAAACCAGCAAAAGCACCTTCTAAAACTATAAGCAGTAGCTTTGCTACTTCTGTTGCTGTAGTTTCAGAACAAAACTGTGACAATCAGAAATCAAGACAGATTCAGTTAAACTTTAAAGACAAAGGGTCGGTTCACACTCAGTGCTCATTTTGTAGCAGCAATCATTTTTTGGAAAAATGTGACTCATTCAAGCAGAAAACCAACAATGACAAGGTGACATTCCTTAAAGGTAAAGGTTTATGCTTTGGCTGCTTCCAGAAGGGTCATATGAGTAAAAACTGTACACAGCGTTTAACATGCCATATCTGTAACAAACGTCACCCTAGTGTTCTGCACATAGAGTCGAAGGAACACCAATGGCAACCATCTAAGGATGAATATAAAGACGTAACAGTCTCAAATGTACTTGTATCTATGAAAACAGGTAGCCATACTGGGGCCGGGTTTAAGGAATGTATTTTGTCAGTTGTTCCAGTAAAAGTTAAGTTGGAAAAGGGTACAAAAGTGGTTGAGACGTATGCTTTTCTTGATCCTGGAAGCTCTGCAACTTTTTGTACTGAGGCTTTGATGATGCAGTTAAATGCACCTGGCAAGAAGGTGGAAATCATACTAAAGACCATGGGTCAGGAGAGACCTGTTAGCAGCTATAAGCTGTCTGGTCTGGAAGTAGCTGCTTTAAAACAAAATGAGTACATAAGACTGCCTGACGTGTACACTCAAAGGTCTATTCCTGTCACCAAAGAAAATATCCCTAAAGAAGAAGACTTAAGACAATGGCCTTACTTAAAAGAAGTGGAGTTAACACCAATAGATGCTGGCATTGGGCTGCTTATTGGTGTAAATTCTCCCAAAGCACTGGAACCTTGGAAAATAGTTAACAGTGAGGGTACTGGACCCTATGCTGTGCTAACACGTCTTGGTTGGGTTGTAAATGGACCTCTCAACCATGGTAGCGAAAAGGATGAGCATGATCCTAGTTCTGTTCGAGTAAACCGTGTCTCTATTAGTAGTTTAGAGGAAATGCTGGTTAGACAGTATAATCAAGATTTTGTGGAGCACCAGTGTAATGAGTGTGCAGAAATGTCTGTAGAAGACAAAAAGTTTATGGACATTATGTCAAAGTCAGCAATGCTTAAAGATGGTCATTATTACTTAAAGTTACCATTTCGTAAACCTGATGTAAGAATGCCCAATAATAAGCAGGTGGCTCAGCAGAGGGCGCAATACTTACTGAAACGGTTTCAGAAGGATCAATCATTCTTTGAAGAATACAAGGACTTTATGCATAACGTTAGTATGGAGGGACATTCAGAAATCATACCACAAGATCAGTTAGAACATGAAGAAGGAAAGGTGTGGTATGTACCTCATCACGGGGTCTACCACCCCCGCAAGAAAACACTGCGTGTTGTGTATGACTGCATCATCATTTGCTGGAACATCACTGAACAAAGAGCTATTACAAGGACCAGATTTGACTAGCACTTTATTAGGGGTGCTCATACGTTTTCGACAAAGTCCTATAGCCCTTATGACTGACATTAAAGGAATGTTCCACCAAGTCAGAGTTGCTGAGGAACACGTAAATTATTTACGTTTTCTTTGGTGGCCTGATGGTGACCTGACAAAAGAGCTTGTTGAACATAGAATGTTGGTTCACATTTTTGGTGCAATATCCTCCCCAAGCTGTGCTACCTATGCGCTGTTAAAAACAGCTGATGACAACCAACATTTGTACCCAGAAGAGGTTATAAATACAATCAAGGGCAGTTTCTACGTTGATGATTGTCTTAAATCTGTCCAGTCTGTTGAGCAGGCTATCTCTTTGTATCAGCAACTTACTGAGGTGTGTGCAAAGGGGGGATTTAAACTCAATAAGTGGATATGTGGTGATCGCTTTGTCCTTTCTCAGATCCCAGAAAAAGACAGAGCCACAGGTGTAAAAATGCTAGACCTTAGTTGGGACCAGCTTCCCACAGAAAGAGCCCTAGGAGTACAGTGGGATGTCGAACATGATGTTTTCACATTCAGCATTACAAAAAAGCACAAGCCACTTACAAGACGTGGGATTCTGTCCAATGTCAGCTCCATTTATGACCCTTTAGGTTTCTTAGCTCCAGTCATTCTCCCTGCAAAACAACTTTTGCAGCATTTATGTAAAATGAAGTTTGGCTGGGACATGACTATACCAGCAGAAATGGCACAAACTTGGCAGAAATGGGTTGAGGATTTAGTTCTTCTTGATAAGTTTAGCGTCAAAAGATGTGTCACACCCAAAGGTTTTGGAGAGATAAAAGGTGCACAGCTGCATCACTTTTGTGATGCCAGTGAGGCTGGGTTTGGAGCTGTGTCATATCTTAAGCTATCTAACAGCAAACAGGAAGTGTGTGTTGCCTTCCTTATTGCTAAAGCAAGGGTGGCACCATTGAAACAAGTCACCATACCACGTCTTGAGCTTGCTGCTGCAGTTTTAGCTGTGCGCTTGGACAAAATGCTGTCTGTTGAACTTGGGCTCAATCTGACTGAATCAGTCTTCTGGTCTGACAGCATGACTGTTTTACAGTACATTGCAAACACAACCACACGGTTCAAAACATATGTAGCCAATAGAGTTTCCATCATTCATTCTCTGACAAAAGTTTCTCAGTGGAGGTACATCAGCTCCAAGATGAATCCAGCTGACGCAGCCTCTCGTGGCATGAAGGTTGGCGCTTTCCTAAAGTCTTCCACCTGGATTAACGGTCCAGAATTTCTCACCAAACCCATGGTCCATTGGCCGGCAGCCCTGAAGGAAAAGTCCATCTCCTTGGGAAAAGATCCAGAGATGAAGGGTCAGGGAAAAGTCCTTACATGTGCAACTGTGCTCAAAGATGAAGAGTGTCCCACCACTAAGCTACTTAAGTACTTTTCCAGCTGGACAAAGCTAAAAAGGTGTGTGGCATGGATCCTGAAAATAAAAGAAAGACTCCAACTGAAAACAAAGAAAAATCAGTTGCTGAACACGCAGGAAAACAAATGGAAAACTCTGCTTACTACCAAAGACCTATCAATAGCTGAGGAAGCTATAGTGAGCTTTGTGCAGAAAAAACATTATGGTGATGAACTAACTGCCTTGAACTCTGGTACTGTGAAAAGGTCAAGTCATCTATACAAGCTCGATCCCGTTGTTACTGATGGTGTGCTGAGAGTAGGTGGCAGACTGAGCAAAGCAGCGATACCTGAAGAAATGAAACATCCTGCAGTTTTGCCAAAAGAAAGTCATGTTTCAAAGCTCATTCTTCAGCACATCCATGAGAGGGTTGGTCACAGAGGAAGAAATCACATGCTTTCAACCCTTCGCCGCAGATACTGGATCCCTCATGCTAATTCAGCTGCTAGAAAAATAATTAGCCAATGTATGAGGTGTCAAAAGCAACGACAAAAGCCAAGTGAACAAAAAATGTCTGACCTTCCTATTGACAGAATCTCAGCTGATTTTCCACCATTTACTTATGTTGGTGTTGATTACTTTGGACCAATAGAAGTGAAGAGAGGCAGGAGCCTTGTTAAAAGATATGGAGTTCTCTTCACATGTCTAACCTGCCGTGCAGTGCATCTTGAGGTTGCACATTCTCTTGATACAGATTCCTGCATTAATGCCATAAGGAGATTCATGTGCCGAAGAGGAGAAGTTAAGGAAATCAGGTCAGACAACGGAACCAACTTTGTTGGCTCAAATCGTGAGTTAAAGCAAGCCATCTCTGAGTTAAACCAAAGTAAAATCCACAAAAACTTAGCACAGGATGGCATAAAGTGGACTTTCAACCCGCCCTATGGGGCCCATCATGGTGGAGTATGGGAGCGACTGGTGCAGGACGTAAAGAGAGTATTACGCTCTATAACAAACCAACAAGTGCTAGATGACGAAGCCTTGCACACAGTTTTATGTGAAGTGGAGGCTATTCTGAATGATCGCCCCATCACACCTTCTTCGGACGATCCAAATGACGTAGAAGCTCTTACTCCAAATCATTTGCTCCAGTTAAAAGGCAAACCTGTGCTGCCGCCATGTTTGTTCAAAAGGGAGGATCTGTACATTCGAAAGAGATGGAGACAAGTCCAATACATTGCGGACTTGTTTTGGAAAAGGTGGATAAAAGAATACCTTCCCAGGTTACAAGAGCGAGGGAAGTGGAACAACATTCAATGGAATTATGCCATTGGTGATGTTGTGCTTGTGGTTGATGAAGCTATGCCAAGAAATTCCTGGCCCATTGGACGCATCACTGAAACCATGGCAGATGCACGTGGATTGGTCCGACGTGTTCGAGTCAAGACAAAGACAAATGAGCTGGAAAAGCCAATCAGCAAAATATGCCTTCTTATAGAGGCCGTTTAAAGGCAACAATGAATGTTGGCCTATGACGGAGCCAAGTTCTGGAACCTCTGGCTCCACACTTATACTGACACTCATCTACTGATATGCTGAACATCTCAACTTACAACATACACCTTTTATAAACATACACAGTCCACACATTACGAGCAAGAAGATTGTACTGATGGAACCTTGACATTGATTTTTATTTTCCCTTCTTTGTTCATAAGGAGACATCACTTACAAAAAAAAAAAAAAAAAAAAAAAAAACAACAAGTGATTGAACTGTGATTGATGCTTGTGTGCATTCTCTGGATTAAGATATAATGAAGAAAAGACAGCTACGAGTTATTTATGTCTGTTAATAGCAGTAGTAGTAATGTAGTTTTGTAAAAATATTGTCTTTTTGTATTTCGTATTGGCCATTTAGTTTAATGTAATTCTTGTTAGACATGAATTAGGGGCCGGAATGTTGTGGCCAATTTCATTGACTTTTGGAAAACATCAGTTTTATTTATTCTTATTTTTGTATAACGGTAAAATTGTATAGAAGTCTATGTAGCCTACTATCTAAACCTGTAAGTAATTTTTATTTGTTTTGAGAAATTTGTGATTAGTTTGTAAACTTTTGGACCCTCCCATTAATCAGGATTATTAGGAGCATGCTGGGATGGAGCAGAAATGTTTGTCAGATGTCAGCCGGAGGTGACGGGAGGGTTTTAAATGATTTTTTGACCACTTTATGGACTTGATTGACTCCTTTAAGTTAAAATTCGTACAAGCTGAATATATAAGACGTGACTGGATGATTTTGAGTTATAATTTTGTATGAAATAAATGGAATATCATTTTTAAGAACTCAAGTCTGGAGTGCGTACAAAAGGAAACCACCTGTTGCCACCCACGGCCTTTTGTTGGAAGTTTTTTCGTTTTGGAAGCTAAAAGGCCGCGACACACCTTGTGAATCTATACAATTCACAATATAAATTGAATAAACAAAGTATCAAATATTTACATCCAATCATAATTTTGTTGTGCAGGGTTTGGCGTGTCTTTCATTTCTCCTCGGAAAAAAACTGTGAAAGTGTGGAATGAGGAATCAACAGAAATTCTGAGGGACTGTTTCCAAACCACAGACTGGGAAACACTCTGCAGCGCCCATGGTGATGACCTTGACAGCCTTACCCACTGTGTGCCTGATTACTATGTAAACTTCTGTGTAGAAAATACCGTCCCAACACGAAGAGTGAGGCGTTTCTCAAATAATCAACCTTGGCTGACCACAGAGCTGAAATCCCTGCTGAATGAGAAAAAGAAAGCTTTCATGTCTGGAAATAAGTAGCAGCAAAAACGTGTACAGAAAGAACTTAAACACAAAATAAGACAGGCAAAAGACAGCTACAGGAGGAAGCTGGAGAATCAGCTGGGGCAGAACAATGCTCGTGGTGCCTGGAGAGGCCTCAGGAACATCACAGGTCACAGTGGGAGGAGTGGTGCCAGTGAGTCTGCTGACGTGGACCAGAACCGGGCCAATGAGCTTAACCTGTTTTTTTAACAGATTCGAATCCACTCCCCCCACTGCTGCAACAGGCACCACCAACACCCCCCCCCCCCCCAACCACCTCCAGTCAGCCAGCCAACCCCCCACCTCCCAACTTCACACCATTCATCAGCTTCTCCCCCCTCCACCAACTTTCATCAGCAACAAGCCCCCCCCTCACTACCCCCTCTGTTACATCAGACCAGGTGAGGAGAGAACTGAGGCGGCTTAAGAGCAGAAAATCAGCAGGTCCTGATGGAATCAGCCCCAGACTGCTCAAAGACTGTGCTGACCAGCTGTGTGAAGTGGTCACACACGTTCAACCTGAGCCTTCGACTGGAGCAGGCCCCCATCCTGTGGAAGACCTCCTGTGTGGTTCCAGTCCCCAAAACATCACATCCCAGGGAACCAGACCACTACAGACCAGTCGCCTTGACCTCCCACCTGATGAAGACTATGGAGAGACTCATCCTCACCCATCTGCCTTCAGTGGTGAGCCCAGAAATAGACCCACTTCAATTTGCATATAAACCAGACATGGGGGTGGAGGATGCCCTCATCTACCTGCAGCACCGGGCTCTGAATCACCTCGAGATGCAAAAAAGCACTGTGAGAATCATGTTCTTCGACTTCTCCAGTGCCTTCAACACCATCCAGCCGTGTCTACTGCAGCAGAAGATGAGGGGTGCAGGAGTGGACGAACATCTGACTGCATGGATCATCAGCTACCTCACCAACAGGCCACAGTATGTGAGGCTGCACAACTGTACATCTGAGGTGGTTGTGTGCAGTACTGGAGCTCCACAGGGTACAGTGCTCTCACCCTTTCTCTTCACCTTCTACACCTCGGACTTCACCTACAACACCAGCAACTGTCACCTCCAGAAGTTCTCTGATGACTCGGCCATCGTCGGCTGTGTGTCTGAGGGGGACGACCAGGAGTACAGGTCAGTCATCATGGACTTTGTGGACTGGTGTGAGCGTAACCACCTTCGCTTGAACACCAGTAAATAAAAGGAAATGGTGATTGACTTCCAGAGAAACACTCCTCCTCACTCACCAGTAAACATCCAGGGAGCAGACATTGAGGTGGTGGACACCTTTAAGTACCTGGGTGTTCACCTCAACAGTAAACTGAACTGGTCCCACAACACAGATGCTCTGTATAAGAAGGGCCAAAGCCGCCTCCATCTCATGAGGAGGCTGAGGTCCTTCGGAGTTAACTCCCAGCTGCTAAAATCCTTTTATCACTCTGTTGTTGGCTCTGTTATTCATTCTGCTGTGGTCTGTTGGGGTGTAGGCAGCTCTGACCGAGACAGAAAGAGACTGAACAAGCTAGCTACCAAAGCTAGCTCGGTTCTGGGCTGCCTGCTGGATTCTGTTGAGGAGACGTGTGAAAGGAGGATGCTGGGGAAGATGACCTCCATCTTAAGAAACCCCTCCCATCCACTGCACTCCACTGTGGAGATCATGGACAGCTCCTCCAGAGGTAGACTGAGACATCCCAGATGTAAAACTGAGCGCTATCGCAGATCCTTCATCCTCTCTGCTGTAAGACTGTATAACTGTTCAGTTTAAGCTGTACTGGTATCATCCTGGTACACAATAACACCAATGCAATATTTATGTGTTCTATACTTGTGCAATAACAGATTCAGATTGTCTGCGTCTCTTACAGTATGCTGCATAGTGCTGGTACCAAGTTTGTTTTTATCTTTCATTTGTGTTTTTTTTTTGTGATCTAAGATTACAATACTAGATTACTGCCTGTGTATATACATGTGTCCTTGTTTTTTTTTTTATCTTCTTCTAATTACCTTTTGAGTGATGGTGCTGCTGTGACAAGTGAATTTCCCCACTGTGGGATCAATAAAGTATATTCTATTTATTCGTTGTGAGTCAGGTGAGGTAACATTTTGGACATGTTACCACTCCTTCAATGGTCCACAGAGTAAAACAACCACTCACACCCAAACCAACATACTGTCTGGGTTTCAACTTATAGTTCAAAGGTAAAAATAGCAGTGTGTCTATCTAGAACTTACCAAGGATTACTACCGGTCCTTTGGACTGAAGTTGTTGGATAATGTCCCCCCTCTTCTCCTCCCAGAAGTCTTTAATGGCATCCACACAATATGTGTCTTGAATCTTCAAGAAATTATGAGCACTAACCATTCCCATTTTCATGAATTTAAAAAGTAACGCTATCTTTGAAAAGTTGTTTCCAGATAGTAGAATGTTGCAAGCCAACATAAAATCTCCAGCCAGCAATCCATGTTGTAATGTTGGCTGAGACGTCCACTTCCACACCGTGTGGCCATTGGGACATAACTGCAAATGCACGACAGAGAACAGCTCATCAGTGAAAAATAGGTTTGAAGTATAGCAAATACTTACTGAATAAATTATATTCCCACCCATTCAACAGCAGAAGCTGTGCCTTTTGATTTGATCTGGATCTCAAACGGTTTTGGTGCCATACACTCTTCCTCTGTGTTTGGGTTCTTAGCGGGGCAGTGGCTCACAGGGAGGATAAGGTAATCAACAAGCTGTTTCAGACTGTTTTGGTAAGTTATTGATGCAGAGCGTCCAATCAGATCATCTTCCACACCAACTTTCAGTGATTCGTGGACAGATGGAACTTCAATGCACTCTTCTGTATTGTCAAAAGCATCATGCACTGTGTCCTCCAAGCTGATTGTGGGAATTTGATCTAGATCCAAGTTGGCTTTGAGATTACCTCCAGTCCTATTAACAGAGAATGAATCAATAATTATTAATAATTTAAATATTAAACTTTCATTACAGAGTATTGAACATACCGCACACAAATCGGTGGTACAAACTCTTCATCCTCACTATCAGTGTAATATCCATCTACTTCCATAGTTTCATCTTCTTCTTCTGAAGACATGGACTCAGTCTCAAGCCCTGGGTGCCTTTTGTTATCATCCCAGTCGATCCTTAAAAATAGAAAAAAAAGAAGAAAATAACAGAATTCATCTAGATTTTCACAAAGTTAATAAGAAAAACTGCTATTTTGCTATTTTTGACTTACAAAGAGTTTTTCAGGTCATTGAAGTCATCAACATCGATATCCCTCTGTGGTGTGTCAACTGAGGACTTTCTTCACACACAAACAAACACAAACGTTTAAAGACTTATACAACAGAGAAACTGATTGTTGCTGAGGGAATTAGCAGCGCTCTCACAACCTGTGTTCATTAGTCAGACTTTCACCACAATCCATCCATCAATTTGAATTCATGTTGATCTTTCCTTGCAAAACATTTGCCCGTTCAATCATGCATGAATTTATTTATGTTAAGATTACTGCAAGAAACATAAACTTTCCCAAGTATTTCGTGAACAATCCAAACAATAATTGTATAAACAATGCTGCTGAGATTTGCCATCACTGTTTTATAAATGACATTTTAATAAGAATGGAAGCAAAAAGTTGCAGATATGTATGTTCTCACATGCAGCATTTTCACGCACACGAGTATTCATGTAGATATAAAATAAAAGCATACACATTCTCCACAACAAATGTTAGTTGTAAATTTACACACTTCCAATCAGACTCAGACAACATGACTAAAACAGTTGATGCAAATCGTAACAAAAAAAAGTAAAGATATTAGCGGGGAAATAACATTAATTACAAAGTTGATACCGATCTGTATGTCAACAGTTATTTAAACTTAGATTAAGTCCTTCCAAACTATATTATACGTTCAGAGTGAGCCTAAGTCTCCTCCCCTTTAATTTGAGACTTGCAAGAGCTTTTTTTCATATACATTCAAGGTAGTAGATATTTTTAATAGTTGTTCCAGTTCCAGAAAATCTTCACCAAATCCACCACTAACTTTTAAACAAACACAGGCAAAATAATAATCTCCTTGGTGGAGGTATTTGGCAGCTACTTACCTTTCAGACAATTGTCCATGAACGCTAGACAGAGCTGGCACTGGTGTTGGAACACTAAACAGTTGGCGTTTAAGTGGCGTTGGTGTTGATGCTCCATATGTGGATAGATGACTAAAAACAAAGCCGATATTAAATTAAAAAGTAGCAATCATCACAGACTAAACAAGTAAATGAAACAGAGACACTACAATGTTATATAGCCATCTCTTATTTTACACATCTATGTGGCTAAAACAATAGTAACTTGTAACATTTGGATACGTTCCTGCTCAAGCACACCTGATTCTAATTGCTGAATAATTTCCTCAGACTTCAACAAGTTCTGCAGGTGCTGCTGATAACTCATTTAATCTAACCCGCAGCTCACAAACATGTAAACAACTAAAACAGGAAGGAAAACAGAGATCGAAATGCTAACAGAACCCCACTGACGCTGAAGCAACAACAGCTTAAAACGAGACTGATGTGGCCACACTAGTCATTAGCTCAAAAACTAAAATCCCCTTTCGCTCCCCTCTCTTCTTCCACAGTTAGCTTACTTACAGTTTACCAACTCAGGTCGAGTTAGCATTCAAGCTAAGTCTACATTAGCCAAAAGTAAACGCAGCATGCAACTTTTATCTGCTATATTATTTATTTTATTGAAATAAAGATTTCTGGTAAAATTCTCTAAAATACAACCAATTACTTATTATTTACCTGTCCAAAAGAAACTTTGCCAACTCTTCATCCGTTTTGAGGCATCGTAGATCACGAAGCTCTCTCCACCTGTTAAAAGCGTCTCCAATGTAAATTCGACTCGACTGTCTTAAACGTCTTACAGCGCGTTTTGCAGAAGGACTTTTAAACGTTTTAAATGTTGTTTGAGATGTGGAAGGCAGTCTAGGAATCGGTAATTTCGCGAGTTGTCGTTCCATTGCTTCTTCTACTACTACTACTACTTCTTTTGAATTTTATGGTGGTTGGCAAGCAACGTAGAGGTGCATTACCGCCACCTACCGATCTGGAGTGTGAACTGGCACTAATAGGTAGACGCACCATTGGGCGCTGGCGAGCGTAACAGCGTCGCCGCCATATTGGATGGGTCTCCTTACGCTGCAAATTCAATGCAGAGTGGGCAACTATGCCCGTTTTTATGCAGTCTACGGTTGCAACCAGAGGCGCCGTTTGCGGGCAGGCAAGACAGGCAATTGCCTGGGGCCCCAAGAGACCCTTGCAGCGCCTCTGGTTGCAACAACAGGTGTTCTATTGAAAACAGATCACGTGGGATTACTATCTACTTTTCTAGCCTGCATGATTTTTTTAATTTATTTTAATTTTTTTGCTGAATTACATTTATATTTTAATTATCATGCCATACTATGTGTCTGGTTTTGTGAAAAAGCTTGATAAAATGTGTTTTTTAGCTGGGTAAGCAACTTCCTCAATAGAAATGAATGCACTGAGGGCGAATGGAGACCCATATAAAATGGCGGCTGGCCACTACGGCAGCTCCAATAGGCAGCGCCAGTCCACGAGGCGTCTAAGTATATATGTCTGTGCTCCTAATACTCCTTCCCAAATCCTTCCCAACTGTTCCTCCAAATGTCTCCTCTCCCCCTCTTATCTCCAACACCTCATCAGCACATGTTCCACTGTCTCCTGTTCCCCACAGTGATTACACTCCCCTGTCGGATGTTTACCCAGCAGCAACAACGTGCTGTTTAAGCCTGTATGGTCAAATCTCAACCTGGATAACACAACCTCCTCCCTTCTACCTCTCCCCATCCTCCTCATCTTCCCCACACTCCTCTGTATTGCATACATCCATCTTCCAGTCCTTTCCTCCTCCCACCTTCTCTGACATTTTAGCTCCATAACCTGTTTCATCATGCTTTTCATTTCAGTTTTCCCCGTTCAGGAACCATGTATGATAGTTTAGAAATTTGTAAAAGTGTACTGTAAAATAATTATTTTGCCAAGCCCGCCCCCCGTCCCATACAATCCAATGCAATTTGAATTGAGGGCTGCTCGGCATTAGCCAATAGCGTTAGACATCCAGGGCTTGAATTACAGACAGGCTTATGGGGGAGCCCCGTGAAAAGATAAGAGTGAGGGGAGGGGGGAGTCATCTGTCCGATCACCTTGTGTGAGCAGGGTTAAAACTTGTGGGGGACTGGGACATTTTTCAAGCTCCCCCTGGGTGTGTGAGTTGAAGGCTTCCAGGGGAGCCATCTCTCTCTGCCAACATGGTTCCAACAATTTCAAAGTATGTTCCCATCCGTATCCCAGCACAGACACCCAGTATTTGAGCATCAGTTGCTCACACCTAATCTCCAGTGGGCACCCCCCCCATTTCTACCCGAAAAGCTGCCACTGAGGTCGTTTGCATAGCCCCAGTGCAAAGTCTCAAAGCCTGACTCTGAACCACACTGAGCTTTTGTAGTTCAGTCTTGGCCGCTGTGCCACAATGCACCCATAATCGAGCACCGCCCATATCAATCCCACAAATAACATCTTCATTGCCCTTCGATCTGCCCCCCACTCTGTCCCCACAAGACACCTCATAACATTCAACACCTTCTTACATTTGGTTACCACTTTCTAAATGTGCAGCCCCCACCTCCCCTTCTCTTCAAACCACATCCATAAGAACTTTTAACTTTAGCGAAACCCCTCTCCCTACTCTCATAAATGATTCGTTTAGCTGTAGAGGCCAGGAGAGGGCTTAGGAGAAAAATAAAACATGAAAGATTATTTTCTTTTTATTGTAGAACAGGGTCAGATTGTCAAATATAAGCATTTTTAAAGTTATTTTTATAATTTCAACCTACGGACCCTGCCTATGCATAAGCTGTAATTAGAGAATCACATAAGATTTTGTTGTCATTATCAATTATTTCAGTGCCTTTTAAAGAGCTAAAGAAATTAAGTTCCTCAGGAGAAATTCTAGGATTCACAAGCATTTGCAATCATTTTAAGATCAACAGTCACTCTACCATTTAAGTTAAGCTTTGTTTGCGTTTTTAGTTTGCCTTTGTTTTTCCAGTTTAAAAAAGTTACTTGAATTTTGCTCCCCCTCTTCTAACCACTTAGCTCGTGAGCATATAAAGGCTCCTTCTGATGTTTAATGAATATATATTTGATCAAGTCAAATGAACAGTTTATTGTAAAGCACAACCAGAACAAACATGTTAGAAAAGCTCCAGTTTGAAAAAACAAATATGAGGGGGAAAAAAATCAGTGAACTGATTAAAACAAAGTTCCCAAAGACAAATCTAGATGCTTTTCATCTACAGTCATGAGAACTGTGGACAGCAGTGTTACGTTGCACTGCTCTCTAGTGGTATTCTCCAGTTAACACAGTTCCTTAAATTAGCCACCTTTCTGCTTTTCTATTTTTAGATCACTGTCTGATCAAACTTTGAGGAATAATTCACACTTCAATAGTGCTGAATTACTCTGCAATAAGAAATTGTTATGCTGCAATACTATCCTGGGGAAAAACCCTAATACAAATACATGCTTCTGTACTGCACTGATCGGCAGAGCTGAAGAAAATCAGGAAGTCTCACTTAATGGAATCAGTTTAGAACCTCTAAACGAGACCCCCACTGAAGAGATTAGATCTCTTCTCATCTGGGAATGCCGTGGGATCCACCAGGGGGCTGAGGAGAGGAACGGTGGTCTTCCTACCTGGACCTGTGATCTCCACAGTTCAAGTGAAAGAAGATGGATGGATGGATGGATGGATGGATGGATGGATGGATGGATGGATGGATGGATGGATGGATGGATGGATGGATGGATGGATGGATGGATTAATGGATGGATGGAGAGAGAGATGGATGGACGGGTGGATGGATGGATGGATGGTTGGAGGGATGGATGGAGGGATGGATGGATGGATGGATGGACGGGTGGATGGATGGATGGATGGATGGATGGATGGATGGATGGATGGATGGATGGATGGAAGGGTGGATGGATTGACGGATGGATGGGATGGATGGATGGATGGGTAGATGGATGGATGAATGATTGGATGGATGGATGAATGGATGGAAGGATGGATGGATGGATGGATGGATGGATGGATGGATGGGTAGATGATGGATGGATTGACGGGTAGATGGATGGATGGACGGGTGGATGGATGGATGGATGGATGGATGGATGGATGGACGGGTGGATGGATGGATGGATGTATTGACGGATGCATGGACGGGTGGATGGATGGATGGATGGATGGATGGATGGATGGATGGATGGATGGATGGATGGATGAATGGGTGGATGATGGATGGATGGATGGGTAGATGGATGGATGAATGATTGGATGGATGGATGAATGGATGGAAGGATGGATGGATGGATGGATGGATGAATGGATGGAAGGATGGATGGATGGATGGATGGATGGATGGATGGATGGATGGATGGATGGATGGATGGATGGATGGATGGATGGATGGGTAGGTGGATGGATGAATGATTGGATGGATGGATGAATGGATGGAAGGGTGGATGGATTGACGGATGGATGGATTGACGGATGAATGGGATGGATGGATGGATGAATGATTGGAGGGATGGATGGATGGATGGATGGATGGATGGATGGATGGATGGATGGATGGATGGATGGATGGATGGATGGATGGATGGATGAACGGATGGATGTGTGGATGGGTTAAGGCAGCTCAGAGACCACCTGTCTGCTCCTTTACCTAATTTAGAGAAAAGCGGCTGAAACCACAAAGATGAATATCCAGAGAGATTAGTGGAGCTTTGCAGAGATTCTGGGAACCCCAAAGGCCAGATTCCTTGAAAGCACCCTGTCACCAGCAGCTCAGTAAATCCTGGAAAAAATGATTTTACAGAGTCTTCATCATTTTTAACCACAATAACACAGAAATGTTTCAGAAAGGCCAAATTCGAGGAAAAAAACACAAATTTGTGACAAACAGACTCTGAAATCATCATGATGTCAAGCTCAGAATCCTTCCATAGTTGGGATAATTTCTAACAATTTTCCATGTTTGACTGTCATTCAAGAAAAGAGGCTTGTGCATTTGTATTTTCCATCTTCTGCTAAACTCTTCCTGTGTGGAGTTGGCATTTTCTGTTCTAAGGGAATGTTTTCATTCCTTTGGGATAAAATTGGAATTTCTTCTATTTACACATATTCAAATACAGAAGAATTCACGGAATCAAAGCAATTGGTATTGATTAATGAGTTAATCCACTCAACTTTTCAATGAATGTTCTGATGGGTTAGGACAAAAAGTTAATTCTGGACCTACTCTTAAATACACAAATGTCTATTTTATGTTTGTGTTCAAATCAACCAAATAAATAATAAAAGGATTTAAACAGCTGTCTTATTACTGGTCTACAGATGGCGTCACTGAGCCTCTCGTTCTCTAACCCTAACCGTCTCGTTCCTGTCCTTAAACAGCTGCAGCCAAATAAAAACAGAAGAGTGAGCTTTTACCTGCAAATCACATCAACGTTCATTTCCTCTGTCCTTAAACAAAAAAACTAAATACCAAAATTTTAACCATCACAGAACATTTATGGGATTATTAATCATAGGAGCTTAAAAAAAGGTTTTGTTTTCGACTGAATTTAGTCATTTCCTCGACAGTCATCTCTGCTCTCAGAAGCCAAACATCATTCATTCCACCAATCTGTCCCATAAAAGCTCATAGAATGTCTCTATTGTACCACGTTTTTCCTGTTATTAGCTTTACTGTGTCCTATGTTGATATTACTGTGTGATATTATGCCTGTGTGTTCAGTACTTTGGTCTCCCAGTCAAGCGTATGAAAGTGCTTTATAAATACAACTGACTAGACTTGACTGGTCTCCTGTCTGAAGCAGTAAAGTGACCAGTGCCTTTCCCTGGACTCCCAAATTCCTCCTTGTGCTGCAAAACAATAAAAAAAACTACAACAAACCGCAAAAATTTGCACAAAGCTCAGGTTTTTTTAAATGCACGGCTGGTTTAATGCATCATTTGGTTCTTTTTTTAACACAGAAAAGAGTTGTTTTTACCTTTTTCTTGCTGACTTTTCGACCGCTACTGAAGTCTTCCTCAGCGGCTCTGAGGAAAACTCTTTTCTGTGTTAAAAAAAGAACCAAGTGATGCAGTTAGAAGAAACACACAGAATGAGCGCACAAAAGATGGTTCAAGGCATTTTGAGGAATTAAAGGAGCAGCCCGCAGAGCTTATATTAACTTATATTGCTTATATTAACCCCATCCATGCATTTGTGAAAGCAGACAGAACTCAGAGTAATAATGTGTCCATCAGCTCAGAATGAGGACAGCTATTTGGGAATTAAAAGAAAATGTCTGATAAAAAAAAAAGAACAGCTTTTTTGAAGCCTGAAGTCAAACGAAAGGAATTAAAAGTCCTCTGAAGAAAAGTCAGATTTGCTTCCACTGATATTCAGTCATCACCTCTCTCCCTGTCTCGTTTAAAGCCCGTAGGATTTTAAGGGAAAGCATTTATTAAAAGTGAGCAAACACTCCTCTCAGGTTACGGCTTTGTGCAGTAATAAAAACGGTGTTTACTGTATCAGTCTGGGAATTAATGAGACTAAATGGTTTGCTGACTTTATAAGAGGAAATTAAATATTTAAGCTGCTCAGAAAGTTTTTAGTTTTATGACTCACTCAAGTCGTGAAGATTGTGAGAGCTGAAAATGTTTCAGGGACTTGAGGGTGGATATCAAGTGTTTACAGAGCTTTTAAAACCTAAAGTTTGGGAAAGTTTGGCTTCAGATTTTTAATCTGTAGATAATTTATCAAGTGAGAAAGAAAAAGTAAGGACAAGCTGCATGCACATGCTTTTAACAGGCTTTGCATTCATTTTAAGTACGTCTTTATTTGATAGAATATGATGCTATCGCACACCAGTGTGACTTTTAACATCCACTGTGTTCTATAGCAAATACAGAAAACTTTCTGAAATGAAGAACCTGTAAAAAGGCTTTTCTCCTTTTGTATTTATTATAAACTCTTAGTGAGTCTTTGTGCTGATGAGCAGAAAAATGTGAAACCTTTCAGTGGAATGATGATCCTGTCAGACAGACGAGTGCTAAAATCTTGGTTTATTCTCTGAACAAATGCCTTTTTCCTCCAAACAAATTCCGCCTTGCCCTAGCTTCCGGGTATCCAGACACAGGGGACCCCCTGACCTTGCATTGACACAGGCAGTAGGCTGTCTTGTTCACATACTGCAATACTGGAGGGGTACACTAGGGGGCAAAAAAAATAACTCAGGTTGGATAGAGTGTCAGGGTATTTCTCAGTGTCAAGGAACCTTGCCTTGATGCCTTGGTCCTGCCCTGGTTGCCTAGGAGATACGTCAATGTTCATGTGCTATGGAGGCGTCTGTCCTCCACCGTTTAGCTAACTGACCAAGGATTCATGGGAGGTGCCTTGTTGCCTTCCCTCAGACAAAAACTTTCCCAGAACACAGTGCGGTATTTTCAAAAAGATGGCGGATCAGCAGCCGGCAGCAGCTACTTCGGTGGCAAATTTCCAGTTTAAATGTAAGTCAACTAATTGTAGCTATCGGGCTAACGCCAGTGGTGCTTCTCTCTCTCTTTTAAAGTCCACAAAGATGTGGAAAAAGAGCAGTAACATGCTACTACGCTATGCTACTATGCTACTATGATGGGCGGGACGTAAACAGAGCGCGTAAGCAAAAGGCGGGCTCTGGGCAGTTGTGGTCACGTGAGGTAAGTCTGGTTCCATTTAATCATTTTCTTTGACCAAGGAAGGACAGTGTCCTTGTAACCAAGGCACTTCGCCTACCGAGGCATTGGCTTGGTAGGCGAGGTGCCTTTACATTGAGAAACACCCTCAGATTTGTCGGGTTTTGGTTCCGACCTGTCTGTGAGAGTGGGGGAGTTGCCTTCAGCGTGAGTTAGAGGTGTGGCGTGAGATTGTGTGAAGAGGGTCATATTCCGGCACTTTGTGCAATAACAAGCAAGGAGAAAGATGGCTGCATGTATCCAAAAAGGTCTGTGGTTTATTTTCTGTTCCGTTTCCCACAGCTACGAAGGTTTCACAGGAAATAACGTACTTATTCTACTAGTTAAGCAGCTGGAAATCTGCACGTGACTTATTTTGAACGTTTCTGGCTGTTTTACACTGCTTCTGTTGTTGACTTCCTGTTACAGCTGGTGCCATTTGTGTTTTTTTTAATGTCATTTCTCACTCCTATTTTTACCCCACCTGTGTGAGAGGAGCTGTTTTGCAGCACCTGGCTCCTCTTTAAGCCAATTCGTGTCCTGTGTGTGCGCAGGGGTTTCCCTGATTTGAACATTAATGTTCTCGTGTGTGCAGGGGGTTCCCTGATTTGTTTAATTCTGTGTAATTAATGTTAATATTGGCTGAGAAGAGGTTATTTTGTTTTACCATTTTTGTTGCCACTGATCAGTCCATTTGTGATTAATTAGATTCTGTTCATTTATTTTCCTTTGTGTAAATACATTTGTTTAAGTTAAACTTTTAACACCTGAGCATGCGTCCTCCTTGTTACCCTAGGCCCGTTAGACAGCCTGGGACATAACAAATGGGGGCTCGTCCGGGATATGAATAATCCCTTATCCTTAATTAGACACATGCTCCTTCTTTCTGACCCGATCTTGACGTGTTCTGAAAGCATATCACGTAAAAATAGACTTGAAGCATTATGCAACACGTCCTTATGCTTCTGGGACACTCGTGAAACAAACTGATTCACAGCAGGCACCCATCCACTATGGACGTAATTGCTGCAAACTACGCTTTGTGGATGTTACACGACACTTTTGCATCCGGTGACTCTGAAAACTCAACATGGCCACCCCTATTCACAGGATCTTTGGTCAGGTCATTTTATTTTTACTTAATTCCCCTGTTTTCCCCAGTTCCTATGTGTGTCTATGTATTTGTTTTTTTTCTTGTGTGTCTCTTTACTTTTATTCCACAGCTACTTGTTTTCAGTCGGTGTGTTCCCTAGCTCCTGTGTGTTTATTATTATTATTAAAGAGTTTAAGTTGAGTTCCCCTTGCTTCCTCCTGGATTTACCTGCACTTGGGTCTTTACCACTTTGACAATCTATCATCTCGTGCCTTTTCTTTACAACAATGTGATCTTTCCTTCTAACAAGGACCTGAGGACATCATTTCAAGTGTTTGTAAAGATTTTCCACCTTAATTTCAGGATTTTCAGCAATAAATGGAACATGAATCAACACTAAAATTCGATTAGCAGTCTGTAATTTGCTAAATTTACTATTTCTAAAGTTTTCTAAAAGAATTCATTGGTTTGACTTTTAACATGGGACTCATTGGCTTTGATGGTTCATTTGCATGTACATGTCATGTACAATAAACTTATCTAATAAAATCCAATTGTTCTATTCTCTGGGAGAGGATAGCTCTTTGGGAGTAATGCAATATTCCTGATGTGGTCTCCACATCCTTGTCGAACAGAGTGTCCTATAAAAAATTCTGCCATCATGTGGTTTGTGTCTCATGATCAAGGGCTGAAAGCAGCTCATGTTCTGCCAGAGAATTTAGAAAAAGCTCTTCGTTTCCCAGACAGGGGAAGGATTTCCAGGGGACTGAAGAGTTCAAGGTAATCTCTCCTGCCACTCCTCCGTCCTCCCACATCCATCCTACCGTGAATCAAAATCTCTTTTTCCAAAGAGCGGACAGAAACTCTCAGTTAGGAAAACGCAGTGAGAAAAGAGGATAATTGACAACATTCTGGAGTTTGTAAAATTATGAATGAAACTTAAAAAAGTGGGGTTTATTGTAATAGATGTGGTGTTGAGCAGACACTCAACACATTCAACTCACGGGTTCAAGTCCTAAAACATCTTCATGAGCTTTGAGTCCTCCTGCTCTCATTACTCTGATCTCTGCTGACTCCATCGTGTGCTGCTTTAGCCCATCTGCAGTCTGTGTGGTCCAGTTCTTCTCTGATTACAACAAACAGCTTCTAGCATCAGCAGCAACACCAATAATACCAGTTTGAGCTGCAGCCTTCAGTCCAACACTGGGAGTTGTTTCTTTTGTTCTTTTACTTTATCTGTTCCTGATTTGTTTTAGCTACACAAACCTTGCTTTGTCATTTTGATTTGCTGCTCTTTTTAAAGTAACCTTCATTAAGCCAACCTAAAAGGTTAAAGCGGCTGTCCGGAGTTTTCCCCCTTCAGGAATTTTGTATGATATTTTAGAAATCTGTAAAAGTGATTGTATAATGTTATAATGTACTGTGATATAATGTAATGGATTGGATTTTATGTAGCGCTTTTCAAGGCACTCAAAGCGCTTTCCATTATTCATACACTCTCACATTCACACTGCTGATGATGGTAAGCTACTATGTAGCCACAGCCGCCCTGGGGCGGTCTGACAGAGGCGAGGCTGCCATTCTGTGCCATCGGCCCCTCTGACCACCACCAACACAGACAAGTCGGGTTAAGTGTCTTGCCAAAGGACACAACGACACTGACAGACTGAGCGGGACGCGAACCTACGACCTTCCGATTGCCGGACATCTGCTTAACTCCTCTGCCACCATCGCCTCGATACGTCAATACGTCTTATTTTTTTTGTGCTAAGCCCGCCCCCTGCCCCGTAGAGCACCGTGCAATATGAACTGAGCGCCGGTCAAAACTAACCAATAGTGTGATAGACTACCGCTTACGTGCTTCAAAGTTGAGGAGGTGCCTCGGCTGATGCAGAGTTGATGAACTTTTCACGGACAAATAAGTCTTTGCAATATAAATATATGAAAACACAACATGACATGAGAATAATAATTGTAAAACAACGTGTTTTAGCTTATTCATAAACAAGAAACGTGCAGTCGCCATCTTAAATTACCGAATCGACGACTCTTAGTGTGATATGCTTGTCAGCCACTAGATGGTGCCATCAGATGAAAGAAATACTCCGGACAGCCACTTTAACTGGGTGAGGAACAATCAAATTATTTCTGTTGATTCTTTTATTAAGGAAGTCAAATATAATTGTGGGAAATCTGGAAAAAACTGTGTGCTGCTCACTAATTGCTAGCATGCTAATACCTGCCATTCACTTCCATTGTTTATGCTAAGCTAAACTACAGCAGACAAACTGCTGCCAGATCAGGTTTTTCCCCACTTATCTAACTCTAGGAAATATGTCAACAGACAAAATTTCAATTTTGGGTGGAATATCCCTTTAAGATTGTGTCAGCAGGTCACAGGAGTGCACCTGAGAACTACCTGCTGAACTTTGTTGTCATTGTTTTGATTCTCGTGTTCTCTCTGATTTACAGGCTGTATGCAAAAGTTCATTTATGTCACTAATTCAACCTAAACGGTGAAACTAGTCTATGAGACAGACTCATTCCATGCAAAACCAGATATTTCAGCCTTTATTTGTTATAATTGTGATGATTATGGCTTACAGCTGATGAAAACCCCACATTCAAAATCAATATTGTGAAAAGGTTCAATATTCTAGACTCAAAGTGTTACACTCTAATCAGCTAATGAATCTAAACACCTGCAAAGGGTTCCTGAGTCTTTAGATGGTCTCGCAGTCTAAGCTGAATTACTGACATAAATGAACTTTTTCCTCATATTCTCATTTTTCCTGTGTGTTTTTTGCTGAATCCAGATCAGATTTGGTTCTGCCTTCAGCTCCTCTAAAATAATCCATTAAGGGAAACAATCATTCCCTGTTCAGACTCATTTATATCAGAACAGATGTAATAATGCATCAGTCCCCTCTGACCTAACATGCGCTTCACTTTGGAGTACACGAAGCTGCATATTCAGTCTATTTCATGAGTAATAGGCCGCAGGAGGATGAAAGCACTGGGATTCATCCCGTTCTCCCCATCTGTCATTACTGACCCAACAGCCAGAGCACAAAGGGCCAATGAAAATAATTCAGACATGATTAGGAAGAAGAAAAAGGCTAAAGGAGGAAAAGCTCGGACCTGCAGAAATCAGAGTGTTTTCACATCACGGCGGATGTCCGGTCCAGTCTCGCTCACTTAGACTCACGCTGAAGTTCACGGCCCTTTTTCTGCACACACTTTCACACAAAACAACTCATTTCCCAGTCAGACAGCAAGGACACCTCTCTCTCTCTCTCTGGCTGGTCTGTGAGCTACTGGAGCAAAGGCTACAGGAGCAGAGAGGGAACACACAGTCCTCCTCATTCAGCTCAGAGTTCTGTAAAAGGGAAATAGTGGGCTTGGTCCACCCTGTATCATATACAGTAATATCATGTCGCAGAGTGTTTCAGCCACTATGACAAGCAGAGTAGATATCAGAAGATAATTGAAATAGGAAGAATCTGGGATTCAGAATCAGATTTCTGTATTTGAAAAGATGAGAGAGCATCATCAGAGATGAGCAGGCTGAAGCAAACTCCATTCCTCTCTTTCTTATTCACTGCATTCCTCTTTATTTTTCCTTCAGCTTTGTTATAATTAATTTTTGGATGAGCTGCAGTGCATCATGGTAAAAGAATCCAAACAATCCTCAGAAGGAACGGGGAGCAGCCTCAGCAGTTCAGTCAAAAAAAAAAAAACCCTCATTATTTCAGTAAATCGTCTGATTGTTGCAGCAAATTTCATATTAAATAAATTAAAGTCTCATAGGCCAGTGGTGTCCTGCATCCTGTAGAAATTATGGAGAGAGTGCTGTGGAATAGAGCCACACTCATCGGACCTCAGGATCCTCATCTCCCTTCGGTATCCAGCATGTTTTAGTTGTTTCCCTAATCCAACACACCTGATCCACCTGTTCAGCAGCTCATCGGGCTCTGCAGAAGCCTGTTAATCACCTGCTGATTAAATTAATCAGGTGTGTTGAAGCAGGGAAACAACTAAAACATGCTGGATTGGGGAAGGGTGTTGGGTTTGTCTGTAAATGAAAGTGTGACGTAGACGAGGTCAGACACTCAGGTCTTATTTTTGACTACTGTTGATCCTCTTTTGCTTTTACAAGAGTAAAAAATGCTGAAATTATAAAGAAAATCAAGGCTTTTTCCTGTAGAAGTTATGCCGATGACAGGTTTATTCGGCTGGCTTGACCGAATCCAGAACCCGAACCCAGTAACAGCAGGCAGGGCCTCACTGTGTTACTGGAATATGTCCCAAAAATTCACCTAATCCACAGAGTTACAGTCATCCCGGGGCGGGGGGCAGGAACCCTTTTTATTTATATGAGATAGAGATTAGGGAGTGATGAGGAGCCAAGTAACCTGAGGTAAAAATGCAACAAAAAGAAACAGAAATGAAACTTTGTGACTAAATTGCAAGAAGAATATTCACATTTGAAGTGTTCAGTGTCATACATACCTATGTCCAGCCAGGTGTTAAACGTCTCACAACAATTTAGTAGGATTTCAACTTGAGATTCTGTTGGATGAGTTTTCCCCTCCACTCCCAGACTCAGCAACACTCTCCAGGTGACGGAGAAGTCTGAAGGCGTGTCTCTGCCTTGAGGAGCTGACGGAGAAGTATAAATTAGGTCAGTGTTCACGCTGGTTTTAGCTCTTTGCTTCACCTTCAAAGACATTACTCTCACTTTTACTTCCAGGCTTCGCCATGATGCCAACAAAAAAAAGCAAAACTCTTCTTGAGCTTTTTATTGATGGTCAGCGAACTGAAGAAGCTAACTGATAGCCTTTATATTAGCTACTGGCTATTGGCACAGAAAAACACTATAGCCATGAAACAGGAATTTGTTCTTCAGGGGTGAGAAAGTGATTTGTTTTGTTTGGAAAATGGAGTGCAGTACCCAAATTTTACCACAGGGTGTCATTCTTACATGATGCATCTTTAATATTCATTATATGGAAACTGCTGATTGGTGTACAGTAATGCACCTCTTTCGCTGCTTTTGTTTTGGAGTTGCTAATGGTTAGCTTCTACTAGCTGAGATGTGCTATCTGCTCCTCCTGGGATGTGTCCAGATTCAGGCCTGAACCTTCTTGGAGAGCAGGAGGAGGAGCAGCAGTCCCACTCTGACTCCCAGCTCCTCAACCTCAACCAGGCTGATCCTGGCCACCCTGAGGAGGAAACTCCTTTTTGGTCACCTGCATCTATCTCTGAGGCGATCTGCCTCCATGTTGCAGGTTTATTTATAGTTTGCTGTAATTCTTGAACCGTGCAGAAAGTAAATTACTGCAGTAACCATTTACAACATTGAGAATCATCTCAGCTGATTGGCTCTGAGATCTTGGTGCTTTTGCTCCTAAATGCAAAACATGTCTCTGTGTTTTGCTGCTCGCTCTGCTCTTTCAGGTGAATCCAGCCCGTAAGGCGCCGGCATGCTTATCACAACATCAGAAGGTGAGTGTTTGCTGTGGTTGGCTGGTGACCTGTACACATATTTAACTGATAGGTCAAAAATGTTACAGAGAATCAGAGCTGGTGTGTAGCACGCAAACAACAAAGTTCTGACACAGCTTTTAGGACTCCGCCCCTACAAGGCTGTGAATATTATTGTTATCAGGTTTCTATTCTCAGAAAAAGTTATATAATCGTTCAGTACAGATGAATCTGCAGGTAAATGGACAGACTTTAAAGTCTAATCTTCCCTTTGAGGATGAGATTTCATGTGTTCACACAGCTGGTTATTGACACGGCCAGTGACACTTACTGTAAATAAGTAAATACAAACTAGTTGTATTTGATTTATTTTAGCTCTAAAAATACTACAAATATATTTTTAGACCAATTTCTTGTTTGTTATGCAGATAAATTCTCTCTGTTACTTCATTATATGTTTATAAGTTTGGGGAACATATCAAGATGCATTTGTGCCACATCAAAAAGGAAGTGATGAGATGTTCTCCAGTGGACTTTAATCTGAGAAAAGCATAAATAAACAGTTTTAATCTTCTTCTCCATGTTGCTTCTGTCCTTTACTCATCATGTCTCCTCACCATCTTTAGGGCTTCCAGATGTGATGTCTCCTCACAACAAATATCCTCAAGAGAACTGAAGTTTTGCTTCATGTGCATTTTAATCTGCCACCAGCTGTTTTGAATTTGTAGGATCACATAAACATGACATATACAGTTAATAATTAGAACATATATGGGTGACACTATTTTCTAATTAGAAGTTTAATTGCTACTATTTGAAATTAAACTAAGTTTCCCTGAATAATATTATCAAGATAAGTTAAAGTAGTATAGTGCATGAAGTACATTTTATTTTAGGGGGAAACAAAACTAATTTATTATTATTATTATTATTATTATTTTATATTACTGAGGCTCATTAACCTCCACAGGGACACTAGCTCCCTCTAGTGGCGTGAAAATCTATTTCAGAAAACTGTTTTTAAGGTCAGATTTGGCCAAAAGAATTTTCCTTAAAACAATAAATCATTTAACTTGGAGTATTTAGAACAAATCCTGTTAAAATGACTCATCTCAGATTATCCCAACAAGCAGCAGAGCAACATGAAACGTTTTAAATTGAACCTTTCTGCTAAAACACATGATTAATGAATAATAATAATAAAAGTTTTGATCCTTTAAGTGAACCAGACTTGTTGCTGTTAAAGCAGCTTCTCCTCCTAACGGGCCTGTTTTTTTTATTGTTCTCCATCTTTAATCATTAACTCAGAGCCGCTCTGGAAAGCGAAGAGGACGGAGCTAAAGTCTGACTCTAGGCTTTTCCCTCCGTCAGATTTCTCCTGAACCGAGAACAGAACACTTCTCTGACTCTCCTCCGACGTGCGTGCGGAGAGTGCGGAGCGCTGCGCGTCCGGAGCGCCTCTGCGCGTCTTTGCGCGCCGGGCAGCGCTCCAGGAAGGCGGGGCCCGCTGACGTCTCCAAGTCGGCCAAACCTTCAGCCCCGCTGGAGGGGACGAGCGGAAATATTAGTGACACACCGGGGACTCGGGAAGTTCTTGGAGGATTAATGCGGAGGAATAAAGCCGGTACCGGTACCGGTGATGCGAGTTTCACTTTAGCGCCACTTTTTTTTTTTGCTGATTCTGCTCATCCGGAGCTGCGACTCCAGAGACGCTCCACAGGTTGGTGACACACTTTAAAGCCCTTTACTTACTTGTTTAGTAGCTTTTTATTTTATTATCATTTTCCCGTCTATAGGAGTGGTCAGAGGAGGACAGGTGCGGCGGACCCGTTCCTCTGGGGACGCACGCTTCTGGGTCACCTGGTGAGTTCCGCCTTTAATCAGAAGCAGCAGGTTGGTGGGTTGTGAAGAACTTTACTCTAGTTTCTTTGTTAAAGTCTGATAAGATGGTTTATCTGCAGATTTACAGATGTGTCAAGCAATAAAAGAAGGTTTGATAAATAAATACACCACATAGCTTCACACACACAAGGAGGCAAAACAAACTTAATATCTATTTAAATATAAAGGTTGGCAAAAATGTGAAGTCTTATATCTAAAGATAAAGGAAGGAACTTAAACCTTATGCTCAGTTTTATTTTCAGCAGAAAAAATTGACCCTTATAATAAAGAGAATTTGCTATAAACGCACATAGACGTCACAGTCCTACATGTGCTAAAGAGAAGCAGAGTGGAATCCAGCAGAGCAGATGAGAGATTCACAGATTCCAGTTTTCTGGAATGATTCCAGTTTTTTTTACAAAGCTGATAAAGATGGTTGATTCAGACTTTTATGAATTATAACTGAGTTCTTTTTTAACTTAAAATTGGAACATGTCCATAATTAAACGCAAAGAAAAGAAAAAAGGTCTGAAAAATTACACCTACAGGATAAAAGTCCTTTTTAAAAAAAAAATCCAACTAGACATTATACAAAAAATACATTAAATTTAATAATAAAATTTCATCAATCAATTATAGGTTAATAACTGCAACTAATTAGTAATAAACCTTATTTACGATTACCTCCTGCTTCTATACGTCACCTGCTGGTTTTAGAGGCAGGACGATTAATTAAACCATGTTTGGTGTTAATATTAAATTATTAACCAGCCAGATAAAAGAAGACCAGCCTTTAGATCTGTACTCTTGTGTTAAAGTTTAAAAGGTCAAATCTGGAGGTCACTGCTCCATTCCTCGTGACCTTAAACAGACGATAGATGGATTTTAGTTTATAAATGACGTGGAACTAATTAGAAGATAACAGCAGCTATAAGTGAGTCGTTTTCTTCATTTAATAAATGTTTAATATTTCCTTTAGTTGAATGGAGGAAACTGTAGAAATCTGAGGGATTAGTCCAGAATGTGTTCTAACCCTAACCCAAGAGACAAAAATTCATTAAATTTGTGTCTAAATGTTTTTAAGAGTTTGGACTCCTAACATTTGATCAGATCTCAGAACCTTTTGCTAATGTGCTTTTAGCCTCTTTAATTGGAAATCACTGTGGATGTAAGCCTTGCCTCCCCCACCTCACCGCTGCCCAGCCTTGAGACTGCTCATGGTGTAATTATAATCTGGCTGTGGCTGTAAATACCAGATTCCTTTTGTACTTGTGAATAACTGAGGTGTGGGGGAGTTGGAAGTATGCGTGCGTGAGCCGGGGAGGATGGAGGGAAGTCCTGCCGCTACCCGAAATAAGAATCCAGGCGTTCAGCACATCCCCTTCCGTTCTCCTCTCTGCCGTTCTCATTCAAAAGAATTCCACAAGCCGGCGCCGAAAACTTCTCAAGGCCACCGTACTCCACGGTTTCTAATCCACCACACACACACATACACACACACACACACACACACACACACACTTCCAGTCCAGCCCGTGGATCATCCATCACCCCTGATATCTGAGAACAGAGTGTGACTAAAACACAGCAGCAGGGCCCTCCATGCTCGCGGTGTTTGCGTTCAGAACCCTCGCTGCTCGTTTCCAGGCAGGTGAGGCAGCAGAGAGAGAAGGAAGTCATGCCTCAGCTGCAGCACTATGGTTACTGTGGCTACATGAACAAATATGCCTCTAATGTTGATCAGAATGAGATTCACTAGAGGTTCCAGTACGACATGAGGCTCTTGCAGTCTTTAAATAGGTGTGTGTGTGTGTGTGTGAGTGTGTGTGTGTGTGTGTGTGTGTGTGTGTGTGTGTGTGTGTGTGTGTGTTTGGGGGGGCTCCTGAGAGTCCCTCTGGAGGAGGATCTTTGTTTGAAGGGATGTTTTATCCATTTTGAAACGTGTTTCTGTATAAAAGCTGTAAATAATCATGCAGATGGCTTCTGCTCATGTAAATACAAAACATATTGCTGCTGTCTTTAACCAGCTTCATAATGATTAATGCCAAATGTCACCTTTCCTGGAGCGCCGTTAGAGCCGTTTCTGTGGGATGGATTAAGCTCCGATCTGCTGCAGCTGTTGGTGAAAAAAATGTGGGTCTCTAGAACTGAAATACTGACGAAACCACCTGGTTGGCTGTGTATTTCACGTATTTCATCCTTACATGGTTGATTTTACACAAATGCTTTATTCACTTGATGCTTTTTTGTTAAGTTCATAAATCTGCACCCAGATATGTGATTTTTTATTGTTTTTGCCCAGTGAGCTCTATCCTCCTTCCCCTTATCAGCAGTAGAGGAAAAAAAAAAAAACATTTATCTGCTTTTTACAAACACTTTTATTTGTGGTGGTCCATCGTCCACCTGGATCTGATTCTGTTTCATCTGAATTTGTTTTATTTAACTCCTTATTGAACGCAGACAGAGGCATCATGGTAGGAGTTTAACGTCCATGTTGATGTTTGATGTAAAAGCTCAAATTAAGTTTTATTAGACTTTATTATTTTCTCCCAAAAATGTTAAAAAAAAAACAACTCTCTTCATTATTGATCTGTTGAAATTTCTAGAAATACCCAAAATCTTGTTATCTTGAATGACAGGAGACAACAAAAGTAGTCTATTTGTTTTCCTTTAAAACTCTCAAGAATGAAGCTAATATCCAGGTTGTTAGACATTTTATTGTGAAGCACTCTGCTTTTTTATCCTAAGAATCCTATATAAATAAAATCCACTTACTTAGATATTTATAGGACCATGCTTTAGCTAAATAAAGTCACTTATTTTGCTCCTCCTCCTCAGAAAAAGCCTAATCAGCCACAGGAAGATGACTCCTCCATTCAGAGCTTTATATATTAAGTCAGAAAGAATATGAGGCATGTAGTTTATCACCAAGCGGACTATTTTTCCAGGAGGTCTGTGATTATTTCTGCAGGATCGTTTCAGACCAAATTGAGTTGGAGCGGTGAGTCTACAGGCCAGATCTGTCTCCTGTTGCAGATGTGTGCAGCAGATTAGACTCAGCAAAGAAATAACAGCGGAAATATTTCATTCAGCAAGAATGGACGCAGATTTTCTTGCATTAACTCGTGTCTCCAGGTTCCAAACAGCTAGGGCGAGTGGCGTAACATAGTAGAGTACAAGTTTATCTTTATTTATGTAGGTTTGTTTTGGAATGTTTGTTAAATGCTTTTCATACAATCCCTGTGATGGTTGAATGCAATTCATCCATTTTCCTTGGCTTGTCCGGGGTCGGGTCGTGGGGGCAGGAGCCTAAGCTGAGAGGCCCAGACTCTCCCCAGCCCCCAGTTCCTCCGGAGGAATCCTAAGGCATTCCCATTTTTCCCTCACTCGTGAACAAAACCCCGAGATACTTACACTCCTCCACTTGAGGCAGGACCTCATCCCTGACCTGGAGCAGGTATTCGAGACCATGGTCTCGGATTTAGAGGAGCTGATTCTCATCCCAGCTGCTTCATACTCCAGCGAAAGCTGGAGATCCCAGTCTGATGAACCCAACAGGACCACGTCTTCTGCAAAAAGCAGAGACCTGATCCTTAAGCCACCAATATGGATCCCTTCAACTCCTTGGCTGCACCTAGAAATCCTGTCCATAAAAGTTATGAACAGAATCAGTGACAAAGGGCAGCCTTGGCGGAGTCCAACTCTCACCAGAAACGAGCCCGACTTACTGCCGGCAATGCGGACCAAGCTCTGACACTGGTCGTACAGGGACCTAACAGCCTGTATCAAGGGGCCTGGTACCCCATACTCCCAGAGTACCCCCCACAGGGCTCCCCAAGGGACACATTCAAACGCCTTCTCCAAATCCACAAAACACATGTAGATTGGTTGGGAAAACTCCCACGCACCCTCCAGGACCCCTCTAAGGGTATAGATCTGGTCCAGTGTTCCACGGCCAGGACGAAAACCACATTGCTCCTCCTGAATCCGAGGTTTGACTATCCGGTTGATCCTCCTCTCCAGAACCCTTGAATAGACCTTACCAGGGAGGCTCAGGAGTGTTCTTCCCCTGTAGTTGAAACACAGCCTGCGTTCCCCCCTTTTAAATAGGGGGACCACCACCCCGGTCTTCCAATCTAGTAGAACTGCCCCCGATATCCATGCAATATTGCAGAGTTGCGTCGGCCAACACAGTCCCACAACAGACAAATCTCATCCACCCCCGGGGCCCTGCCACCGAGGAGCTTTTTGACCACCTCAGTGGCCTCAGCACCAGAGATTAGAGAACTTTCTTGCTGGAAGATGCACCAGTGGGATTGAGACCATCAAGGTACTCCGCCCACCAATCCACAGCATCCCGATTTGAGGTCAGCAGCACACTGTCCCCACTATAAACAGTGTTGGTGGTGCACCGCTTTCCCCTCCTAAGATACCGGATGGTGGACCAGAATTTCCTCAAAGCCATATGGAAGTCTTTCTCCATGACCTCACTAAACTCCTCCCACGCCTGGGTTTTTCCCTCTGCAAACACCAGAGCTGCATTCAGCTTGGACTGCTGGTACCCATCAGGCCATAAGGACCTGATAGCACTCCTTCATCTTGACAGCATTCCTAACCGCTGGTGTCCACAGTGGGTTCAGGAGTTGCTGCAAAGACAGACACCGACCACCCTCCGACCACAGCTCAGGTCGGCCGCCTTGACAATGGGAGCATGGAACATGGCCCACTCGGATTCAATATACCTTGCTTCCCCCAGGATGCATTCAAAGTTTTTTTGGAGGTAGGAATTGAAGCTTCTTTTGACAGGAGATACTGCCAGACATTCCCAGCAGTCCCTCACAATATAGGTTTGGGCTTGCCAGGTCTGACCAGCATCCTCCCCCACCATCTCTTCACGAAAGTGGCCAAGTCATGCGGCTGGGGCCCAACGTGCAAGCACCAAGATAGGGGACAACAAGTATGCCCAGCCCTGCTTGGCACCTCTCAGTGGGGGCAGCTCCAGAGTGGTAGAAACTCCAGAGTGGTAGAGTGTCCAACCCATTTCAAGAAAACTAGTTCTGGAGCCAGAGCCATGTGTTCAGATGAGTCTGTCTATATCTAGTAGGAACCTCTCAGCCTCACTCACCAACTGAGGCTCCTTCCGCACAAGAGAGGTGATATTCCACGTTCCAAGAGCCAGCTTCTCTAGCCAAGGAGTGGACCACCAAGGTCCCCACCTTCAGCCACTAATCATCTCACATAGCACCTGACCCCCTCAGCCCCTGCCACAAGTGGTAAGCCCATGGGAAGTGGGACACATCTCCTCTTCAGGCTGTGCCCTGCTGTGCTCCATGGGTGAAATTCTGGCCACTAGGTGCTCACTTACGTGCCTCCAGGCATCATCAGGGGTCTTTGGGCTGCACTTTGTCTGATCCCTGACCTAGGAGGACCTGTTTGCCATGGGTGACCCTACCAGGGGCATGAAGCCCCAGACATCTTAGCTCCTAGAATCATTGATACACCCACACCCTTACACCACAACAAGGTGCCTAAATGCATTTAACGTATTTTCTGATACTATCAAAGCTTAGAAACACATCTACAAATTATATATTTTTGTTTAGCACTTTTAAAAACTTAAAAATGTATAAATTGTACCCTCAATGTGTCTGATTGTGATTTTTTTAATGCATGACTTAATCTCAGGTATTTTATACTTTAGATAACTGCTCAAAAGGCTCAAAATAACAGAAAATAACTTTCAAAGGACGTGGAGGAGTTTTTTCTTTAGTTTGGGATGTGATAGAAGGGAAGGACCTGTCTGGCAGGTAGATGGAGCAGCAACAGTGACAGGTGACAGGTAAAATTACCCTGTATCTTGACACTGTAATCAGCCTGTTCATTCTGCAGAAGTCTCTGTGTTGGACTCTCCTGTGAGTCTCAAGCAGCTCCATCCATCTAATTTTTTCACCAGCCTCTTCAGTTCAGCCCCGCTCTTCCCTCCAGCAGCTCCTTGTTGGCTTTGTGAGTGAGAAAATGCTCTCTGGGTTTTTGTGCTTTGGTATGTGCTGCGGGCTGAAAACCTGGTTCTGAAGGAAGAAACGTCCGTTCTCCTTTTACACATCCGAAATAAACACCGTCTCAATCTTCTGGAGTCTGAGACCGGCTATCTGAAGAAAGATTATTGTTTATTTGCTTTGTTCAACTTTAGTTTGTGCTTATACATTCTTCTTCGTTAATCTAAATTGATCGATTTCTCCCAACATAATTGGACCTGGTTTTGAATTCCAGTCCTGGGCTGTTCAACAGCTTTGTGCAACGACAAAAGGGGAACATATTATGCAAAATTCACCTTTTGCATCTCTGTTCTGCCGTGTGGGTCTCTACTGCCTCTAAAAACACTCCAAACTTAAATCAAACCATCCATCTGTTTTCTGTCCGTGTTCGGTTTGAGGACTTCAAAGAGTCATTGTGTCTGGATCTGGCTGTTCTACCGGGTTTTAGTTGGTTCTAGCTGTAGGCATGAAGGATCTTCTGTGTTGAAGCAGATCTGAAGCCTCTGACTGAAGACATCGTGTTGTTTTGAAGATGATCGGGGTTCTCCATCATGTCCTGAATCATCCTCATTTGTCCAACCAGCTCTAGAGTTCCAAAAGACCAGAACCAGTCTTCTTTATCAGCTTCAGCTCTGATGCTGCTGCCCCAGATCTGATTGGCTCCAATTATAGAAGATCTGGAACATCTTGCTGCTAATCCTGAAGGATCTCAGCTTCCTTAGAAAGTCCAGTCTGGTCTGATCCTTCTTGTCTCCAGCTTCACTGTTGTGTCTCCAGTCCAGTCTGCTGTCCAGATGAACACTGAGGTTTTTATAATCCTACACCACCTCCACTTCTTCTCCCAGGATGGAACAAGTGTTTGACATGTTCCTGCTTCTTCTAAAATCCACCATCATCTCCTTTTTTTTGTTCTCATTATGATGAGATGATTGCTGTCACAAAGTGATCCACAGTGATCCACTGTCTTTGGTCTCTTGTCCATTTCTGATACACCCAACAGCTGCAGACTCGTCTGAATGGTTCTGGGGTTAGGGTTAGGGTTAGGGTTGGGTCTCTGACTTGTTCCGGAAGTCTGTGGCTTTGCTCACATCAAACGACTCGATTATTCAGTAAAATATTCATAGCTGCAACTTCAAAAAGTGAATGTTGCTCTGAAGATTGAGTTTTTCAGTCCCACCAAGTGTCACTGGGATGTGGTCAGCTCCATTCACTCAGAGATAACTAAAATATGCTGATTAATGAAATTTAACTGGTCATATCTGGCTGTATGCAAAATGGGAAAACTGTGTTTTATCTTCTGTTTCCATGAAATAATATAATCAGTTTAAATCAGGCTCAGTTCTTCTTCCTTTCTGCCTTAGTTTAAGAAAATTAAACTTTAAAACTTTCCTTCCGGACCAAACTAGTTGAGTGTCTCCTTTTTTTCTTGCGTTTTATCTTTTTCCTTTTCCTTCTTCTGAGGGATACTCTAGTAAGCAGGAAAATGGAGGAAAAGTAGCCATGGCTGTGTCTGTCTACGCCAAACTGCTCGTATCATCACTCTGAATGAAATTATGTGAGAGAGGAGAGAAATGCTTGTTTGTTGGAGCAGATCGCCCTGACACCGAATGCTTCTCAAGAGTGGCTTTTTTCTCAGTATGAGTTGGGAGCTTGTCTAGTCAACACTTCCTTAAGCGAGTGCATTTTTGAGACCATGCTGGAAGACATAAGGATGCTAAAGGGTTTCTGCCATTTAATCCATTTAAGCTCATTTATCATATATTAGTACTGTTTTTCTATATTCTGTTGACCACACTGTAGTGACTGTGATTATTCACAAAGAAAAAAAAGTGAATAACATAAGGCTACGAATAATTTTACTAAAGTAACATGGAGCTATGCTAATCTAGCAAAGCCAAGTTGATTTACTGTGTGCAACATGTCAGCAAAAACAAAAAATACTCCACATAATAATAATGTAAAAGTCATTCGTATTGGTAGCGGGGTGCAAAAACACCTTTAACGTGTGCATAGCGTTTGATATTTAAGTACTGAATTCAGACATCAAACATGACTTCATTCACAATTTTTATCACTTTTTATGTAGTAAAACTTTACTGATTAGGTGCATAATGAGCATGATGTTATAAATAAGCAAACATTTGTATTATTTGGATTTTTAGTATTGCCATTTATTATGCATTTCTTAATTAGGTGGTGTTTTATTATCTTTTATCCTCTGTGACCGAACCTCCAACAAACCTGCTTTCATTTATACTTTTTTCCACTTTTGTATTTAAAGAGGTCTTTTACTCATACATTTGCCTTGTAAGTCGTTCTCTGGGGAAAAAAAGCTCCAGTGCGGCTGTTTCAGCACGGAGAATTCAGCCAGAGGAGGAAGTAGCTTCAGACGACAGGATTTGGAGTCTTACTTCCTGATATTTGGACATCTCTCCTCTGATTGGCTAACAGCAACACGACTCTACCACTGACTCTGTTTGCTCTGCAACGTTGATGTTTTATCTCCACAAATAACACAAGCCTGGAGGAGTTCTGCTGTGTGGTGGAGTTGCTAATGCTAACAGTTAGCTTCTACTAGCTGAGAAGTTCTCTGCTGTTTCCTGGATGCTAAACCAACAACAGCCTTCCCCGTTGTGAGTCAAGATGGGTGAGTTCATGATTGTTTAGAGACAGTGTGACGTAGATCTGTCAGGATTTTCTAATACTAGAGTTTCACCGTCTACTTTCTATCACATATATTTTTAATCATGGTCACCTTTAAAGGAATCAGAGGTTGAAGTTTTCCTTTAGTCAAATTTCTTTTTTAAATAGCTAAAGTGTCATCTGACAAAATCTCCACTCACAAATGTTAAAGTCAACGTAATGGTCAGAGAGGAGTGTTAGAAATAACATGGTGTCTCAAAGCTCTTCTCTTAGCTGCACCGTGACATTTACATAGACATGACTGGAGCTCATTTCTGCAGGTGCATGCCACTTTCTGTTTAATTTGTGACCATTTGAATAGCAAAAGTAAGTAGCAACAATGCTAGAGATCCTGGCGTAAAAGCATCATGGACATCTCCTCTAGCCCAAAGCACTCATAGGGGGCCCAGTCCTCCCGCAGAAGTTCCACCCCACCTGACTACAGCCTGAGCTGGGGACATTCACCTCTCCACATCCAAACCTGTAAAATAGATGTGGTCATTCTGCCTCGTCTTAGGCCGGTAATATACTTGCTTTTAAATCTTGCGTTGATGCAGGCAGTAGTCTGCATGTTCACATACTTACTGCTGCACTGGCAACTTTGGTGGCGACTTTTTTTTTTGGGCCGAGCAGTGTACTCTAGTCGTTTATTTCAAATAAGTTGTATTTTCTTCTTCTTCTTTGATTGTGTATGACGGACTGGCCCATTGACTGATTTTCATAGCAATAAATATGTCACTTTGTTCTTTGCTCTGATTGGTCCTAGCATTGTCCAATTGCGTGCTGAGACCATCTGAAAGACAACCGTAGATTCCACTGCAAGACTCTGTCTATGGGTCATGGGCAGAGTATTATTTACATAATTTAGGGGAGGATTATTTACATAATTTAGGATTTAGGATCCTCCCACAGACCCAAAACATCCATTTTCATGTTAACTGTGGAATAAATTGCCCCTAAGTGTGAGTGAATGTGTCCCTGTGATGGACTGTAGACCTGTCCAGGTGTAGCCCCGCCTCTCGCCTGATGAATACTGGAGTTAGACATCATCTCCATTCTGAGGAATAAGTGGTGCAGAAATGAATGAGTGAACCAGTCAGTCATGTATTTCCTGCACCTTTGAAGCCAGTTATATAAAATGTGACAAGGTCAGACACTGAAGCTCCTTATTATTGGCTTTTTGAAACATCTTCCTTACAGGACATTAGTAGGTATGCTATAAAGGTTACAAGCTAGACGTCACATCACACCATTTTCAGACTAGCAGTCAATAAGGAAACTCCAAGGCTGGGCTTGTTTAACAATAAAACCTAGTCAGCAGCATTCAGTCATCACACACCTGCTAGACGTCCAACAGTAGATGTTTCTGTAACGTGTTTAAAAGGACGGGAAGCAGTAGAAACAAAACCCAAGAAGTCAGACATACATCTACACAAAAACACAAGAGTATTTTTGAAAGGACTTTAAATTTGGTGTCATTTTGACCTGCTTTTAAATCCTCCCTTTAATAAATAACAGACCTAAACCAGACAAACCAAACATATTATTTGCCTTTTACTTTGGCTGATTTTGCTAAATCTTTCTCACACAAGTCATTTCTTGACGTGTTGAATAACACGTGTTAGAGTTCTGTTTTTAACGGTTGGGTCCACTCAAACCCGCTGCTCTTTAGGCCTGTTTGTTTAATGCTAGTTGACTGCTGACAGTGGAATAAAAGCCAGTATTGCATTAAGATATTGCCCTTTGACCCTTTGTTGCTCATGTGGTGGTTTACCATGGACGGCTGCCATGAACACTAGTCTGTTCAAAGCTCAAACTTCGGCACAGATGTTCTGACAGGAGAGCATTTAGATATTCAGTTGGTGAAAGCCTAACTGTCAGCCTGCAGCTCGTAGACGTAAGTGAGCGGTTTTATTCTAAAACACTGAGTTATTCTGGAGTTCTTCAGGTTGCAGTCAGGCTTCAGTCATGAACGTTGAGAGAGTGTGAATATTATGAATGTTCTATTCTGGAAAGTTTGAGAAACTCCTCAGAAGATAAATGTCAGCCAGCCTGTAAGCTGCTCGTTTTATTAGAATTATTCATACAAGTTAGCTTTTTGTGTTTATTCTCACTCGCAGTTTCATTTCTCGTCTCTGTTCCTGCTGCTTGTCTTTGAAACCTTGATCCATGAAGGTTTTGCTCTCTGAGATTATTCTCAGGGTCAAAATAACAATTTTACTTTGAGTGTCGCTGGATTACGCCAGCGACCTCCTCCGCCGTGCTACGCACTTGAGTTTTTTCCTGCACCAGCACAAATGTTTGCATCTATTTTCCAATCTGTGGCCTGGATTTGTGGAGGATGGAACGATGCATCGACCCAACGGCAATTCGTTTTTTAACTTTTATGTCCTTTCTGGGCTTCTGTAACAGAAGGAGAATTAGCATCTCTGGTTAAAATGGTTAAAAGCTGATTTGTTCTTTCACACATTTCTTAACAAATGAAAACAAACTGTTGAATATTATACTGATTTATATCAATAACTGCCTAGACCTCAGAGGCAGCTTCTATGTGGCTACATGATTTGAAATATTTATTATAACAGCAAAAATGATCAAATAAGACAGAAGTTTATAAAATTATATTGTATTTTTTTCCGGTTCAAAAGGAACATCTATATAACAACAGATCAGTTAGGGTCCATACATCCATCCATTTTCATCCGCTTATCCGGAGTCGGGTCGCGGGGGCAGCAGCTTAAGGAGGGAGGCCCAGACTTCCCTCTCCCCAGCCACTTGGGCCAGCACCTCCGGGGGAATCCCAAGGCGTTCCCTGGCCAGCCAAAAGGTATAGTCCCTCCAGCGTGTCATGGGTCTTCCTTTGGATCTCCTCCCGGTTGGACGTGCCCCGAAAACCTCACCAGGGAGGCATCCAGGAGGCATCCTAACCAGATGCCCGAGTTAGGATGAACATTTAAATGTAATGATTTAGACACATTCTCTCTTTGTTTGGATCAATAACTCCCATAAATCATTTGTTTCTAAAACAGATACGATTGGTTCTGTTTAGTAATTAGTAAATGTGCTAACACCCATCCCCCACAGTAATGTTTGGGCCCACTGGTCATGGAACTGGTACGAACAGTCAGACTCGCTGCTTATTAGCTTTATGAACATCAAATTACTCAATTACTCTGTAATTTGGGAATATAATGGCCATCGTGTCATGTGACCAACACACATTGGTTTTGTCCAAAGCCAAACTGGGGAGTGATGGGTTTGACCAACTGGTTTGATGATTTGACCACAATAAAGGAAAGAACTCTAGCCTAGTGAACTAGACCAAATTCTTGCTTTGCAGAGTTTGGTCTAGGCACGCTTCATTGGAACCCTTGCAGCCCAAACCACTGCTGTGTCTATCCAATCACAACTCGCTATAGTTTTGGTTGAGCCAATCACAGCGCTCTATATTGTGGGCCAATCACAGAGCGGGAGTAGCCGATTACGTCAGCGCTGCGGCCGCGAACCCAAGCAACATGGCGGCAGCGCCGGAGCCACGTTCTTTTGAAACGGCTTTGTCATCAACATTGGATTATTTAGACTCCAACGTGCGTAAGTCTGTCTGATATACTTAGCAGCTTCTTATTTTTATCAAACAAAGTAGTGCAATGTCCCAGTACACCTGATATTCGCGTGTTTTTATACAAAAACGACAGAAATCATTGACGCCATTAGTGGGTCCCGCTTTTCCATCGCTGTGATTACGTCACGTTGTTCGTTACTCTGATTGGTCCTAGCGCTATCCAATTGCGTGCTGACATTTTGAAAGTCAACCGTAGATCCCGCCTCACGACTGAGAGCCGTCAATGGTTCGTGGCCAGACTATATATTCACATATATAGGATGGCTTGCCAGGCTAAAAGAACTCTGCAAAAAGAAAAGAAAAAACATCTCTTCAACTGGGAAATGAAAAAAGTGACTGAATATTAGGTGAACATAGAGTGTTTCCACAATACATGAGCTTTAACTTACATTTAAAATCCAAAGAGCTGTTTTTCACCTGAACCAAACTTTTACAGGATGTTTAGAAAAAAGAACATTTATAAAATTTAACATAGCTTATTTCTACGAAAGAGGATTAGGACCACATTTACAGATTTCTGAGAATAACGTGAGAATCCTGAAAAAAAAATTAAGATTAAAGTCAAAAATCATTTTTCTTCTTTCAAAAATATCTTTGATACTATATTTGTCATGTTTGAAAAGAAAAACACAGTTTTGTTTCTCTTATTAAGTTTTAAAATAATAAATAAAGACTTTTGCAAAAAGATTTTAGATGTTTTTTGTCTTACGAGATGTTGATTTTTGTGGAAACCGATGTAAAAAAAACACAATTAAACCTACTAGTACCTTTATTGCCTTTCTGTGTCATTCAGCGCAATTATTCCATAAAAAAACTAAAATGCTGCTTAACCCTTTATAAGGCCAGCGTCTATATTTGAGCACTTCGTTTTCTCTGATTTTCGCCATGAAAATAAATATTTTTGAAAATTGTAACAAAAGAAAATTACTTTTGTTATATACCATAACACCCTGGGGTTGAAATTCAAAATTTTAAACTACTTCAATGAGTGCCCTATAAAGGGTTAAACTTTATAGATCTCTATTTGAAAACTTCAGTTTTAAAAGAAATTTTTTTTTTTGCCAAAATTTTAAGAACCAATGTGAAACGAGCCACGTGTGGCTCCGGAGCCTGTTCTGAGTTTAGCTCGTCGTGGGGCGACGGTGGCGAAGAGTTAAGTATCCTCCCTGTAACTGGAGGGTTGCAGGTTCGCATCCCATCTGTTGCAGCCATGTCCTTGGGCAATACACTTAAAGGTTGAATATGGAAAAATTTAATAAAAAGCTATATTTTAAAAAAATAACACCTCTACAGGGCGTTTAGAGGTGTGCAGAATGAAGGTACAGTAAAAGATCTAAAACCAGAGTGAGTTTAGGTCGTCACTGGACTGTGCTGGCTGGTCACTTCACATATCGGCGGCGAACCTGGCATCCAGATGGCTGGAAACCTTGCTCTATTGTTGCAACTACAACCTCCACACACTAGATGTCACTTTGGTGTTCGTGTTCCATATTCAACCTTTAACCAATATTGCCTGCTGGTGGTGGTCAGAGGGTCTCGTGGCGCCCCAGGGCAGCTGTGTCACCCTCAGTGTGTGAATGCGTGTGTGAATGGATGAATGACAGATTAGTTGTAAAGCACCTTGGGGGGTTGTAGAACCAGAAGGTGCTATATAAATACAGCCCATTTACCAGTTTTAAACACAGGCTGCAGTTTTGTGCTTTTAGTTGGGATGACTTAAGCCTAGTTAATGAATTAGGTCACAGAAGTGTTGATCCACAGACCAATCAGGTATGTAGCCATTGTTATGCTCATGGTCACTTTAACCTGACCTGCACTAAACACACACTGACCATTGATTGATTTGGATTGGGTCTTCTGCCGCTTTTTACATTTATTTTGCTCCATTTACCCAGACATGCCAGTCGTTTTGTCTCTATCTGTAAAATCGGTGCATTAATGAGTCACCGTTGGTGCAAAGCCTAGTTTTACAGCTTTAAGTCTAAACTTCCAGGCCCTTAGATACAATTTAGTTTCACTCATAAATGTTTGTTGTATAAAAAGCTTAAAATTTAAGAAAAAAGAACCCCTTCACCTCCCACAGAGGCTGTTTTTACCTGGAGGAGGTTCGTGTCTTTGACTCTGACACTGATTAACCAGTATAACTCTTCTGGTGCTGTGATTTACCAGTATGTGAGTTTACATAAACCAAATGTCTTTGTTCTTATTTTAATCTGTCTCTAGAACATTTAATCATTGTAGCATCATTTCACCTGACCCACCAAACCCAGTTAGATGCTCCTGGTATCTGTGGGAACAATCGGGACTTCTTGGAATTAACCTCTGCAGTTACTAGAGTAATTCCTGATGTAATCCAGAATGTTTTATGAGGAATTTACATCCATCTAATAATAAAACCAAATGAACTTTGTTCAAAAAACTTTTCTTGGATGTTTTTTCCGGAGGCTCTGAGACATTTTCTTCAGTCAGAATAACTTCTAACATCCAGATATTTGGAAATATGATCAAATATAAAATAAATTCAAACAAAATACTCATGTTTTGTGGCATTTTGTGCCCAGTGTAAGCAACTGGAACGGCTCCTGTAGCTGTGAATAGTTTCCTGATGCATTTTTCAGTTTTTTGTAATCCAGACTTGTCTGCACGTGCAGCAGCTGCAAGATCTCACTTTGCACTCTGACTCACTCGGCAAAGAAAGCATCCCATTATCTTGTGTTTTAATGTGGTTTGTTGCATGACCTTGGATGATGGTGCTTGTACTGGGACCATCCCACATGGGTAACAATCAAATCTCATGCAGCAAAATAAACAAAATACTTAGTCTGATCTGTTCAAAATATGAGAAATTATACTTAAGTATTCATAATCAAATTGCAAACGTGTCGTCACGGAATTGCTGAGTAAGCATTTCACTCAGCTTTCTGGCTTTTAAAACACAAAACTACAGTAAAATTGCAAAAGTCATCAAACTGATCAGTTGAAAATACGGTTTAGGATTGTGATCCAAATATTCTGGAAACTTCGTATGGCTTAGAGTTGTGGGAAGAGAAAAATAACAAATTGCAGCTGGTAGTGCTTTATGCTTACTTGAAACTTATCACAACCAAAGACTTGTTGACATTCTGTTGACCACACGAAGAGATTCTAGTTCCACACGGCTGGAGCTGCTTCTTTACTGGTTTTCAGAAGAATTTAGAAACTGGTTCCTTTTTTCCCACATTCAGAGATTTCTAGATGATCACAGCGTAGGGCGACAGTTTGCCTACACAGATCACAGGGCTTGTCTCGATATTACAGATACCAGCTTTAAACAACAGTTGGTGTTTGTGATTGCTCTTTCCTGAGCTCTGATAGGTGTTTGCAAACTGGTCAAAAGGATTTCAGGGAGCAAACTCTTATTTTGTCACACCTTTCAAAATAAGAGCACTTCTGCTCCTTTCGGAGGCTAAATTCTCATGTGCGTTATAGTGTCGGTTATTGATTTAGCATCCAGGGAACAGCACCTCTCAGCTAGTAGAGGCTAACTGCAGTGTTAGGCCTTGTCCACACGTAGCCAGGTTTTTTAAAATAAGGAATATCCGCCCTCCCAAAAAATATTGTCCACACCACCACCATTTTTAGAAAAAACTCCATCCGCAAGCAAAACATGAAACATGGCGTCAATAATCGTCCATTACCTCGCCCTTCACCTGTGGTCTTCGACAAGTATCAGTAATTCTGCTTGTAAAAACAGAGACAAAAAGTGCTTGGACGATTGATAACGCGAGCACAGCTCTGAGGGCATCCATGTTGTAGTGTAAACACAGGTCGCACATGGGCTGTCAGCATTTTTGTCGCAGACAGTGACGTTGTAAAACCTAAAACTCCGGTTATTTCTGTCCACACAGAGACGCTTAAAACGGAGAAAACGCAAATCTTCACTTTGGCCGGAGTTTTAAAAAAAATTTGTTTTCATTGCGTAAATCTGCGTTTTCGTTCGGATGACAGGCCGAATCGTAGAAAAATATCTTCGTTTTGGGAGATACCCGGCTACGTGTGGACAGGGCCTTATTTCATTGACTAAATATTTTTGTTGTATTTTTTTGCGACGAATGAATTTTTGCAAATGAAAACTAAACAGACACTAAAATTTATACTTCTATACATACTAAATCATGATGAATAAAAGATGACAACAAAAATCCAATCAATAAATAGAAAATATGTGAGAATGGAAAAAATAACCAATCAGCAAATGGACCAGGTGGGACTAGATGAGAAAAGAACCATTCAGAGTTCGGAGTCGGTTCAACTGTTACCAGTAACAATTGAACAATTTATGTCTAAAAGGAGAAAATGTCCGCAGCTGGGAGAAGAAGTATTAAATGTTACGATCTGAAAAGTATTTGCTTGGTGAGTACACATCCGGGGTTTCCCCTGGATTTAAAAGTACGATGGTAGCAGCGAGCCGGGGCGCATGAGGGAATAAATTGTTGCTGCAGCCAAACCAAATGCGTAGAGCGGCACATCTGATTGTTTAATCGTTTTTGTGGTGCTGCTACAGATTATATTATCATCGTTCTGTGTTCTAGAGGTGTTTTTGTGAGGAAAAAACATCCAGGTGGCCCAGAAAAATGTCCAGGTAGAGTTGCATTATTGTTATCTAATCAGAGGCAAGATGTCCAAATATCAGGACTCAAAATCCTGCCGTGCTCTGCTCACCTCTCCTCTAGCTCATTTCTAGTTCCTGAAACAGGAGCACCAGAGCTTTATTTCCACAGAGATCAACTCACAAGACATTCATTTATACTAGACACCACTTCTGATTTATTGAAAAAACAGTAAACTTGGTCTTTAGTGATACTAAGGTACAGATGATATTAAATTGAATTTAGTTGAACATAACAATGGACTGTATCTTAGAGATGCAATACTAAATCTGAACAGGTTAATGAATTGTACATCTATAAATCTAGTCATCTCCAAAGAGAGTGATACTGTTTGGTTCACTTCTGTGTTTTGGCGTTGGTACAAACTTCAGATTAAAACATTTTGCTCATTTTCTCAAAGAATGAGATCATATCTTTTCTTTCATGTCTCTTCTAATACTATTTCCATCTCTCTGCTGCAGGATCTCTGTAAAGAGGAATATGCATTAGAGCAAACAGCCTCTTCACATCCACATTTATAACGACTTCCACCCAACATGGCATCCTCTCCTGGGCTGACGGCTGACCCGTTACCCATGCTTCAGCTCCAGGAGGTGGACTCCAGCAAAGCTGCGGAGAGGCCAGCCTCTCCTGGACTTGTGCCCACCATGTATAGTCCTCCCCTGGGGATGGACAGCCATGCAGTCTGCATTCCCTCTCCATACACAGACAGTAACCATGACTACAATCATGGTCATGGACCTTTGGCTTTCTATGGTCCATCTGTGCTGGGCTACACCAGGTCACCCATCACTGACAGTCCATCGTCCCTATGTCCCCCACTAAGCCCTTCAGCCTTTTGGACGTCCCACGGTCACCACAACCTACCCTCCCTGACTCTGCACTGTACCCAACCTCTAGTCTACAATGAACCCAGCGCACATGCACACTGGCTCAACCCAAAAGCCCACGGCATCAACCCCAACAGGTAAAGACACTTTACCTACAGAGTAGTAATAAACATAATCAGCATCTAAAGTCAAAGCAGTTTTCACCGTCTGTAGAATTTGCCGCCGGTTCTCAAACTGTAAAAATGGACCATATCTGACTGGTGGAAAGTTTATTGTTTTGGAGTCAAATAACTTTTGTGCTTCAACCCTAAATTCTGTCTCATGCAAATCAAAGTTCCCTGAATATGGCTGTGACGCTTCGTGGAGGACCGATGACCAGTGAATGATGAGTGATGTCAAGTTGTCCCTTTTCAGCGTCTGTTTCTCTTTCCAGTTCTGTCATCAGCTGTAACAAGCTCCTAGGGAAGAAATCTGAAGACGAGGTGAAATCCTCATCGTGTTCATCCGCTGTGGGGAAAGCAGACATGCACTTCTGTGCTGTGTGTCACGACTACGCCTCCGGGTACCACTATGGTGTCTGGTCATGTGAGGGTTGCAAAGCTTTTTTCAAGAGAAGTATCCAAGGTATTAACTCCTTGTTTGTTCCAATCTGAGTTTTCTTCTGTCCATGAATTGAAAAAAAATCTTCATATCTTTTATTGTTTGATTTTTATCAGGGCACAATGACTACATTTGCCCCGCCACAAATCAATGCACTATCGACAAGAACCGACGTAAAAGCTGCCAGGCCTGCAGACTACGCAAATGCTATGAAGTGGGCATGATGAAATGTGGTAAGTTTTCTCCTGCTATATTGTAAATGTTGCAGGACATTCATTTTATTGTTTGCTTTGTTCTCTCAGTGTGGATGCGCGCTTGTTGTACAGCACATTAAGGGAACTTTCACACCAGCAAAGTATGGTCCGACCAACGTTGGTTTCCTTAGATAGTCTGCCTTGTTGGGGCGGGTGTGAAAGCTCACTGGTATATGTTGTTTGTTTGTGTGTGTGTGTGTGTGTGTGTGTGTGTGTGTGTGTGTGTGTGTGTGTGAGAGTGCGGGTATGGGGTGTGCATGTATCTGCTCTGCCTTCTCAACCCTCAGTGAGTCGTAGCGGATGGCTGCTCATACTGAGCCAGGATCCTCTGGAGGTTCCTTCCTGTTAAAAGGGAGTTTTCCTCTCCACTGTCGCTACATGCTTGCTTAGTATGAAGATTGCTGAAAAGACATTGACACTAAGTGTCTCGATGCAATCTGCTGGGTTCCTTATATAGGAAACGTTTTTACTGATTGGCTTAATGAACTGAACTGTATTGGAATGTTTACTTTGTGAAGTGCCTTGAGACGACTCTTGTTGTGATTTGGCGCTATAGAAATAGACTGAATTGAATTGAATATATGGGGTCTGTGTGAAGATGATACATTGATTCGTCTGGAAGCTGTGGTTCACGTGGAGAATAGGCACAAAAGCGTGGGAAAGAGATGGGTTCACATAAAAGACATCTGTCTAGTCTGTGCGATGATATGATACATTGTTTCATCAGGAAGTTAGTTCACGTGGGAGGATCGGCACGTAAGTGTGGGAAAAAGACGTGTTCAGTCTGAAATGTGTGAGTGAGTGAGTGAGTGAGTGAGTGAGTGAGTGAGTGAGTGAGTGAGTGAGTGAGTGAGTGAGTGAGTGAGTGAGTGAGTGAGTGAGTGAGTGAGTTGGGGTGGTGTGTATGGGGATGTTTTCTGTCTGATGGATGAATACAGTCCCCTTCATTTCCTATGGTGGTCACTTTTGACCAGGAACACCACAGGTGTAACAAGGTTGATTAAAGCGCTCAAAATTCAATGAAAACGGTGATCATCACTTTTATATGTTCATGTTCATATTGTGGAGGATATCATAAGATATCAAAGATATAAAACACAATTTTTATGAGTGTTTTAATTTGTCAATCTGTCCGATTTTACCCAAACACAACAGGAAGGATAAATACAGTCCATTTACCTCCCCCCCCTCATAGTTTTCTTTTTTTTTATTTCAATTAGAAATGCTTTATTTTTACACCATCATAAAAACAGCAGAACAGCTGTCAGATGTGTCACCTGATATCACTAACCCCGGGTGTTACAGAGTCAGTGTTCCTTCATGTTTTACCTGACAGCCGAAGTTTGGTCCAGCTTACAACTCAGGAGACAAATTGGCGAAATTTAGATTTAGACATTTTTTTAAATACCTACCTAAATAATGTTCCTAAAATAAGCACGTTAGAGAATAGAATAGACAATAAAATGATTTTTTCCATTCTAGTCTGTGATGTGCTTATTTGTGTGTGTTGCTAGTGTAAATAAAAAAGTATCATAAGGCCTTACAATGTTCTGTTGGACATCATCACTGTGGTGGTTGGATGGTTTTAACAGAGGTGGATGTTTTAACACGTGACCTTTAGCCGGGTGTGTTCTGGTCCTCAGAAGAGCTAATTGTTGGAAGCAGACATGAAACATCTGCAGCCTGTGTTGGTGTATGACACAGAATGTTGAAGTTGGATATTCATGCTATGATGTAAGATAAGCTTTGCTTTTTGGACACTTTTTTCATAATCTGGATAGAATTGTATCATTTTCTGTTTAAAACTCAAAAACTAGAACTCTTGTCTTCTCTAAGGAAAAAGAATTTTACCGGTTTGCCATGTTTATTTATTAGGTGTGAGGCGTGAACGCTGCAGCTACCGAGGAGCCCGACTTCGTCGAGGAGGTCTCCAGCCTCGGGATGCATCAGGCAGGAGTTTGGAAAGAGTTGGGATTGGCTCTCGAGTGCAGCGCCTCCACCCTACAGAAGTACCTCCTTCCCTGTTTGCTCCTCTCACTCAGCTGAACCATGCAACCCACTCATCCATGAGCCCAGAGGAGTTCATCTCCCGCATCATGGAGGCAGAGCCCCCAGAGATCTACCTCATGGAGGACCTGAAGAAGCCCTTCACCGAGGCCAGCATGATGATGTCTCTTACCAACCTCGCTGACAAGGAGCTGGTGCTCATGATCAGCTGGGCTAAAAAGATCCCAGGTACAGAGGCAAACTTTAGCTTCCAGTGCTTCTCATAGAAATGGTTTGCTATAAAAAAAGCCTTATAAAACTGAGAAATAACAAAATGAACTACGTTGAAAAAATTATTACACCTCACAAATGAGTTTAAATTATTTCATTTATTTTAATTCACACATTTGTTCTTAGTATTTAACAACGTTGAACCCTACTTGGACTTTTACGAGCTGCTGTTGATTCTATTTTTTAAGCCTTTTCCTTGTGTTTGGTTTTCTCCCCTTTCTTATTTGTTCCTTTTCCATTTTTATTCTTCCTTTATCCTTTTTCCGCTCACACCTTCTCTTTCCTTCTGCTCTCAGCCACTGTTCAACACAGCAGGTAGCTTCCCAGTAAATGTGTTAATGTGAAGCAATGACAAAGACTCATCGTTCTGAATAAAAAGTCTTTCCAAGAGTAGAAATGGAGGCTATTTTTGTAGATTTTACTATTTTTTTTTCTCAGTCAGAAGCTGAGAGCACATTGCTCTGTAAAAGGACTGTACAAAGGCTAACGCGTGAGCAACGCAGTTACAAATCATTTATGGTAGTTTTGAAGACTTAGCTTTTGTAATTGTATTTTTTGAGATATTTTTTCTGTCTTGAGTCCGTCATCAACCATGTCTGCAGAAAGGTGTGAACAAAACAAAGCAGGAATTTAGTAGAAAACGCGATTTCTCCAATGAGAAAGAACATTTACTATGGAAAGACAACATTGGCCAACCGATTGTTTGGGCTGGGGCGTGGATCACGGATTCTAGGTGACGTTTACTCAGGATAGGCTTAAGTTTGGTAATTCGCCTAAGGTGGTAGAAACAGGAATTAACCATGCTATTAATCTGAGTGTCCATCTTTAAGGCCGTGTCCATTTTAACTCCAAGGTTGGAAACAGTCAAGGTCACATGAGAGGAGAGAGAGGAGGTCAGTTGGCAGAGCCGCTCTAACATTATCAGGACTGAGAAGAATTACCTCAGTTTTAGAGTCGTTCAGATGGAGAAAGTTTTCAGCCAGACACTCTTTGATGTTACAAAGACAATCAAGCAGAGGAGTTGGTGGGCTTGAGAGGGAAGTAGATTTGGCAATTATCCACATAAAAGTGATAGGAAACTACATGCTGTCTAAAAATGACTCCTAAGGGCAGAATATAAAGGGAGAACAGTAATGGTCCAAGGATGGAACCTTGAGGAACACCCCAGGGAAGGGAGACCAACTGGCATAATCATCCAGCATGACTCTAAGGGTCCTGATGGAGAGGTACAACCTAAATCAGTCAAGGATAGAACCTGTGAGGCCAGCCCATGAATGGAGTCTGGAGATCAGGACGCTATGGTCGATCGTGTCAAAGGCTGCAGATAAATCAAGAAGAACCAGAACCACATGGAACCCTGAATCTAAGGCCAAAATATGTCACTGAACATGCGTACATGAGCAGTTTCAGTGCTATGCTGGTTCCTAAACCCCAATTGAAAAATGTCCATTACCTGAATTCATGCACAACTTCTTCAAGCACCTTTTTAAATGCACGTACTTCAGTGTTCAATAACAGCTCCCACCAGAGAATGCTGCTGTTGTGTCCTTGGGCAAGAAGCTTAACTCTACAAATAGAAGATAGAACTGATTTAATAATCATCACTCAACATCAAAAGCCCCAAAGTAGAGAGGAATAGCTTAAATATCTTATAATTGCAAAGTCATTCATCATTTTTACCTCTAAACAGTTAGAACGAGGACGTTCTCTCAGAGGTGCATTTGACAAGAGTTACAAATGTGTTTGTTTTCTCGTCTCCAGGCTTCATAGAGCTGAGTTTAGCAGACCAAATCCACCTGCTGAAGTGCTGTTGGCTGGAGATCCTGATGCTGGGCCTCATGTGGAGGTCAGTGGATCATCCTGGGAAGCTCATCTTCTCTCCAGACTTTAAACTCAGCAGGTGAGAAAGTTTTATACCATCTGCTGTCGACAGCACATCTGCAACATCATGTCCTGTTTGAGTGTTTATCTGAGTGTTTCTGGAGCCCTCACAGCTTACTGTGGGACAGACAGTTACAGCTAAGCCTTAAAGCGACGTTTCACAGGACTGTTCAAGAGAATCACTTGACTGGGTTGTTGTATTCTAGGTTTTAAATAAGGGTGGGAATTTAACGCGTTAATTATGATTAATTAATTTGAGAAAAATAACGAGTTAAAAAAAATTAACACATTTAACCCTTGAAGCACGAGGGTCCCCCAACTGGGGGATGTTGAAGTTTAGCAGCAAAATCCATGCCCTAAATATCAATATAGTCAAGCTGCACCTCTAAGGAAAGCTCAGAACCTTGGCTACAAGACCATGTAAACCTTTTTTATGTGCTCCAAACACAACTAAATCTACAACCAAATGAGTGATCAGAAATCCCTCTTCATGTGTTTTTGTCTTCATTTCTGTCTCTAATGATGCTAAATCAAATCAAATTGCACACACATTCTATCAACCCATTATTATTATTATTATTATTATTATTATTATTATTATTATTATTATTATTATTATTATTATTATTATTATTTTAAAGACAATACCATTATCAAAATGTACTTAAAATAGTATTGTACTTTTAGGTCTGTCCTATTTTTGCCAGTGATATACATATTTATTTTTTTCTCCTGTTTTGAATTGAAATACAATTTAAAAGCATTTTTTTTAGAAATTAAAAGAGTTTGTGTTTTCAATAATAATGTCAATGACTATTGTTTGATTCTCTGTCTCATTATTTTTAAGTTAAAAAAATTGCTTTCGGGGCAAATTTTCTTAAACGATTAAAATGCGATTAATCAAGATTAATTAAGTACAATGCCTCTAATTAATTAGATTATTTTTTAAATCGAGTCCCACCCCTAGTTTTAGGAGTCATCACCTGAAATTTTCACTTTTCCACTTGAAAACATGTCTATAATGGCTTCCTAATGACTTTTCACTGGCTGAGAAGCCAATATTTAACATTGAAGCGTTTGTTTAATCTTGCCTTCTTCAACCAGCTCACATGCACCCCACGAGCACTCCAAAACGAGAACTTGAGCTCTGGCCTATATGTCGACACAACGGTCGAATATAAACAAATATGAACCAGCAGCGAACAAACAAGCACAACAAAGCTCATTTCATAACGTGAAACGCATAAATTATGTCTTACCGTTGACGACTCATGTTATAATCCGTGTCATGGGAGACAAAACTCCGATCGGTTTGTGTATTCCAGCTTCACAGCAGCATAAGAGCCGATGCCTGGCTGTTAGCTTGCTTTGTCCCAACTCAACAACATGCGAGGACGCCATTACGCACGAGGCGAGGGCTCGTAAATACACGGTTAGATCCCGTAGGTTATAACTTTTGTTGTTTTGGAGCAAGATGCTGAAGCTGCTTCCTGCTTCCTTCCACCAATCAACGCGCTCGTCAGTCCCGCGCGCGTCCGAGACAGCCGAAATATCGCGTGTGATCTCGCGAGAAAATGTGCCCTTTACATAAAAGGATCAAAAAAGCACATTTTTAATTCATTTTTCCAATACAATTTATTTTAATGGTCTAAAAGACTATAATAGGACGTAGATATCCACGGTATTATAGGTGATGACCCCTTTAACATAATCATTTCACACCTGTGTTTTTGTATTTGTCTCTGTTAAACTTAAATTCTGTCATTTCACCTGATTGAAAACATCTTTTATTCTTCTTAATGCCCCCATTCTTCTTTCACATTTAGGGTGACTCCAGTATGTCAGGAGTTACTGATTTGACCTGCCGTCCAAACAAGAGTCCAGCTCAGATTCAGACGAGTAAAAATGATTCTGTGAAGTTTAACCGCTAGAACTCAGACTATCTCACACTTCCATTAAAAGTTCATGTCATTGGTATTCCACTGAGATTTAAACACGTTTTAGACGACTGAGTTTTTAAAAAGGGCAGAATTTAAATTTTATGGAAAAGTGAGAACTGTGGTTTGGTGACCAGAGTGAAACAATGAATGTTAAACATGACCTGATCCAGGTGGTTCTGAGAGGGTTTGATGGGATGCTCAGGTCAACTTGTCCCATTGTAAATAATTACAAAGTTTTCCTTGCTTATTATCACTATAGGACCTTCTGTCCTAACGGTCTCTGCAGCGTTTCTGTTAGGAGGACAGAACAGTCCAACTTAAGCCTGGATTTAAGTATAACTTAGCTTTGTTTTCTATCAGGGTGTAAAGCTTTTGGTTTTTCATTAAAGATGTAACAAATCTCCTGTACTTTATTTATATAGATTATTTAAAAAAACATTTAAGTTGGACTTAAAATAACCAGCTCAGTGGCCTAGTGGTATGAGTGTCCACCCTGAAACTGGGGCTTCACGGTTGGTTCATACCAAAGACTTTAAAAATGGGACCCAATTCTTCCTCCGAGTTTGTCCGAGTAAACTGCCCCTCCAGGGAATGGGTCAAATGTGGAGAACAAAATTCACACACCAATGGTACAACTTTAATATGGTGGGGTTGTGTCATGAACCAAGTTGTTAAAACAAGAGGAGTCACATTAAAACAAAACAGAGGCTTTTATTTTACCCCAAAAACATATTTACATAAAGAAAAGACTTGAGACAATAAAACAGGTCAAAATAAAACTGAACTCTAGTCAAACATGTCAGGTTTCAGCTTAAAAAACTCAACAAAACGAACATGCATGGAAGATGCGGATCGGACCGGAACTAGAAGACAAGAACATTTCTGTCTTACCATCTTCTTCCAGGCAGCGTGGAAAGTGTTCAGCTCCAAGACAAGGAAAGAGAATTAGTTCCTCAAAATACAACAAAACAAAGAAAAACGTTCAAAAAGCAAAAGTCAACTCAACGCGTTCACCTTCAAACACTCAAAGTGAATCTTCCATGTGAATGTGGGATGTTTTGTGGTGTGGCACTAATGGGAGGGTTTCATTACACCAGCAGTTGTAGGGATAGGGACAAAGGGGCATTGGCCTCAGCTGAAATCTGATTGTGTGTAAGGATGTCAAACTAATACTTGACCCCCCCTATAAATCTTGTGGCCCCTTGATGGCCCCATATTAAAAAAATCCTAGATCTGCCCCTGTTATTTCTTGTACCTCTAAGAAGCCACGGCATGTTTTTGTTTTACTCTAATATCGGGTAAAGAAGGCTAGAGGCTAACGTTGTTAAGGATGTCATTCTTACAAATTGCAGCTTTAATTGGGTCAATCTTATTAAAAAATCACTAAAAAAGAATCTTTATTTTCTGTTTTCAATTTATTAAAATGCTATCCCATATGTGCATCTTTCTCAATAGTAATCTAAGAGAACTAGATGGTCACTGTAGCTTTCAGCATGAATTTGCTGCTCTGGCTGATAAATTTAAAGTAATTCATATTCATGTATTGTTTTTATTCTTACACACTTTTTGCATCAGACTAAAGCAACATACCACATCCAGACACTGATTATTGTTATTTTTTGCCTGTGTGTTATATTTTAAGTATTTTTTTTAATTAACAGATTTATAGACTGACTGCAGTGAGTTGATTAGATCACATTTATATAAGGACACTGGTGGGTTGGCTTCTCCAATGCCACGGCAACTATTGCTATAGGCTTAGGTTAGCCTTGAGATGTTTTCATAACACGGCCTTATTTTCTCTGTGGAGTGGTCTCCGTTGGCCTTTTCTCCTTGGACAACTCAGGAAAACATCCTGGATTCAAATCTATCCTTGTACTCAACACAAGTCATTTGATTTTATGTCCTTCTGTCTGATCTGAGCCTTTTCTGCCTCTTGGAGAGTATGATTCGTTCACCATTTCTATTAGTTAAATCAGTGCAATCATTGTTTATGTTATAGGCCTTTAATTTTTAAAGAATTTCTATTCTTTGTGTGCAAAAAATGCTGAAACAAAACTTCCTGTAGAAATATTTTATAATGTTTGATAAGTCCCAATTTTTTACATGAATTTCATCCTTAGCTTCGGTCCTCACAAAATATAATAAAATATTTGTGTGTTTCTGAGATTTAACCCCTTTATTGCCAGGTTTATGATCAAAACCAGAAGTGTAAAAAAAATCAAATAATTTTGTGTTATGTCCAGATTTATTTATTTTTTTTAAATTCATCGTTAGTCATTGCCCAGCTATATATGGGGAAAATACGCAATCTAGTGGAAAACAATAAAAACAATATTGAATCTGTCACTGGTCTGGGAACCCAAACAGAATAATAATAAAATTTTTTTGCTAATATTTAGGTTTATTAGAAAAAAAAATATTTACATGAGAGTCAATGGCACAAAAAAATGACAAAGGAGCAGGAACGCTATAAAATGATGTCAGCATTGTATTAAATGGAGGATGGGATTTTTTTTATTATTATTTTTAATAATTCTCCCAAAATACATTCTGTGAAAAAATTAGATAAATTGCATTAGCATAGTCAAAATTATTTTAAAAAAAACACCTGTCTGCATAAAAGCATCCACAAGGTGTGTATAAAGATTAAAAAGGTAAATTAAAAGCAAATTTTTGTGACTCAGGAAAATTACGGCACAGTGTGGTTTATTACATTTTGAAGCTATTTGCTGGTGTTTTTTTGAATTTTGGACGTTTGACACAGTTTGTGCTTTGGCGTCATGCGGGGAATATAACTTATTTGCACTTTTCCTTTCATTTTAGTCTCCAAATCTTTTAAACACATCTTGCTTACTTCCTCTGACTTACATCACCAACCTGTTTCTGAAGCTGCCTCACACTTTTATAAACTAAACTGAGACAGGTTCTAGGTTCCACGCACCTGCAGTGTCTCTGACTACTCTGAGAGGACATGTTTGTGTGATAAAAGATCAAGGCTCTTCATTTCGTGAGGAAATAGAGGGTTCTCAAGAACTACCTCTCAAACGCCAGATTATGGTGATGTTTGCTGTGCTGAAGTTCTGCAGGCGTAGAGGTGACTGCTTCTCACCCCTTGTCCTCTGCTTCTCTCCAGGGAAGAAGGACAATGTGTGGAAGGCATCATGGAGATTTTTGACATGCTTCTGGCAGCCACTTCTCGTTTCCGTGAGCTGAAGCTACAGAGGGAGGAGTACGTCTGTCTGAAGGCCATGATCCTCCTCAACTCCAGTGAGTTCCAACAACAAACCGCAGCACGAGAGCCGTTCTGCAATGCAGCTTCGGCAGGTTCTGTTTGATCGTGTGTAAATAATACAGCAATGTGTGTTTTTGGTCGTTACATAACTCAGATAAGTTTGTCCCTCTGTTCTGCTGATGTTCACAGAGATTGATCTACAACACACCGACACACGTCTACAAGTACAACCCACTAGATCAGTATTTATGTTGGCATGTTCTAACTTTGCAGGAGATAAAACGTAACTAAATAATCCCTTCTGACAGCCACACACACAGGAATAAATTCAATATCATGCTGAATTTTTAAACAATGAAATCATCCCTGAAAACTGCACTGATTTCCATTTTAAAACTTCCAGAATCCTCCTAATGGAGGAAAAACCACAAACATATAATAATGAGAGGATTGGAAACATTAAAACTGTTTTTATTTTAAATCTGGGTGTAAAAGCAGCTGTATCTGAGGGTGGACGTAGTCTCAGCTCCACTCAGATCTGTGACGTTTCAGCTGAACCAAAGCACAATGACTTTTTATTCAAATAAATACTTATTATTTACAGCTTCATTTTATTACAATTAGCCATTAGTTTTTTGATTTGAATAAATTATGTATATTCCTTATAGTCCTGTCATGAGATAAAAATTAAAATAGACCTGTAAATTACAGAGCTGTAAGTTAGCACATCAAAACTGACAGTTTATCACAAAATTACGCTTTTTACAAAATCTGACCTGTGGTATGGCATGATAGTTAAATATAAATATAATTACATAAAATAAATAAAAATTTAAACTAAAATTCCTAACAGGTAGGCTAGAAAAGTCCCAGTAAAGTTACAGATTAAAAATGAGATTAACGCTATTAAAAAAATAATGCACTAAATGTGGCTGTGATTAATTTATCTCAATTAATCTCATAATTTGACACCCCTAATTCCTTAATAAAAATTGCCATAGGAGTGGCAGACATGTACAAGTTAAAGGCTAAACTAGAAAAAAATCCTATTAAAATAAAACAAATCTAGAAAATATGGGGATGTTTGAGTAAAGCGTTATACGTTATAACTTCTATTATTTTTTAAAATATTAATATATTTTTTGTAATTTTATTTCCCAAAATTGATGTAGAAGTTAAAGGGTTAAATTTAGTAATAGCAGCTATTGTTAAATCTTAATGAGAATAAATCCTAAATATATTTAGATATATTTTTACAGTTTTTAGCAGTTTTTGTAAAGACGTTCCTTACTATAAAACCTCATTTCCCTGTCATTGGGGATAAAACGACCTGCACTGACGTCATTTCTGCCCAGTTTTAGTTTTTCTGTGTCCGTGTGTTTGTAGAGGTCACAGTGTCCTGATGCTGCCCTCCCCCCAGCAGACAGGTTTCACCGCGGTGACTGACCTCTGTTCATGTCCTCAGTTTAGTTGAACTACGTTTCCTCTTGAAGGCACACACAGGGTCCTCTGCCAGACTCTCTTCTCTTTGTTGACTCTGCAGCTGGGATGAAAAAAAGAACAAATTGTGCAAGAAGTAAAACTGAGAGAAGCCAGGGAAAACAAGGGAGGGTTTTAAGATTTATGAATTTAGATGGATGAAAAGTTTGGGCTCAGCTCCTTCCTGGTGTTGGGCAGACAGGTTGATCTACAGCTTCTCCTCTCTGTCGGCCTCTAGAGTTTCATCTGGAGCGTCTAGTGGAGAAACTAGAAGCCAGAGATCTTTGTCTGTATCTTAAAGCAACACTTAATGAGTTTCCCGCGTCTCCCTCCTACTGGTTGGAAGCAGAATTACAACTATCGTAAACCACTGTGTCGCTACCTGCTGTAGCTAGTGCTAACAACAAGCTAACATTAACATGAGCCAACTGATACTAAATAAGCCATAAAATAAAAAGATCCACACTGTTGCACAAAAAATAGTATTACCTACAAGTCCAGTAACAACAAAGCCAGGTCACTATCAGTTGGCCAGATGGGGCCAGAGACAATATTGGGGTGGCACACCAAATTGGTTGTTGTGGTAACTCTGGGAGAGTTTAGCCTGTAGCTGCATTGCATGCTCCTTTAGTCTTTCATTAAAAAACTAAATGCATCCAATACACCTGACATTTGAGAAACCCAAACATTTCAAACACTTATTTCAACATTTGTTTTAGAATTTTAAAACAGTTTACCTGTTGCTGCCTTAACAAAAACATTCACAAACATTACGGAGACCTACACTTTTGAAAACGGAGAGCAGCAGTGACATATATACATTTTTAAAATTCTAATTATTTATTTACTCATTCATTGTATTCTATTTAATTGAATTTTACATTCATGCCTTGATTAAAGCAAGAAATTTCCTTTGGTCATCCCTTGGGTGTGCCACTGACTGAAAAAGCTAACTGCTAGCCTTCACGTTAGCTACTGCCACAGCCATAAAGCAGGTATGACCTCCCAGTAGTGTTCCTACCTGAACCACAAAAGTGTTAAGTGCAGTTTCTGGTCAGCAGAGGGCTACAGAGTGCTGTTAATGTGAACTTTCTCAAGTTTTTCCTCAAAAACCACTGAAACCAGTTTGAAAACAGTAGGTAAAAAGTGATAAAAGCTCATTAGCGTTGTTTTAAAGTCACTCAGTAAATGTGTGTGAGGATGAACGTGTTTAAACAGGTTTCTACTGGTTAGAGCTGGTTAGAGCTGCAGAATAAGACCTTATTCTTAATATCATGTGGTTGCTGCTGCTTACATGTTGCTTTGTTGGAGTAAATGTTGCATCGCTGCACAGAGTTGCGGCTGTAAGGTGGCTCCAGTGGTGGCTACTAGAGGTGAAAGAAGATGTCAGGTTAAAGGAGTTCTTCAGGGCTCAGCTGTCTGTAGGAAACAGGAACCAGCTGACAGGTGTTGTGAGTCCAGCTCAGGTGGCTGCAGAGGCTGAGGTGCGTCACAAAATGACTCTGGCAAACTTCCAGGCTCCTCAGGTGGAGGACCTAGTGATTAGGCAGCACGGTGTACTGTTTTTCTAATCGCAGTCAAAAGGTCTGATTGCATCACTGCTGTTTGTGAATTTATGATCCAGTCGACATCTTCAAACCAGGAAACCCAACGTGCACTGGAAAGGTTTATGAAGCAGCTGGGATGGGTTAGGTATATCAATAAACATTATTAATATTATTATTGGTATTATTATTACTACTATTATTATTATCATAAGGGAGATTATTAATATTATTATTATTATTTGTTTTATTTATGTATGTAGTTTTCCTCTGCCTAATGTGTGTGTGTGTGTGTGTATGTGTAAATGTATATGTGTATAGGTGTTATATGGCTTATGTATATATGTTTGTATATGTGTGCATATACATACAGATCAACTTGTTTCAGTTACTGAACACAGTTCTATGTATACATGTTCAGAAAAAATCAATAAACTAAACTAAAAAAACTAAACTAAACTAGGTCTGTCGTAACATAAAAAGTAAACCTCTGCAGGGATTCTGAATCCACCGTTAGGGAGAGGGTGGGGACTTTGGCTATTTGAAAGAACATGAGAGTGCAGTTTTTGATTTTTTTCATAAAAAGAAGCCAGTTGAGGTTTGGACATTTAGTAAAGATGCTTTCCACCAATATGTCCCACTGAGTGGAGAACATGCTGGATGGATCTGAGTTCATCTGGAAGTCTGCAGCTCTCTGCCTAAGCTGTTGTATTTTCTGTAAGAGGCTGAAAAAAATCTGAAATGAAAAGTCAAGCTTCTCAGAAGAAATAATAAAAAAAAGAGATTTATGCAGTACTGTAGAGTCTGTGATGTCTGTTGCAGATCTGTGCACGAGTCCCCCGCAGACAGCCGAGGAGCTGGAGAGCAGGAACAAGCTGCTGCGGCTCCTGGACTCTGTGATCGATGCGCTGGTCTGGGCCATTTCCAAACTGGGGCTGTCGACCCAGCAGCAGACTCTGCGTCTCGGCCACCTCACCATGCTGCTCTCCCACATCCGCCATGTCAGGTAGAGACTCACAGACCCACAAACGCTGCAGACACTAAGTAGAGAAACGTTTTCTGTGTTTTTCATTAGTGTCACTACATTAGCTGCTCAGGAAATAAATTAAAGCATGAAAATACCAAGAAAAGATGGCTGCTGAAACATTTAACGTCAGAAGAAATCAAGTTAACAGTACATCTTTTAAAGGATCATCAAATGTGATGATTGCACTGCAAACGCAGAAGAAAATTTATAAAGTACAGAATAGATAATAAATAATATTTGGCCTAAACAAAGAAAAGATGTATTATATGTCAGAATGATACAGTAACAATGTAATAAAGCATGTTTTTTTCCTTGTAAGAAGTATTAATAAGAACTACAAAACTGCAGTCATTTATACATTTTGGAGATCTTCTATTTGTCCTTACCCTCCTCCTCCTCCTACAGTAACAAAGGGATGGATCACTTGTCAACCATGAAGAGGAAGAACGTGGTTCTTGTGTACAACCTCCTCCTGGAGATGTTAGATGCTAACACATCCAGCAGCAGCAGCAGTCAAACCTCCTCATCCTCACCAAACTCTGACACCTACTCTGATGGGTTTCAGTACCCCCCTCCTCCGTTCCACCTGCAGCCGGACTCAGACCAGTTCCTCGTTACCGACCCGGGTGTCAACAGCTTTGCTGAACCTGCACAGAAACCAGCCGAAGACCTGATTGTGGATGGGACCCTGCAGGCTGGGACCTTCCCATCAACACAGAATGTAGTCAGGTCTCAAATACACAGCAATGAGTACGTTCTACTGTTAGGTCATGCAAACCGTTTATAAACTGCTATCTCTGGATGGATGGATGCACAGATGATGGATGGATGGATAGATAGATAGATAGATAGATAGATAGATAGATAGATAGATAGATAGATAGATAGATAGATAGACAGACAGACAGACAGACAGACAGACAGACAGACAGACAGACAGACAGACAGACAGACAGACAGACAGACAGACAGACAGATAGATAGATAGATAGATAGATAGATAGATAGATAGATAGATAGATAGATAGATAGATAGATAGATAGATGATGGATAGATGATGGATGGATGGATAGATAGATACATAGATAATAGATGGATGGATGGATGGATGAATACATAGATGATGGATGGATGGATGGATGAATACATAGATGATGGATGGACAAATTCAAATTCTAATAAACTCAGTGTTAGATTTGGTTTCTGTGACTAACATCGTCTCTTCTCCACAGCTACATCCCTGCGGAGCAGTGGTCGCTGGATACAGAGGATGCAGGTTCATCAGTGGAGCCAATAGGTTACATAATCCCTGATCGAGTTGCCATGGAAACAGCCTTAGAGGGGTGAAAGGACAATAAAACCAAACCTAAAAGGAACCATTCCAGAACAATGACCAAAAAAAATCAAAAGAGAGAAGGAGAGAGAGAGTTAAAAAAAAAAACAACCCATACAAGTGCTTTTGTGAGGCGAAGGCCTTTGCCGGTTCCATCTGAGATGTTTTTGTCTTTGGAACCAAAACCATTTTTGATCAACTGTATATTTTGTGCTGGTAGATACTTTCTGTGGATGCACGAACATCGCTGAACCTGTCGTCCCGTTTGTGCTCTCTGTTTTTCTCACACACATTTTGGTATAATTTTTTTCACATTGGTGTAACTTGTAGAAGAAGCCGTCTGAAACCGTCTGATGTAAAAGGTGCATGTGGAACACAGTTAGTGACTCTGAAAAAGGGCACGATGCTAATTCACCGTGACTGCAGTGTAGTTTCCTTTTCCTCTGCTCTTTGGTGTTTAACTTGATGTTTGTTAATGCTGAATTTTCTACTCTTGTGCAACTTGTCAGTGGAGCTGAGAAGCAGCAGCTTGTGGCCTTTTTCTGAAGTGACTGTTATAATTCTCTCTGTTCATCTGGCTAAACTAAGGCTGAATGTACGCAACAGGAAGTGGATCACGGCTGTTCTTTACGCCCTGAAAGCTCAGCAGAAAGAAAGCCAGAAAGGTTTCGCTGGTTAGAAATACAGGTGAAACAGGAAAAATGAGAATCTGGTGCAAAAGTCCATTTATGTCAGTAATTCAACTTAGACTGAGAGACCATCTAAAGGCTCAGGAACCCTTTGCAGGTGTTCTGGATTCATTAGCTGATTAGAGTGTGACACTTTGAGCCTAAAATATTAAGATAATATAGTTTAATACTATCTGAAGCCCTAGTGCTAAGATAATTAAAATTAATAAAATGTGATGTCAAGTAAAATCATTTAGTTTTTCTGTGGTGTAAATGAATAAAACAGCAAGTGAAACTATTATCATAACACCATGCTCCATAATGTTAAGTTGTGTTTGATGTTCTTTAGAGTACAAATAACTTTTTTACTTTCTACTGTGTAGCGTCAGGTAAAGGGACGTGTGAATCTATCCATCCATCCATCCATTTTCTCCCGCTTATCTGGAGTCATATAAAATCACATGATTTGAGAGTTGTGGAGCGACAGTGGCTCAGGGGTTTGGACTTCTACCTGTGACCAGAAAGTTGCCGGTTCAAACCCAGGCTCTGTCAGTGTTAGTCGTCGCCTGCTAGTGGTGGTCGTCACCATCATTGTACTGTGAAGTGTTTTGGAGTACCAGGCTTGAAAAGCACAATACAAATGTGCAATATAATTATTATAAATATGTTATGTATGTTCCACAATCATAAGATATAAGTGCAAAACATGTTTTTTACATATATAATGTTAATTTCATGTGCCGTAACAGTTTTGCTCTGTGCCTTTTCTAGTTTGCTTCTGAAGCTGGTGCACATGTGAATCCATTCAGGCTCTTCAGCTCTGGATTATTTAGGTTATTAATCACATAGCAGTTCAGACGCCTGCCAGGTATTTGCTTCACTCTGCCTCCAAAAGGTTTTGTTTTCATCTCACAGGAAGGAACAAATGTGCTACGGTTTTGGCCTCGTATCCCAACACGCACCAATAAGATGCTTCTTTGTGTACGTTCAGCCTTAGAGCCAGATGATCTAACTACTGCTACTGTGTTAACTATCCTGTCTGTAGCTTGCACACGCATGAACACACAATCGGATGCTGAAAATTGGGAGCTTGCAGAACTCGGTGCCTGTTAACCTCGTTGGGCCTCGGACGGGCCAGACGCAAACCCAGTGACAGAAAACAATCAACAAAACAACAATTTATTATCAGGCAAAAACACATCATCTTTACACGTAAATAATGGATCACCAAATAAAACAAACTTTACACACTTCCTGTTGTTGGTGTTCTTCTGAGCAGAGACTGAGGCTGACGTGTTTTGAGTCATTGATCCAGGTTAGGGGTCTGCAACTTGAGGCTCTGGGGCCACATGTGGCTTTTCAGCTCCTTGTATATTTCACCAAGAATGACATGACCCCAGTGGTGGAGCTAGAATTTATGTATGATTTTTGAGTATGGGGCCATCAATGGGCCAAAATAGTTATAAAGGGGCCAAATGAAGCCATGAGGGTTTGCAGCCAATTGCTTCACCAAATGGTTCATTGCTGGAAGCTTCATTTACTTAGTCTTATATTGCAACATCTACTGGTGGAATTGAAACATGACAGATAAGTCATCATAGTAACCATGTCAACCTGTATTGTGTAAATGACATTAGGTGGAGTGTCAGTGATCTATGTTTTACACTTTTTGTTGGCGTGCATGGTCAACTTAGGAGTTATTAGGCCATATCGATGGTGTCAAAGCACCCCAAGTTAGTGAAGGACTGTCCCCCACCCCCATAGCACGGACCAAAGCTTTCTTGTCCCCCAACATAAACAATGTAAAGAATTCCGCTACAGTTATCAACACTAATAATAAAGAAAAGATAGATGGTTTGGGAGAGGAGTGAAGGAAGCTATCATATCAAACGAGAAAAACCTACATTAAATCAGAGGACTCGGGTTTCGCCTTTCCAGCACCTATAATGTAGATCTGAATCTTATTCCCAAACAGTTTCAGTCTAAATCACACCCTCCTGCATCTAATCAGTACGACTCCCACACAATAGAGGCTAATGACTCATCGGAAGGGTAGGTAAGAGGGGTATTCATAGGTAGTTTCTGCTCGTTAAGCAACAACAGACAGCTAGAGTTTATAAACTTGACTCTACAACATTCCAGACAGAATTGAGAAAGCTTCTCGGATGAGAAGCGAAACGTCTTCAAGAAACCAAAGAGGTCCAGTTGCCTTCATTCAAACCCATTTGTATTACCATGACCTGGATGACAGAACCTTCACCAGTGTACTAATAATAAAGCTATTTTTTTCTACAAGCTCAACAACTCTGATAGAGACATGAACCAAACTAAAACCAAAATTAAAGAAACATCCTGAGTTTTGGCAGCTTTTATTTAAAGAGCGGGTAACATCAGTCCCACAGGCTTACTCCACCCACATTTCAATTTTGAAAAATGCGCCAGGAGAGGGCGTAGCCTGGAGGACTGAGAGGGCGGAGCTGCAGCAGTGACGAAGGCAGCTGGCTAACGAGGCTATGCTAGCTCTATTCATTGAGCAGTCATTTGAAGTGGAGGACTTTTCTCTCCCTCCTTACCCAGAGAAAAGAGAGGAAATGGGTCTAAGGCTATTTGGAGGAGAAAAGTGGACCTGAGCTGCATTATTTTGAGCTTGTGAGTTTCCTGAGAGCACTGGAGCCAAGCAGCTGACACCAATCTCTGAATGGTAAAAAAAGCAGTTAGCCTTAGCTAAGATTAGCTGAAGGGATAGGCTCCCCTGTCTCAGAGAGCTACTATCCAGCATGTTTTAGAGGTTTACCTGCTTCAACACACCTGATTTTAATCAGCAGCAAATTGATGAGCTGCTGAATCAACTGTGTTGAAGCAGGGAAACAACTAAATGTGCTGTATAACAGCTCCCTAGGACCAGGGCAGCTAACCCTGAGCTAATGTTATTGTCTGCTGCACAGAAACACCCACGTTATAAATAAAAATACCCCATGACAAAATCATTCTATGATGTGCACATTTATGTTACACAATCACAAAACATCCCACTAAAAATGAACTCCTAGCCCTGATTTCATTATTTATTTACTGGTATCATTTGTTCCCTTGGTCGATGGTAGTTCTCTGGAGTCAGCAGGTGGGTCCCCTCTGTCTTCAGGATCAGGCAGGAGCTTCCAGGAGAATGTGCCTAAAGGATTCCTCCCTCCTCTGGGCTTCAGTTATTAATATTTGTTTTATTTATTAAATGAATCTAACTTTATACATTCCCTATTTTAGTTCAAGTCCATAAATATATAAACACACTTGAATTTAAAACGAGCTCTTAACAGTGAGGTGCCTATTTTAATTCATCACAGGGCTAGTGAAATGTGCAATAAAGTAATTGAATAAATGTGAAATTTATATATAAATAAATATCAAAATATAAACAAAACTGGAATTAAAATGAGACATTTTGGCAGCACAAAGAACTTGTTAGACGCATACAGCATTTATTATAATAACTGTAGGCAGACAGGAGACAGAGCTGGATGGTGGTAGTGAGGAAGATGATTCTCAGTCATGGAAGGATAGCTGAGGACTTTCCAGGAACAGGAGATATGGTGGTGTGGTATCTTCTAGGAGAGAGAGGTTTCCAGAGATCTTTAGAAAACAAGAATGTAAGTTATTAGTTAATTTATTTTTGATACCAAAGAAAAAAAATATTAAAAAAGGTATTTACCAGGTGAATCAGCTCACGTCAGCACCAAGTGTCACAGGGCCTCCTTCGTGTTGTCATGATGTAATTTAGCTCCGTGCTCACAGCAAAACGCGTGTAACAATAACCTATAAAACACATACATAGATAATGTTACAACTCTAAGGTTGTAATGAAGATTACATGATGTTTAAAAATAGATCACCTTTGCTACACCTGCAAGGCTGGACCAGTGCATTCTTGTAGCTGCCAAAATCAGTCTGACAGCACATCACATTGTTGTGGGAGGTAGCTTTAGAGATGAGGAGAAGCACTGTTGAGAGCGGAGCGGGATGGAGGTTAGAAGATCTGTTAGGAGATCTGGAGGACCTGAGGTAAAATGGGATTTTAGTGTGAGTTTGGTAAGCTACTCCTTGGTGCTCTCCAGTGGTGACCAGCCAGGTCTGGGGAGATGTGATAAAAAAAACAGCACAAAAATAGAGTACAATAATATTATTTACAATTATTATTTATAATACTTTTTTTTTTTTTTAGCTAGAACAGTTCACAGAGCTATAGAACAGAGCCGGTCATTCAGATGGAAGCTGGGACCTGGGTCTGTTCAGGGTGGAGAGGCTGCTCTGGGACTTTGTGTAACACAGATTTCCATCATGGTCGCTCGCTCGCACGCACGCACGCACACACACACACACACGCACACTGCTGCTGCTGGGAGCTGGTGGCTATGTAAAAAAAGCAGCAGATATACTTATAGTCGTTTATTAGAGCAGCAACACACGTGTAACAATAAGCTAAAACAATTACATAATGTTAAAACGAGAAGGTAATGAAAGATAGATGATTAAAAAATAACTCACCTCTGCTACACCTGCAAGGCTTCACCTTAGCCTGGACCGGTGTAGACTTGTGGATGACTAAATCAGTCTGACAGCAGATTACTTGGGTAGATTTAGCCTGAAAAAAAAAATAACAGCATATTGTGAGAGTTTAGCAACTTAGATCACGTAGAAAACAAACTGTCCAATATATGAGCTTCATAGCATAGCTGGTGAGTAATCTGACTGCTCTCAGAGCTAACTCAGTGTCCAGAATCAGACATGAATATGTTCTAATCAGAGGTGGACAGGAGATTAGAACAGGGTCAGGCTCTGGTGCAGCTGGAAGCTTCATGCTGGGATGTTCTCCTACTCCGTGTCCCTCCTGCATTTATCTGCTTCAGCACTCAGCATTATTATCAACTGGTGTAAAAACTCAACCTGAAACCGTCTGTAACAAACATTATCCCACACAACACTAGCTCTGGGCCTGATGGCTGTGTGGACTGATATTAGCTAAATGAAATGAACCACNTTATAGCTGCTAAATTACAGGTAGGGAGTGATCTTTAGAAGCTGATAAAAGTAATTATTTAGCTTACTCACCTCAAATTGGGCCAGAAATATCCGTTATGGGGAGGAAGTAGTCATTGGGCTCCGTCTAATTCCCGGAATGGTGCGGTGGGCTCCGTCTAATTCCCGGAGCGGTGCGCAGTGGGCTCCGTCTAATTTCTGGAACGCTCTTCAAACCCAACATAATCCAGTTCAAACTCCATCAAGTTGGTGGAGGCACACGTAAAAAACACTAAACTACTATCTCTAACAGCCAGGCTACTAAAACTAAGTAATTATAATACTAGAAGCTATGCTAGGACTCTGACTCAATGCTAATGCTAAACAATAGCTAAACTACAGCAGAAACACTCACTTGAGGCTAACTCCGAGTCCCAACTGCTACAAGGCGTGGCCGAGACCTTGATGCTTTTATAACCTGCAGCCGCAGCGCTGCTACGTGCTAGTGCACGGCTACGTTGCACGGTACAGTCTCAGCCATTGGACAAGACGGATTCAAATTTCTTTTGCAAACCGCTGCTGGATAGTTTTGAGCTGAAGAGGGCGCTCGACTGACGTTTTTAGGCTGAATTTTGAGTTTTTGAAGAAAATGCACAAAAATGCAAAAATAATGACTATACATGTCTAAAACACTATTAGACACTCATTTATACAGGTTATCAGCAAAAAAAAGTTGATTTTGGTGTTACTTGCTCTTTAAAAAAGTGACACAGTAAAGGAACTAGTCAGGTGACACGGATAAAACGAGGCCCTCTTTGTCACTGTCATTTGATTTTCTGCAAAATGAAGCAAGTCTTGAAGTCTTCATGGACGCACTCCCTTCCTGCTTGATACAAGTATCAAAGCCTCACTTCGTTTGTCCCATCACTAGGGCCAAGCAGGGTTCCAATTGTGGGGGAGCTATGGGGAGCCCAGCTCCCCTAAAAGCATCAACTGACACACCAAGGAGGAGACCTCTGTTTGCTGCCACAGAGCCCTGTTTATACCCTCACCCCCACTCTTACGGATATTAGATGGACAGAAACCCCCTTTACCTGCCTATTACAACTAAAAATACACTGGAACTTAAACTTAAAGAGTCAAGTTAATTTTGTGGCTCTATAATAAATATACTCAGTAGGGAAGGTGGTAAAATGTCTTTTATTTATAAAGGTTGCAGACCTCTGAAATTCACACATTTACATTCAATACCCAAAGATTGGTTCTGAAAACGTGTTGAAAGTTCGGGTAAATCTCCCTGCAGGCTGAAGCATAACCTGGAAACTACAGTTATGTAGTCAGATGTGTTTAAAGTTTAACAAAATGATTTATTGTTGTACATATTTTCTGCTGTTTCAACTTCGACCAATAAAACCTTAATAAATTTCCCTTTTTAATTTGACGTTAAATTACTCCACATAAATTAAATAACAACCCTGTCCGCAATTAAATAAGGAAGTAAACCAGTCAGGATTTAAGCAACCCAGCTGCAGCGTGACCCTGACTGATTGCTATTTCTAATAATTTTACCAGAAAATGACCAATATGATCATCAAGACCTTTCTGATAGACCTGAGACATCATGGCCCAAACAGTCGTACATAAATATATTTATATTCTGACTTAGTAGAAGAAAACAATCCAACCAGGTCAAATTTAGATTTCTCTGCAGATCTTTGATTATTTATTGGTCATTTCTGATTAAACCAGATATTATATACAAGGATGATGTCATCATCATCATACGTCAACAGGGTCACAACAATAGGGAGCAGAATTTGATTAAAGTTGAAGAGTTGAAGAATGAAATCTTGGAGTCAGTCAGTATTCAGTCACATATATTAAAGCGTCATTTAGCTTTAAATTAAAGATTAGCATCTTGTTTCCATAATTCTTCAAAGCAAAGCTTTGTTATTCAAGTGATTAACCAATAATCCAAGATTTACAGGAATAAACCAAAACAACAACATTCAGTAACTCAGACACTGGCATTTGGAACTACGTTTGTTTCCAAAATAAATTCATTAAACCATTTTGTATAATTAATTTAGCTACAAAAAGTCTTGTCGCTGCAAATAAATACAATAAACACATACATTCTTATATCTTTACATCAGAGAAAAGTCTAAATATGACAAAAAAAGCAACAAGAAGTCTGAATTTGTGTAGAAAACGATCCATGAAGAAGTCAGCTCTCTGAAAACCAGTGGCAGTGTTCTCGATGCTTTGGTAATAACTTGTTTATCTTTTATTGTGGCTTTACAAAACATAGATAAACTAAATTTCCACTTCCCCTTCCACAGTGTTTATTGCAGCTTTTCAAAAACGAACCAGTTTTATGGCTTCTTCTTTAGAATAATAAATAAATACATCTTTATATACAGGAATAATAATTGGAGTGAAGAAGTCCCATTCAGGAAGAGCCGTTTACGTGGGCGGAGGGCCGTTGGTGTAGCTCAGCATCGGGTAGAAGGAGCGAGCGAAGTTGTTGGACAGCGTGCAGCTGTAGTCGCCATCGGACACCGGCACCAGGCAGATCAGGACCAGCAGCAGCAGGAAGAGCAGCTGGAGTGGGAAGGCAGCTCGGAAAAGCCGGTAGAGGAGAGGCCGCTGGGGGGGCGGCTCCTCCAGGCTTCTACACAAGTTAGAAAGAAGACAAGGTGTCTCAAATCAGTGTTCATCTCCTTAAAAATGAAAAATTCTGTAAGTTTGATTTATTTCTTCCACTAATGATGAAGGGATGATCTTCAGGTGATGTAAAATCTAGCTCCTTCAAGATGAACGTTGGTTAAAATGCAGTTTTATGTCAAACATACCAACCCAATCTGTGAATATTTCTGTTTGCTGACTAGAAAACAAACAAACGATCGAGGACGTTACCTTTTATTTGCTGGTTGCCTGACAGTAGCTCTCATGGTTTCAACGTCCTAAAAAAGAATCAAGTTCAAATGTCGTCATTCTAACATCACAACTTGTATTTCTAATGCAGTAAAAATGTAGTGTGTGACAATAAAGACATAGAACTAAAGTTTGAGATTATATCCAAAGCCCTTCCATCATTATGCCTTCATGCAAACAGCTGTGGCCAATTTTTTTTTCCAAATATTATGTGATGACAAATTGCATGAACTCTAGAAGGCCGTGGAAGTCCTCAGATGGATTTGAATTACCCACAGAGTCCTTCTTTGTCATGAAAATTAATACAATTTCAAAAAATTAAAAAGAAATTCTCCTGATATGCCCAAAGAGGTCCAGCAGCATCAGGGCCTCTTCCTGAAGCTTATCCAGCTGTGGAATCGGGACTCCACCAGGTGTGAGACCATCTGTGTGAGGTGAGGAGAAGACTTGGAGGATAGTCTGGTACCATAAAGAGCAGCAAGGAAGTCATCATCAGGGACAGACTGATGTTCTGCTGAAGATCCAGGGATTGGACTGCTGAGGATTGGCGGATAGCATCTTGAGACCATTCATTTGAATGTGTGTGTATGTGGGTGGGGTGGGGTGCTTCTCAGCCAAGGGAGAGGACTCACTCCCAGTTTAGCCTCAGAACAGCCATGCATAAAGAATGGTACCTAAACATCCTCCCAGAGGAACTCCTTCAACATCCAAAAACAGTTTAGTGATGAACAATGTCTTCTTCAACATGATGGAGCACCAGGCCAGAAGGATAAAGTCAGAACTAAGTGGATCAGGAACAGAGCATCATCATGTTGGGTCCAGGTCCAGGAACCACCCCCAGACCTTAATCCTACTGAGAAACTTGAGCTCCATCCGTCAGGATCTGCTTGAACTTGTTTCTTTTTCTTAGCTTGTTCCATTGAGATGATTCAGTGTGAGCTGGTGCCGTACAAATAAACTGTTTTTGAGTCATAATTACCATAATCAGTCTAAATAACTGGACAGTTTTGGTGGTCTGGATTCAAATTAGATTCGACAGCAGAATTTGGTTTGATGTGTGTTTTTATTGAAAGTCTCCATAAGTTGTGGCCAGTCTATATGCCACAGGGACAAGTTCAACTCTGAACGCTGAGGCATACCTTGTGAGGCAGCAGAGGAGACCCGAGTGTTTCCAGACCAGCGCCGTGCAGCTCAGAGCCAGTCGAGCAGGTCTCCTGTAACACAGACCACCAGATAAACCCGTTCAGTCACCGCCTACAGCTCAGCCACCGCTAGGAGAGGTGATATGTTGATATGACATCAGTTTCTTTCACTCTACGCAACAAATTGGAATTCAAAATACGTAATTTCAATTTTTGAGTTAAAATTAAACATTTCCCTGGGAAGAAATCCCAATAATTTTTTTAACAATCATTTTATTGCACACACACGCATCATGAATTCTGTCTACAGTAAACAGATGCAGGTGTGCCAACTGAACACTGTTTACACTCAACAGTGTTGCTAGAAATCATTCTAAAAGTTTCCATGAAACCTTTGAGAAATAAATGGAAATATTTCAGTTTAAAGTCTGAAAAGAGAACAGATTAAAACCAACTGAAGTGACATTTCCATTAAAAAGCAGCTGATATACCTGAGTTACCAGTTTTCCCTGCAGTGAAAGCAAAGCAGCCGCCACTTGTTGCAACAACAGATAAAGTTTGTTGCTGATGACGTGGACTTTCTCTTTGGCCTCCACACTTTCTTCTCCAGTGGCCGACAACAGGAGCTGGGAGTTAATCTCCTGCAGCGAGGAAACCTGACGAACTCTCCCCCTCAGCTCCTCCTGAAGATCCTGCAGCAGGAGGCGACAGAGAGCATCAGACTCAGATAGCAGCTGTAACCACAGAGCAGCTAAAGTCAACCCACCATCAATGTCATAGAGTCCCATTATCCATCAAATCAGAATCCAGTACACCCTTCATCAGCGCAAACATTTATGTCTTATGATATAATGATTAAAAAAGGAATTTAACATCATATCAAATATTCCTCAATAAACCTCTTTATAGATCATTGTTGCAGGTTCTACTCAAACGTCTGTCCTTAAGCATCCAAATGGAGCATCAGGATTAGTATCTTCATATAAAACCTGCCATATGTAGTCCTTTACACGTCTGCTGCCCCCTGGTGGAGGATCCACAGGTGGTGAGGGCCTAATGTATTTCTATATTACTGTTATTTATTATATAATTACACAATAAAATAAAACAGGTTAGCATAAAGTCATTATATTACAACCGATTTAATATTTCAGGCTCTGAGGAGTTAACCCTTTTAACTTCTACGAGAAAAAAGAAACGTTTTCTCAGGAACTAGAATGTGCTGTAAGTGGTCGACCTGCTGGTCAAACATAATGTGTGCTCTCCTCCCTGCTTCATGATCTCCTCATCGTCTCCTGTCACTTTGTCATAAACAGGCACAAACCCAGATTTGGGAACTCTGAGCTGAGTCTTGTTAGGGTTAGGGTTGGTCTAGCTCCATAGAACGGGCCTCAGCTGAAAAGTTAAAGAGCTGAAACAAGTTTGACTTTTCCACACGCCTGTTGTTATAAGAGAATTTCATTGTGAGGCATTTGCTAGCTCAACTAGGCAGCTTTGGGTATAGCTGAACAGACTGAATCAATATAAATACCAACAAATCTGCATTTTTTTCATAAACCGTCAAGTTTGTCTCAATTTTGCTGACAGTAAAATAAAAAAATGCTCTTTCTCACCACCAGCGTGGCCCGATGCTGCAGCAGGGAGGACTGAGATGTGGACAGGTCGGTGTTCACGGCACACAGTTTGTTCTCGGCTTGGGAAAGCCACAGTAGCAGCAAATGTAGTGCTTCATGGAACTCCTGCAGAGACGGAGGGACATTTCTTTTGAAATATTCTGGGATGTGAGTAGTGTAGATGTTTTTAAGAAAGCAAAGCCAGGAGCCAGGGTTTCTAACCTGACACTGCATCAGAGCAGAGTGCAGCCTGCCCTCCCAGCTCTCCAGACCATAGCAGGCCTGTGACCAGCTGTGATTGGCTGAGCTCAGAGCTTCATGCAGCTCCTGGAGCTCCACGCTGTCACCCTGCAGGAAGTGACGTGCGCTCAGGTTGACGGAGATCATCAGACACTTGAAGCTGTTAAAAGTCCTCTGCATCTCCTTCACAAACAAACAAAAAAACACTTTTTAAAATCTAAATTCTGTAGAAACATGAATTTTCTTTATTCTGCTGATTCCAAACTTCGTGGTTACCTTCAGCTTCCTGATGTTGATCTCGATGTCTCGGATGCTGGTGGACGGTGCGATTCGCTGCAGCCTCTCTAGCTCTGGCAGCACTCTGCCCAACCAGGAAGTGACATCACAGAGGTCAGAGTTCAGCTTTTGCCACTGCTCCAGGTCCTGCTCAATGTGCTCAAGACTTTCACTGGTCTGTGCCTTCTGCAGCTCCCAGCGCTCAATCACACCTGAAGAGACATCAGTCAGCCTGAGTCAGACCTGACGTTATTCTGAATATTCATTGTTGTTTTAGTCAAGTGTTGCATAAAAATAGGAATTTCTGCCGTTTACAGTGGGTTTGTAGACAATAAAATAACATTTTGCCTTAGTTTTGTTTAAGCTGAGAGTTAAATAGACCGTCATACCTGTCCTGGTCGGCTTGTTGACCACGCTGCTGGTCAGACCTGCCTCTTCTAGCTCCTCATCATCATTGAGAATCAGTTTGACTCTCTTCACGCTGGTGATGCTGTCGTTGCACTCCGACATCAACTTATTCTACGCAAACACAAACACTGTGTTACCAGACGTTATGGTGGATATTTGGAATCATCTGGAGGAGTTGCATGACTGCGAGGTCTTACGTAGCCACGCTGGTGCAGAGGAGCGCCGCTGGTCGGAGAGGGGCTCAGCCCTTCGATGATTTCTCGAGGAAGCCACTTCCTTTCCTGGGACCCGGGGTGGTGCCAGCTGGGTGGGTCTGTCACCGACTTCACTAAAGTAGAAGAAAAGCATGTTGGTCAAAATAAATCAAGAACTAATGGAAAAGCAAAAGCTACAGCCACGCACGCACGCAAAACAGTAAATCACGGGAACTTTCAAGTTCAGAAAATTTATCGTAAAGTGGAAAAGAGTCATTTGAATTTCAGACATAAAATAAAACTTTAAACATTAAAAGTTTAATGAAAAAAGCAAATAGTGCAGCCGCCACAATATTAACACTGTTAAGAGTTAAATATTATTAACAGCTAGTGTTAGAATAACACTTGAAAAATAGCAGTGCCATAATTAAATAACACTTTGAGTGTTACTTATCTTGTAGAGTCAAAGTATTTTAACAACTGTGAGAGTTAAAGAGGGTTTACTCTAATTTAACTCTAACGAGTGTAAAATTGACTCGGAATATTTAACACTGAGATTAGGGCGGGACCATTTGTTCTCTGGCTCAGTGTTGAAATGGACTCTTTTTACTGTGCAGAACTTCATCTTCTGATGGAAACAACAAGTCACCTTTTTGCTCCAGACATTCAGTAGCTTCATCTAAGGTGGTTGTTATAATTACCTGACAAAGCGCTGTAGAAGGTGACATCTTCGTCGTCCTCATGTGATGAAGATCCTCCTACATCGACAGTGTGGTCCCACTCCAGAGGGATGGAATCGATGCTGACGGGGGTCTCTCTTCCGGACCTCTCTGGAGGAGGTACCAGGAGGTGGCACATGGTCTGTTGTCCACCTGAGATGCCTCTTGTTACTGTCACACCCACCTCCTCCTTCCTTCTCTTTGCCTCTGACCAGGATGTTATGTTGGACACATCGGGGGAGTCGTACATGTCTGTCTCAGGGTCAGACATCTCCCTGTCCTCATCCAGGACCTGCAGGAAGAAGAAGTCAAAGACATGAACATGGCTGGAAGTGGCTTGATTTACTCTAATGAAATAAAAGCTGAGAACCAGATGCTCTTGGTGCTACTGACCGGTCTGTTGTTTATGAGGCGGTGATGGAAGCGAGCCACCCTGCCGAACACCTCCTGGCAGTAGGAGTGCAGCTCCTCCAGCTCGTCTTCGATCAGCACGGCATCCAGAGGAGCGCTCTTCTGGATGAGGTTCTCCCCAAACACAATCAGAGCATCAATCTTGTTGGTGTTCAGCGTGATCTCCTGCTGGAAGCCCTGCAGACGGGAAACGTATGGCATCAAATGTCCCACGGCACGGGGCGTACGCTGAACAGCTATGCTCTAGACCTCCATATTAGGTTGTGGAGTTGTAGATGTCAGAACTTCAATTGTTTCTGATATGAGATCAAACTTCTTTAGCGGTTTTAAAATCTCTTACTCTTAGTTGACTCATCTTGTCTTCAAAATCACTCTCAGAGAAGTGCTCCACGTTGGTGAGCTGGAGGTCCATCTCTGTGAGCCAGACTAGGATCGCCTCACGAGTTCCTTCAAAGTCTTCTCTTTGAGACGTGAAATGCTTCAAAAGACAAAGATCATCATTTAAAAAATCAGACATTATTCATGTGGAGTTTTTTTCATTATTATTTTATTCCAGTTCCATTGACAAAATTACTTTAATCTGCTTTAAACCAAAGATGCACATATGATTTATGACCTGCAACTTTCCCCATGCTTCAGAGCTTCCTGTTCCTTTAGTCTCGTGTCTGGACTAAAAGAAAAACCCTGTGACACTGGTCAACCTCCAGCACTGATCTACAGAGTAAATCTCTGAGACAACGTCTCCTGATCGTCTGAAAGGTGACCTAAATCCTGACAGCTTAGGGCGGAGCTAAAAACAGATGAGCTGTTAGGGTTTCTGTTTTCTATCTAACTTCCTGTTTTTACATTCTTTAGCTTGAACTGTAATCTCTTCCTCCTATCTGATGAAGCAATTCAAACTGGGGGAGGGGTTTATGAAACAAGCCATGGGAGGACCTTTGACCCCTGGTCCCACCTTGAGTCTGCGGAGAACAGACGCCACCCTCTTCTGCAGACAGTCCCATCGCTGGTTCCCATCATGCACCATGACTCGGAGCTTGCTGGCAGCATCCGTGCGGTTCTCTCGAGCCAGACGGCGGTACTGTTTGTTGACCAGCTCCAGCTGAGTCAGACGCTCGTGAACCTGTCGTTGGAACGCCTGCAAAGTAAAAACTGACATGTGAGCAATGTTCATAAAACTTGAATAAACCCTCTCACTGACTTTCCTTTCTTCCGTGACAGGACCTCCACATCTGACTCCCACAGAAGAGCAAGAACTCTTTAATTCCAGTAAATTTAAATGTGCTGGTTTGCTTTTGAACACTTGAGAACCTGTGGTGACACAGGTGTCACAGTCCATTTCAAGCATCTGGAAAATTCGATGCGGCCTACGCTAGTTTGAGTGAGCTAAAGGAGGCTACGTAAACACGGACTGATAGTGACCTAGCTTTGTTGCTACTGGACTTGTAAGTAATAATATTTTTGCCCAACATGTTATTCATACATTTATAAATGTTAAAGTAAATATTTAGTTAGCAAGCTAAATATTTAATTTAGAGTTAAATATTTAGTTTACAAACTAAATATTTAGGCAGGCCTAAATGTTTAGTTTGTAAAAGAAATATTTAATTTACTAACTAAATATTTAATTTGGAGCTAAATATTTAGTTTACAAACTAAATATTTAGCTCCAAATTAAATATTTATTTCCCAAAATAAATATTTAGCTGGGATCTAGTTAAATTATCTAAATATTTAGTTTACAAACTAAATATTTAGGCCTGCCTAAATATTTAGTTTACAAACTAAATATTTAACTCTAAATTAAATATTTAGCTTGCTAACTAAAACATTTATTTGGGAACTTTAACATTTATAAATATATGAATAACATGGTGAAAATATGACTTTGAAAAATGAACTCCCATTTTTTTTTCTTATGATAGGCTAAATAACCCAAAATATTGCTGTTAAATTATGACTCTTTGGCTTTACAAATGGCACCCTATAATAACCAGGCCAATGGAAAAAAACAGAATGGCTACAACGTCAAATTAATGGTGACTCTTGTTCACCTGCAACATCCTTTACAGAATTCTCCCAATAGCTCAACGTGACAGAGAAACATAAAAACAAGCGTCTGACCTCAAATTTCTTCAGCTCCTCTTTGGCGCTGGTGTAGAGGACGTTGGCAGAGTCAGGGTTGGCTGCAGTCAGCTCAGCTGTCTTCAGCCACTCTTCAAAGTGAGAATAGTCACCCAGGAACTTACACCACAGACGCCACGTCTCCTCAATCCTGCAACGCAGGAGAACACTCAGTGTCCTGAATGAGCTCCTTTTATTATTTTTATGAGAGTAAGCTGACATAACAGGTTAGCATTGTGAATCTGATTTTAAACAAAGATGTGTTTAAATTAAATAATATATTTTAAATATTTTGATTATGTGTGAGTGTGTTTTTAAGTATTTATATTATGCAGTCTTCAGAGATTTTTGGGGACTATTCAGAAACCCAAATGTGACAAAGTCTGTCAGGGGTCACCTCATCCGGCGCTCCATGGACATGGCACAAATGTTCCTCCAGCGGCGGTCCAGGCTGCGGGTGGTCTGCAGGATAGAGTCGTTCTCCGAGTCGCCGCCACACGCATCGGCGTCGTGGAGCAGAACATCACACAGCGTCAGGACGGACGCCACGCTCTCCGTATGCTGCTCGATGTCCCGCTGCAGATCCTGCAGGTCAGACAGAGCAGATGACTCTTTCTGTGCTTTGTGCATTCTGGCCTTTCTAGCATGCATCATAAACACTGGCATAAATAGATGCAAACTTTTTATTAAATTATCATTTAATGGAAAACTGCAGTAACTTCAGCATGCTGATGAAAAAAACATTCATTTAAATTCCAAATTGTGTGTGCACGTGCATGCACACAGCTCCATCTCTAGGTCCTGACAGCACTTTTTCATGATTCTTGTTTGTTCAAAGTTACCACTCTCCTGGTTGCCGTGGCGACAGCTGAAAGCTTTCAAAGCTCCTCCATCCAGGAGTCATTTCAGCCATCCCTCATCCACTAATGGGGGAGACCTGCAGCCTTTTCTGCCGAACAGGAGAAGTCCCCCACCCTTTCAACAAGACTGGCTCTCCACGTCTTTTTCACTCTCACCAATTTGGATTTCTGTCTCATTTTTTCATCTGTCCATCATCTGTCTCAATTTCTTCTCCTCCTAACTGGAACCATTTCCCCCCATCAGATAAAACTCTTATTTCTTCAGACACATTTCTGTCTAAATTGAGACAGGCAACTTGGGTCCAACGTGTTTCTTCAGCTGTAGAGGAAATGGAGTTAAGGAAGTTGTTTACAGCCATCTTTACTGTTAATATTTAAACAAATGAATGATGCTGCTGCTCCTGAAACAAGTCTTTATGCCCAATAAGACTGCTCAAATATTTACTTTAGTTTTTTTTTGGTTGTGAGGAAACACCAGGAGGTCTCAAGTCTGGAGCAGACTCTCCACAGAGCGGCATCTTTTCGGCACACCCTTTCCTCCCGTCGCCAACAGAGTCAGGAACCAAAACACAAATCAGCTCATGTTTTCACTAAAAGAACAAAAGCATGAAAGATCACATCTTCTTCCGCTTGTGTATGAAGATTTCTCCCCCGGAACCTTTTTACCCACTCCAACCAGCATCTTTTAGCCCTTTAGTGGCGTAGCAGTAGGGCTGATAACAAACGGACTAAAAGGCTGAAGTCCATTTCCTTTCTGGGCCCACCTCATGAGTCCTCCTTCTCTGTGCATTTACCACCTCTCTGCTCAGCGTGCCAGCTCACTGCCTCACAAACAGCTCTCTTCTTGGTGCTTGCTGAGATTTTACTTTGCAGCACTCTTCTGTTAGTCTGCTTTTGGAGCCCACCAGGGAGGCTGCAACAGAAAGGCTTTGGGATCAGGTGTAGTGTCTCCTTTCGCTTGCTAACCTGATCTTGTGAGCCTTTTCTCGGCGGCAGGTTTGTGGTGTTGCATACTGAAATGTGTTTCACCATCATAACATTTTGTTTGGAGTTTATTTTTTCATGTTTTGATTACTTTAATGGTTCTCTGAAGCGCACTGGGAGCAAGGAGTTTCATTATTTAGAGTTTTTGTCCTTTTATTAACAAAGAAACTGCAGTTTGAAATCTGTTTTCACAAATCGTTGGACTGTTTTATGTTTTGTGTCATTTCCATGTCAGAATTAGCTCTAAAAGGCTAATTAACCCCCTTCAGGATTAGCTGAAAGGGGAATTTCTGAACAAAAAGAAACCCTCCTGGATTTGCCCCAACTAAAGCAGTTTTTTCTGCTTTCCATCTTGCTCCTTTACACGTAAAACTTTTCAGGTTTTGACGATCATGTCAGGACATCTTTTGCTTTGTTTTTCCCACCTGATGCTCAGCGAGTTTCTTCTGGATCTCGTTGCTGTGACAGACGCTGTAGACCACCGGTTTTGCCAGTTCTGCTTCGATACGAGAGAGCCAAGTCCGCAGGTTGCTCATGTTTTTGTCAAGCTGCTGCACGGTCACCAGCGTTTCCTTCAGTTTTCTCACCCTGCAGGGGAAAATGGGACATGTGACCACAGGTTTGATTGGAGAATTTATTAAAAAAATAGCTTTTTTAAATTTTGGTTTTGAATTTTGTTCACTAGATGATGTTGAGGTTAATGGTTTATCTAATCATGTTTATTTAATCCTGATGGTGGGTGGACAACAAGGCCGACGTGGTCAGAGCCAGAACCAGATCCTCGCACCACAGAGAGAGGCTCGTCGTCACCGTTAGAGCAGAGATGCACACTGACCTACATCTGACACAGAGCTGGGCGTTTGTCTCTGAAATCCAGTTTAGCTCTCAGGTCAGTGACCTACATCGGCTCATTCTTCTCCACAAACCAACACAATGCAGAGAGGAGAGGTGACACTCTATTATTGTTTAAATGGAGATGGGGAAGCCTTCTGCAACATTCCAGCCTGCAAACATCTACGTGTAGAAATGTTTGAGTCATTAGCAAAGGGCGGCATGAAAATGCACCTTTTAGACGCAAACTGAGAATTTTATTCCAACAACTGGATTTGAATTAGATTTACTCATAAATTATAAACTACACAATAAATCCAGATGGACTGAACTTGGTCTGAGTTTACAAAGTGTCTCACAGAGCTGTAATAAAAGCGTGCATCACCATATTCAGCATGAACAAGGATGTTTTTCATCCCTACAAATACTATCCTCAACACCAGTGTTAAAGCTGCATTAGAAGACTGTCTGCAGGTTTCGTGCAAGTCCAGAAGCTTAACGATGCAACCGTCAAGTCAACGCAGCAACGGTGTGAAAAACATCAAATGAGAGCATGAATCCTGGTGCTGATGCTGCAATAATCATATTTCTGTTTTAGGCTGCTAATGCAGCAGCCTGCATGCATCTGTGGCTGTGCTCTGCACGTGCGAATGCAAGGAGGAGGCTGTGCTTGGTGGAGACATGGTGGGAGATAGATGGGTGGAGAGAAACCCTGCAGAAACAACAGCAGTCTGCTGCGAAGATGAACACTAACAGACCGGCTGTCCTCACTCACATTGTGGCTATACGCTGCTGCCTCGTTTAAAAACCAACACTCATGCGTGCAAGCTGAATTGAATTTGCTCTAAATAACGCGACGTGCGTTTCCCTGCCTGTGTGTGTGTGTGTGCGTGCGCTGAGAAATCCCACCCCATCCCCCATCTCTCTTTATCATAACAAAACATCTGATCTGCTCCGCTCCCACCCATCTGTTAACCAGGAGCGCCGGGCTCCATGAGGGACCAGGATCAGTACTTACAGGCTGGTGAGAGGGAATTCCGTGGATGTGGCTCATCCGCTAGCAGGAACTAGCCCTCCATCCCTCCCCACCCTGCTCTGCAGTCTGCCCGCCCCTCCACTGTCCAGCCTCCTGCTTCCAGCTGTTTCAAACAGCTGGATGTATGAACACAGTTTTTATGCATGCATGCATGCAGTCCCACTGATAAGATTTAGTTAAGTCATTTCCCTGGTTAACATCCGCTTTTTTGTTTTATACTTTAAAATGAAGCATTTCTCTTCAGCTTTTTGTTTACTTCTGACATTTTTGTCAATTAAAATTTTTCTTAAATAGTAAAAATCATCAAAGTAAATTATTTTAGAGAATATGGTTCTTTATTCCACCACTCCAGGTTGAGGGTTCGTCAACTTCTATTGCAACAAGAGTTGATCGTGGAAATGAAAAAAGAGCTGCTTTAGGTCGTAAAGAGATTACAGGTGCAGCCGTCCTGCTGTGATTGGATCCAAACGCAGGCCCCACCCAGCAGGGAACCCCAGGCTGACAAACTGTCCAACGGCCCCTTCAGACTCAAACCACCCTGGGGTTCAGAACACTAGGAGCAAGTGATATATCTTAGAGTACTGAATGATTAAATATACAGAAGGTGGCTGATAATAAATAACATTTACAGCCGCAGATAAACAGGAAAAGCTTTTTATGGACAAACGGCTTTGTTCGAGAGTTTGGATAGATTGTTATTAGGTCCAACTGGGGAAGAGACACCTGGTGCATGAGACATATGTCCTTGATAAAAGGTGTTTTATTAACCTATTTTTTCCCCTATAAGAGTTTTCAACAAAGTCTTTCCCTTCCTCAACACCATCAAACAAAGCTCCGTCTGGACTCAGCACAATACAGAGTGAGTTCTTAGTCCAACAATCTCTCATGTAACCCAAACAATCAGTAACTTAGATCTGCAATACAGGAGTCATCACTATGGTAACCAGTCGAATGAGATGCCAAGATGTTTTTGTTGGTGATGAAAAGCTAAGCATCATGACTCTCCACTTTAACTGAATGGCTCAGCAGGCTTTTATTTGTGGTGCTGAAGAGATATGTGCATGCACCAGGTGTGGGGAACTGAAGGCGGACGGGGTGGGGGGACGCGTTCTCCTCAAACAAACATCTGCCTCGTGTGTATCTCATTCAGACAAAGAGCAGGGCGGATGGCGGCCCCCGAGGATGAGGGTCCAATGGTACAAAGGCTCGCGTCAGCAAACGGCAGCTGCTCGGTGGGTGACGAAGCACCCGGTTTACTTTGGGGGACAAAGGCGAGCAGCGGGCCAGTGTCAACGTGTCTAATCCCTCTGCAAGTCAAACCTCAGCAGTCATCTTGTCCAACTTAGTGAGGCGAGGTGCGGACAAAGACAGAGCGATGTCACAACATCACTGACTCTGAGTCAGATCCCATGCTGCTTATCTAAACATGTGACACAGGGCTGCTGGACTCTGGCTGCAGACCAATTAGTGGAAACATGAAATGAGGAAGACCAGAAACACCAACCAGTGGAACAAAACCATGAGACCAACCAGTTAAAACAACCAGTAAGACCAACCAGTGGAACAAAACCATGAAACCAACCAGTTAAAACAACCAGTAAGACCAACCACTGGAACAAAACCATGAGACCAACCAGTTAAAACAACCAGTAAGACCAACCAGTGGAACAAAATCATGAGACCAACCAGTTAAAACAACCAGTAAGACCAACCAGTAGAACAAAACCATGAAACCAACCAGTTAAAACAACCAGTAAGACCAACCAGTGGAACAAAACCATGACACCAACCAGATAAAACAACCAGTAAGACCAACCAGTGGAACAAAACCAAGAGACTAGCCAGTTAAACAACCAGTAAGACCAACCAGTGGAACAAAACCAAGAGACTAGCCAGTTAAACAACCAGTAAGACCAACCAGTGGAACAAAACCAAGAGACTAACCAGTTAAAACAACCAGTAAGACCAGAACCTGAGATCAACAGGTGAGATCAGTGAAACCAACCAATACAAAAAGATCCAGTAAAACCCACCAGTACGACCAGTCAGCAAAACTGAACACCAAAAGCATTGACAATTACAGCTTTGTTCTTTTATTTTGAAGTCTTTTAGACAGATTGCATCAATGTAGTTTTAATATATCTGATAAAATCTTATAAAACATATTTTTGTCTAAAAGCATGGGGGGTGGGAGGGGTCATGAAAACGCAGTAAACCATTATCCAGCTAATAGTTTGTATATTTATCCTGAATCAGACCTCCTGAAGTTAAAAGTTATAGGAAACTTCCTAGCAGGAGAAATGTAAACACGTCTTCTGTTACTGTCTAAAGCTTTACTGGATTATTCTAAGCAGAGCCTACTGATCTACAAAGCTACTTTTAGCCCCGTCGCTACCCACCAACACACTCATACACACAGACACACTCCTAGCCTTGATTGGCTGCATTATGGACCTGCTTTCTGAAGCAAAGACTATGATCACTGAATCACTGGTTTTATGTGCTGCTGGCACAATGAACCACCAACATGTTCTCAGATGAAAACCTAATGCAAATATTAAAATGGTTCATATAAAGCAGCTTGAGTGGACCAATGCAGCATTTATCAGATTAGTGGGATTTTACGCCCTTACTACGGCCCATCTCAAGTCTTAAATCCATCACTGGCTTTTGTCTGAACACGAGGATCCGCGCTCTACAGCAGTGTTTCCTAACCTTTTTTGACTTGTGTACCCCTGAGATATTTTCTCATACCTCAAGTACCCCCTTAGTCAAACATGTTGATGATTCTTCAAAAGTAGAACGTACAACAATTTTATTAAAACTCCCTAACACTGAACCACGTCTCACTTCCTGTCTGGCTCAGGTGAATTCTTTAACTTTATGACGATCCTCATGCAGTGTCCAGAAAAAGTAGACTCCATACGGAAACTTTCAGGAGCTCCTCATCCGGATACACAGCTGGTGTAAATGCTCTGACTGGACTCAATGATTTTTGATCTATGCAAAACTGAACCGCATCCGTTCTGCATTTGATGTGAACGAGGCTTCACGCCCTCTTTCAGTAGCAGAGCATCATGCAGAGAGGAGCTGCAGACTGGTGGTTTGTTAATCAGCGGGAGAAACAGCTTAAACTCTGGAGGCAAATTTGTTCAAACTAAATCACAGGAGCTGTCCAGAATGTTTGGAAGCCTGGGTGTTCATCATGTGTTAATAAATGAACCACATTTAAGGCAATTAGCGTTAACGAGCTATTAACACATATAAGACTTTACTGTCACCCAGCATACTTTACTGAGGATGTTTTTCTGCTCAAAATCTGACTCCTTAAACCCAAACCAGATCCGCATAACAGACATTGCCTCATCTTCATTACAAATGCTCCTTAATTTACGCGCTCCACACTAGCGCTGCGGCTGCGTTTTGCTCAGAGCTGACGACATTTCGTGCACAGTCATGATTGGCCTTCAGACTCAAAATCTCTACCGGTGGCTAGATTTATATCATAGCAACTGTATATTACTGTGCAATTCTACGTTTGGATATTCATTAAGTATAACTACTGCATTGTTACAGTCCACAGGGGTGTGTCACAGGGCTCTGTGTTAGCCCCTTTTTTACTCATCATTTAAATGAAAAATCTTGGTCTAAACGTTACAGATTCAAACCTGCACTTTTATGCTGATGACATCATTTATAGCTGCAGTAACACTCTTGAACAAGCCAATGATTCGGTGCAGAAAGCCTGTTGCTGTCCAACATCCAATGTAGAATGATGCATCATCTGGGAAATTAAATATGAATAATTCTGTGTACCCCCTGTAATGTGCTCATGTACCACTAGGGGTATGTTCTACATAAAGTACTCTGAGGCGTGGTATAATTTTAGTTAAATAATATTCCAATAAAGGTTTATTAAAATAAATTAATTTTAATATGTTTTGTCAGCTGGTGTCCATAATATTTCATTTTGTGAAACAAACTTTTTATCTTCTACCAATATAAAGGCTGTAGTTGTTTGTAGTTTTAGCAAATTATCTCATGGACCACAGGATAGATTTTTACATCTAAAACTGGAGTCAACCCGATCCACGATGGCCACCACAGCTATTCAACATTAGCATAAAAAGTGGCTACAGGTCAGTCAACTTTTGCAGATAATGAGGTAAAGTTTGGAGTTAAAGTGGCTGAGATAATCAAAGCCTTAACATTGCACAATACCTTTGTCAACCATGGTCTGGCTTTTAGCAAAATATCTGATAAACCAGTGGATGAAATCAACCATTGCACTGCACTAACAACTGCTTAACTTTTGGAGCTAATCCGTTTCAAGATGGCCGACACAGCTGAAGGAAGAAAGGTGTATGAAGAAAAACAGGGCATGCAACCAGATTGATCCAGTTTAATGATGTTTCAACCCAATCAGGTCAAAAAATTTACAGAAGAAACAAGCTCTCTTCATAAGATGCTCCAGGTGTGGGAGGATTCCATTCACACTGGATTTCATCAGGATTGGATCACAACGTTTGGGTCGTGCCACAGCACGAATACAAAGCTTAAAAGGTACTAAGATCAATTCTTATGTGGTGGTGGCTGATTGAACCAAATTAAGTCCATAATTTCTCAACAAAAGATTATCTGAAATTGTGGCATGAAAGGCTGCAGGTGATGTGGACTACAGCACAGTTCATCTGAATGACTCCATCACTTTGTTCTCTAAGCTGAGCCAACAAAACTAGTTAAACTTAGGGCCAATGGAAGTTATCATTTTCACTTGTTAAGTTACCAAGTTGAATATTTGCTGCTGCCCTAACCAGAGGATGCAATGGTCAATCATATAAACACTACAGATGTTGTGTTCATTCTGACTAGTTCCTCATATATTCTCCTGGTTATAAACCAACAAAGTCATCCAGATTGTGGAAAAACTCACCAGAATAATAAACGTGTGAATTGCAAGAATGCATCTTTCTTTGGAAAACTAAAATTTCCAAGTGATCCAAAACCTTAGAGTGGTAGGAAGTTAGAGGTCAGTGTTCCAAAAGGGAGCCAGCAGCCATGATCACAGAGCAGCCACCATATGGTGGATCTGAGTAAGTCACTCTCATGAAGGATAAGTCACCTCAATCCCCCACCCCACCCCCACACGGTTTAACCAATCACAGAATCAAAAAGAAAAACGATTTAACTCCGTTCAGCTTGTTGTGTTGGTCTCTTGATTTTACAAAGCTTCTATCTAAGGGCTCATTATACCGTCAGTAAACAGGGAGCCAATCACTAAAACCAACATTTAAATTAATTTGTGAGACCAACCAATGAAACGTCACCAAACGTACTCATTGAGATCAACTTGTGAGACAAACCAGTAAAGCTAGCCAATGCCAATTTAACTTACCAGTGAAACCAACCAGTGAAGTCCATCTATATAACTAACCCATGAGACCAACTAGTGACTCGCGTCTAATTTGAAGTAAACATTTTCACATTTAGTCAAAGGTGGAATATGGAAGATTTTAATAAAAAGCTATATTTTTAAAAAAATAATACCTCCATGGGGCGTTTAGAGGTGAGCAGAATGAATGTACAGTTTTTCCTTTAAAAGCTATATTTGAAAAAAATAATCTAAATTTTATTTTGACGGGCACGACACTGGGTTTATGTTTACATCTACCAGCCACTAGAGGGCACCATTGCGGTAAAAAGTCCGCTTGGCAAGGCGAGGCTGGGACTGTGCAAAATGGCGGACTCGACAAGTCAAGCAGCTGATTCTGAGCCCAGAAGATGTTCCAACGGTAAATACTGTTGTAAAATAAACTTATTAGTAGAAATGAGTCCTTACCCTGTACGATTCGTAACTGGTCATTTGCTGGCTGGTCACTTCACGTATCAGCAGTGAACCAACACCCCGACGGCTGGAAAATTAGTTCTGTTGTTGCAATACCACCTCTACACACTAGATGTCACTATAGTGTACATGTTCCATATTCAACCTTTAAGGAAATGAATGACTTAGTATACCACTATGTAAACATCAATAAAGAAGCAGCCATTAAAGTTTCAGCCATCTTGTTGATTTTCATAGTGTGTCATTGGTGCGTACCCATACCTGAACGAGCTAACCTTGGTACTGCCCTTCAGCTTCCACCACACCAAATATTACCATCTTAAAGGTTAATGAACTATAGACATCCTCGTCTTTGCTGAGGTTTATCAGCTGTGGCAGCCATCTTGAATCAAGTAGACACCAAAGTGAATCTTTGTAAACGTCTCAAACCCTGTCCAGTGATTCATTAGACCACGAACAGGCAAACACAAACTATTTGCTTTTTGTTCTTTATTCCACCATTTTTTCCGTCTGTTCTTACCTGGCCTCGATGTGGTCGAACAAATGCTGCCAGCGGTCGTTAACGTCCTTCAGCTTCTCGTTGATCTCGGTTTCTTTGGCCTTGTTGCTGGCTGTGATGAGCTGCTCTCCGAGCTGCTTCAGGTGGGTTTTGTTCTCACTAAACAGGTTGATCTCCTCCATACAGTCCTGAGGAAAACCGCGTGAAGAACATCCGGTCACACGTTTGCATGACTTTACATAGGTCTAGACCGTTTTTATTTATGTGAAGCATTCAGACATCACAAGGCTCCTAAACTGCAAAAGCTAAATCAGTGTTGTGTTGACACAAAACAAATAGAACAAAGATTCTGTTTTGCAGATGTTCCCTAGAAAGAAGTTCTCCGAGGAGAATTTAATTCAGCAGAAACATTAAACTTAAGGGACTGAAAGGATTTCAAGCCTCTCTGAGACCAATAAGTTTGGCTTTTGGCAACAATTGCCTTTGCTACCCTGACCCACCCACCACTCCTGTCTGGTCAGTCACTTGCATCATTAAAATAGGGGCAGTGGTGATTTTAACCCAAAACAACTCTGTGTGACCTTTTACAAATACATCCGCCACATGTCTGATAGGAAAGAATTCAGGGTCCGTTAAAAAAGCCTTTGTCAGACCGGACAGCCGCCTGGAGATCAGCAACTTTATGGTTGTCTCTGGGCAACTGGGCTGTGATTTAGTTTCTTCTTATGACTAAAGATAGAAACATTTGCAGATTTTACTGAACCAAAGATCTGAATCTTCAGAATGCAACCCCTCAATAGTCTCGATGTCTCAGCTAGGATGTTGTGTGCGTTTTTGCAGCAGCCTCCCACCTTCTTGAGCTTTTCCACCATCTCTTCGATGTTGAGGTCCGAGTTGTGCGCCACCTTGTTCTCCATCTGTGTGAGCCACTCACACAGCTCCTTATTCTTCTCGTTGAAGATGATCCACGCGTTCAGACGGTCTGCGATCTCTTGTTTACGCAGAGACACCTGACAAAGAAGACAAACTGTTGAGACTATTTCATTAAGGTATTCAAATAAAAACAATAGGCAACTGAACTTGGGGTGAATCACTTTTAGGTCTACATTCAACAGTAAATCATTCAAATGAAATTTCATTTTAATCCACTTATGGCAGCAAGCTGTTGTAAAATATTTTGTTGAATATTTGAAGTGACGAAAACTGAGAAAAATATAAAAGAATAGTTAATTGTTAGCTTGTTGAAGACTTTAAAAGAATCCATTTTGAAACATTTTTTGTTTGTTTTATTCAGTCGAGCACTGTTCTTAGACGATTTTGGAGATGAGAGAAAACTGCTAGTACTAAAGCCTCCATGTATTCAGTTAAGGTTTTACCTAAATGCCATGATAAATGCTACATTTGTGTTTTTTAATGGTTGCTATATTAGTCTCAAGTAGGGCTGCACAATATATTGAAAATTTATCAGCATGCGCAATAGGCATATCGCAAAGAACAGAAAAATATTGCAATTAATGGTCATCTCAGATTTTTGCTACACATAATGAATTTTGTCAATCAAATGGAAGCATGAAGTTTTTGACAAATCAAATAGAGCCCTTCACCCATTTGGCCAATCAGTTGGGTTCTTATAGGTTAGCCTTGGTGCCTAGGTGGACGGCACTTCATTTGGATGGCTAGCAAACACCTGAGTTAGCTAGAGAGCGTCACAATGACTGAAGGTAAGACGTGTGCGGAAAATGTTAGCGAGAAAGAACTCATAATTCAAACAACATGACTATTATTTCAAAGTACTTGTGTTCAACAAACACAAGTACTTTGCAAGACATGACAAACACTTGTGGCAACCATGAGGGGAAACACGACAAATCTCCGTTGTCACCTCCAACGTAACTATAAAGATCTATATGCTGGGCTCTAGAAATGTAATGTGAACTTGCATGATTTCATTTTGTTACTGTATTAATACTAATGATAGAGGATGGAGTGGTGTGTCTAAAGTATATATACAAAAACAGATTTAAGTATTTGTTCATTTAACGCAAGTAATATCGATATCGCAATATTAAGCACTGTTATCGCATATCGCAGGTTTTCCTAATATCGTGCAGCCCTAGTCTCAGTTACCAAACAGAAAAACCTTCCTTCTGAAAAAGGTCAGGTATAAAGACGAACTTTCAAGGTGACCATTATCCTGCTGCTTTTAAAATAACAGACCGCTTAACAGACGAGTATTGTGCTTTCATGCAAGGCTCAAAGATTTAAAGGATCACTTTTCCTGCCTTCAAACCCTTTTTCAAGTTTAGCTTATGAACTCAACATCGCGCTTTGATTAGATAAATTATGACCCCTGGTTCCAACAGCAGGTTCTCACTCAGGGTCAAACAAATGTGATGGCTTGAACTTTTATTGTGGAAATCCTGTAAAACACTGCTGTGATCTAAACACAACCAGGATACCAGAAATGGTCCCAAAACTCAGGGAAGTCCTTTTTAAATAATACAAATCTGTTTTTTCTGATCTCTGTATGTGTCACACTTATCAGCAATGCCTTGAAATCACTTCAGTGGACCAGATTAAAGTTAAATTAATCACATTTTATCCTGAAGAGACACAGAAATGTTGATATTTGCTGTATTTTAACCTTTAGACAACAAGACAGTCAAGTACATGTTTTATTTTCTGGGTTTCCCGTCAGTAAATAATGATTATTGTTACTAAAGCCACAAGCAACCAGCTGGTCTGAAGCAGCCAAACTGAAACTCTGAGAAGCTCAAGACATGAAATGAAGTAAGATCCAGACTGATCCAGAGGTGAGAGCCGAGTGGGTGAGGCCAAGGTGGGGCTTGCAGCACACTAACCTTGAAGCAGAGTTCCTCCCACTGACAGTGGAGGTGCTCCACCTGCTCCTGCAGCAGCAGGAGGTCATCTGCAATGATGTACTGGGACAGATCCGTCTTCATGGTGCTCAGCTCCGTCAGGCTTTCAGCCCAGTCCTCCAGCAAGTCCTCGTTCTCCTGCATACCATAACACACACAGAGAGCACCACAACACACCGTCAGGGATCCTCCTCCACGCACAGCCACCGTCCCTCTGCTCAGCCCACTTCTCCTATCCTGTCACTCTTTATCACCCCGCCCCGAGAGAGGATTATGGGCACAGGCTGCGGGCCGGGCCGGGCCGGGCCGGGCTGGGGGAGGAGTGACTGTAGGGGGGAGGGGAGGCGATTGGGAGAAGGTTGGTGGATAAAGGCTCTGACGGGTCAGACTGCAGGTGTCTTGGTTCAAACTTGACTTTTCTAAGGGCATCTGCTCTGAGTATCCTTGTTCCTGATAACAGGAACCCATCATTCTGAACTTCTACTGAAACAACAGACCTCATTAAAATCATAAACGCTACCACATTACAGCCTAATGCTCCGCCCACATGTAAGAAATTTAATTTGTACTAGATTTACAGTTTTATTTAGTTACTAATGAAATAAAAACATAAAAACTCCTAGTTTTTCTACCTACTTATGAGCTTTATTATAAAGATAATAAAAATATTTAGCTGAAAATTAATAATAAAAAATAACATCTGGCTCAAACCTACTGAGGACTTTAGTGGCCTGCAAGACTAACTTTAGGTGGGTTATGGAGAAATAACCCTAAAATTCTAATGAATGACCCAACCCAAGTAAAAAACAAAGTTTCTGGGACCTAATGGGAAAAATTCCAACTAGAATGTCCCACTTGTTCCTACTTAAGGTGATATTTTCTGCTGCTGAACTACCTTGTTGAAGTTCTCATCGCTCTGCAGGTCCGTGTACTCTGACTGGTTCAGCCTGGTCTTCATGTTCTTCAGCTGCATCATGCTGTCTGTTATTCCAGCCTCACAGCGATCCCAGTTCTGAGACCAAAGATAAAAAACAGTTATAAGAAAAGAAACCCATCACGGTCCCTCTTCATCTTCTCCATTCTGAAGTCATCAATTAGAGTAGATTGGATTAACTTGTCTGCATGTCTACAGGCCACAGAGGCAGATGGAGGACGACTTTATATTTAGAGACAAAAGGGACTCGTCTGGAAACAAACAATAACAGGAAGAAATAGGGAAAAAGAAAGCTCACTCTCTTTTGCATTTTATATATTTTCCATTTCTACATACTTTCTCTTTAGCAGATCCTAAAACTGATCAAACTCCAAATTTACAAAAACACATAAAAGATTAAATTAGTTATCAATTGTTTTAAAAACCAAGTCCATCCCATTAACCACTTTAAGCATCATTAACCCTCAGTCTCTCCTTTTGCTGTGGAGGGATGTTAGCCCACTGTTCTTAATGATGCTGCTTAAGTTAGATGTGATTAATAGACGTGGGTTTATCGACAGCTGACCACGATATTGTAGTCGTGCTCAGGTCTAAATGTTGACTGGACCATTGAAACACCTGAATCGTGCTTTCGTGGATTTGGATCATGTTGTGTTAGGGTTTAGCCCTGGCTTCAGCTCACACACACAGCCTCACACTTGCCTCTAGAATACTTTGGTAGACAGACGAGCTCACGGTGATGACAGCGAGGAGTCAGCCCAAACCATCAGCACTCCACCACCCTGCTAACAGCTGGTGTGATGTTTTCTAAACACGATGCTGTGGTCAAACAGCCCTCTCATCTGTCCAAAGGACGTTTTCTCACAAGTCTTTAATGAATTTGAACAATTAACTTAATTTACCATTTAACTGGCTGATTGAGTTTTTTTCTATGTTCTTTTTCCCTGTTTTCCTGACAGAGTACAACATCATGAAAATCAACCATAGGGTTGATTTCAAACCAACTCAAAAACCAACTTAACTCTTAAATAACAAAACGAAAAAACAGGCAACTCTTCTCTTGGAGAAAACCACTCTAAGCACAGGTTTCATCGAGTACCTTGATAATAGCATCAGTCAGATCCATTCTTCTGCTCAGCAGGCTGTGAAGGTTATCCCACTCCTCCTCTAGCATTCCCAGGTCCATCTGCAGCTGGGCCTGGGTCTCCTCATCACCAATGGAGAAGAGCTGCCGACCCACCTCCAGGGTGTGGAGGAAGGTGCTCTGATACCTCTGGAACAACAGCTCCGTGTGCTGAGAAGGAAGGTAGAGAAAGATGGATGAAGACAGTATATATGTTGTGTTTGTGGCTCAGTGAGTAATGGTTAAGGGAATGGGGTTAGGGTTAGGTGGGAGGGGCTAGGCTCAGGTAATGTTGTCCCTTGTTGTTGTTTTGCTTATAATCAGTTCAAATCTTCTGCTGATGAAAAGTTCAAACTAGTTGAAATGAAAACAGATTTTCTAATCATTTGTGTCTTCTGATCTGATTATAATCAACTTAACTCACTGCTATAATGAAGATCGTTAGACAAAGCAACCATTAATCATCAGTGAGAATCTTTTGTTCCTTGATTATGTGTTTGTGGATTCTGTGACAGTTGGAGGAGACCCTGTGATGTTTGATCCTCATTTGCTAAAAGGAGCCTGAGCTAGACAGCATTAGCAACAAGACCTGGATATGAAATGCTTTTAACAGAACACTCTCGTACTTTAGCTGTTTCATTTTAAAAGGTGTTAGTGAGGCTTTGCATTAGTATAAGTCCTAACATAAAACCCCTCAACAGCCTGTACTCGCCGACCAAAATTCCATTATTCAGGAATTCCAGTTCAGGGCCACTCAAAAACACCAAACACTTCCCTTTGGAAAACAGTTCTCTGCACCCTGAGATTTCCTGACTGTTGTTTTCCCACATTTGCCAAACATTTCAGAGTACCTAGCCTTCAGGTTTTGGGTGGAGTGATGTAAGAAGCTCCGCCCAGGTTCTCCGTTGTCTGAGTGTGGGATTTGAAACTTCTTTGTAGACAAGGGCAGTGTGGGCTGGGGGGTCTAAGACCAGTTCTCTGTTCAGGCCAAAGCAGAGCTGTGTTTAGTCTTGTTCTTTATGTTTACAGAACTGTGCTTGTCTGTTTTTCAATGCTGGAGCACAGGGTGTTTGAGGGATTCTCACTCTATGACCATAACATTCCAATCACAATCTATCGTATGAGGGAAACAAAGATAACCCAAAACATCACCACCTAATCTTTGATTTCACCTGGAGGTCCTGGAGAGAGTGTCTGAGCTGCTGGAGGCTGCCGTGGACTGCCCCCTCCAGGGGAAGGTGGGTCTGTGTGTCTGACAGGAACCTCTGCAGCTTCCTCAGGTTACGACTGTACAGATGCCACTGCCTGACCAGTCCCGCCACCAAGGAGCTTCTCTGGTCAACCCGCTGAACCACTCCCTGCCAATGTTCTTTGAGCTGAGCCAGCTTTAGGATGAAGTCACTCCTACGGAAGTCAAACACTGAGATGTCAGAAGTGTCAGCATACATCAACATCTCTGGATCATCACACACCAGCAGATCATCAGTGATGTACATGCTAAATAACAGTAGTACCAGAACGGATCCTTGTGGAACTCCAATAAGACAGGCAATTGGTCAAACCACATGATTCAAATGCACTATTTGATATATTTATTATAATACACAGTGACAGATAGTCAGTTGCTTTTGACAAAAGTGTGTTGCTTCTGCAATATTTGCTTCCAACCCCACCTCCACCCGCACACATTAATTAAAAAAATGGATGTATGTAATGATGAAAGACGCTATTATCCATAGAGAGTTTTATTTATAATTTTGCATCCTTTTCATCAGTTTATCATTATCCAGTCTTAATTTTAAAAGTAACTTTTTCTTCAGCCTTTTGAAAGAGGAATTATATTTATAGTTCTAAATTTGTCTCATGTGTGCTGGAGGTCAACAGCAGATACCCTCAGATAACTGATAATGACCTTTTTAAAAGATGTGTGACTGAAGCAATAAGGTTGTTTGTTGCTACTTAATCTTTTTCTGAGTTGTTGATGAAATATTTATTTATTTATTACATATTTATTTTAGGGCGATGGCGGCAGAGGAGTTAAGCGGCCGCCTTGCAATCGGAAGGTCGCAGGTTCGCAACCCGCTCAGTCTGTCGCTGTCGTTGTGTCCTTGGGCAAGACACTTAATCCGCCTTGCCCGCTGGTGGTGGTTGGAGGGACCGGTGGCACCAGTGTACGGCAGGCCCCGCCTCTGTCAGTGCGCCTCAGTGCAGCTGTAGCTACATTATAGCTCATCCCCACCAGCGTGTGAATGTGTGTGTGAATGGGTGGATGACTGATTGTGTTGTGAAGCGCCTTGGGGGGTTGTAGAACCCTAAGGCGCTATACAAATACTGGCCATTTATTTATTTATTTATTTATTTATTTATTTATTTATTTATTTATCAGTGTTGAGTCACACCTTAAACTAGCAGGTAAACATGATGTGCCTGATTGTCCATCCAGTAGTTTTTCAGCCACAGTTGAACAATTTTAAAATAATAATACAATTATTATAATTATCAACCACAGAGTTGCATGTTTTAGTTCTGTTGTACCATGTTTTTAACTTTTTTTATTTCAATCAATTTCCCACATTTGTTTACTTATGTACTTTCCAAGCCCAAAAGAACAGTTTGATATGGATAAGATCCTCTTATGTGAGCTGGTCGGTTATTAAAACAATGATTTTTTTTTTTTTTAAACTTAGAGATCAGATTTTTCTTCTTTTCCATAGTTTGCTCTTAAACCATCACCATGGATCATTAGTTGATCTCCGTACCTGTCCTCCACCTCTCCTTTCTGCAGCAGGTGAAGCGCTTCAGTAATGACTGCATGTAGAATCTGATGACCAATGGCGAGCTCCACCTGAAACCGCTAAAACACAAAAACAGATCAGGAATATTTCTTTGCTAGAAGTTTTAATAATAACTTTATTATTGAAGTGTTGCTTGTGATGGGTACCTTATGTGTACAAAGCTGCTTCCTGAGGCTAACGTAAGAGCCAGCGATGTCCACGGCCAGATTGTCCTCCATCCTCTGCAGGAATGCCATCCAGCTCTCACACTTCTGCTCAAACGTTTGCTTCTTCAGCGCCTCTGTCTGCAACTCACTGCATTAAAACAAACCCCATTCAAGTAATTCAATTCAAAATTTCCCTCTTTTCTCTTTTCATATAAAATCTGATTTCACTTAAGGAGACCTTTATTTGTTTCTGCTGAAATCATCTAAAGCAGGATAAAAAAATAAAGAAATCTACGGACCTGCAGGCCTGCTCCGCCCTAGTGGAGGTGCTGGCCCAGTCGTGGTTAAGGCGTTGCAGGCGGAGTGCTGCAGCGTCACCTGGTGTCAGGTTGCAGCTCGACTCATTCAGCAAGTCCAGGTCAGCAGACAGACCGCTGAGCTCCAGGAGGCCAGACTGGAAACATATGGCATCATGGAAGGGATAACAACAGTCTGGACGACTGCACACACACATGACCTGAGCCTGGATCTACATGATCTTTGACCTCTGTCTAGTCCTGCTTGAGTTTTCCTTCCTTACAATTACCTGAGCATGCCTTTTACTCCAGTCTAAAAACAAACAATGAACTATTTAGATGCAATTTGCACCCCTTCCTCTACTACGTCCTGTGATTTCCACCTTATTGTGTCATTCAGTCTTTTCTTATATTCAATCATTAATTCAGCCGCTGATAAAAGCTGAACCCTTTAGTTTTGAAAGCAGAAGTTACCAAAACAAACCTAATCAAAGCTTCATGCCAGCATTCACAAGTCAGAATCATTAAAGCTCCCACTGAACATTGATCAGCTATTTACTCAGACTGCATGGTGCCAAAGCTCCAGCGCCGTCTCAAATCACACCTTTGCAAGATCTTTTAATTGTCAAAAATAAATACTGAAGGATTTAAGAAGTAGGCAGAAGTATAAATGCAGAATTATGACAAAGTTTACGGTTAACTTTTTACTAAAGATACAATTTAAAATATAAAAATATGAATATTCACGTTTCTCTTGTTACAGAACCGTTACTGGCCTGAATTAAACAGCAGTTTTTCATCTGGATATTTATTTAAAATATATATTGTAAACGTTTTAAAGAGATTTTTTGCTGTTTGCTTTAGCTGATTATAATAAACATAATTATTACATTTATTTCTCCTAAATTTTATCCCCATCTCGCTTAACATTATTGCATTTTGAGGTAAATTATTTCATATTAAAAATATTAATTTTGCTGTTTAATAATGAGTTCGACCCTAGAAACCCAGAGCTTTAGTTTTCTCATATACGTTTGACCCTTTTCTGTATTATATTTATTATTTTCATATTTGTTTCCTCACAGAAACACCAGTATGGTCAAATCAGCAATATGTAAACAACGCTTTCCCTAAACGTCACATTTTGTGTTCCATGATCACATCAAGGAATTCTATGTTAACATTATCGACACTTGCCTTTACTATGTCATTTCTATTATTATTCATAAGCATCGTGAATTAATATTAAGAGTGATAAAAAGCCTGAGTTTAGCGTAAACATGTCTGAAGAACTCTAAACAGATTCATGAACTGCTCTCGTCTCACCTGCGGCGTTAGAGCTGCATTCTGCAGGCGCTGCTGCCAAACCTCCAGGCTCCTCTCCAGTGACTCCAGGTCATGCTCAAACTCCTGCAGCAGCTTAAGCTCCTCCTGCACACAAATCAGACGCATGGCGCCAGGCCAAACGTGTCGTCATTTCTAGGTCACTCTGACATCTAGTGCATGCTGGAGGCAGGTCAGAAACCTGGAAAGCGTTCCCAAAGCAGGTGAAGTGCTTTTAGAATGTTTGCTCACCTGCATGTTTTCATTAAAACGTTCCTGCTGTTGAGCTTGTTTACCTGGGTGAGCTCGCTGGGTATTTTTGTGCAGTAATTGTAATTAAAGCCATTCTGACCATAAATCAGTTCCACAAACAGGTGATCCATTCATGAAAGCGTACCTGCAGCTGACCCAGCCTCCCACACAGCCGCTGCTTGAGCTGCAGGACGCCACGTGACAACAAGCGGCTCTCTGATTGGACCAAGACGGCAGATGAAGGCTCCAGGTGACTCGCTAAGTTCTTGGAGGCCTGCAGCACCATGTCCAGGTCTGACTGCAGAGTGTTTGTCCTGTTTAAGAGGCTCTGGAACACACAGGTACAGATGAATGGGATTTGTGGGACATCAGGCCTGGTTAAAGCAAACCTGTGTTATTAATTAAAATTTGTTTTAACTAATAACTCATCTATGACTCACAGGATTAACATTTGGATATGAATTCTCTGAGCTGAAACCTTCTGAATGTTTGTATTTATTACCTCAGCTGTGTTAATCCTGATGTTGACCTCATCCACGGTGTCGCGCTGTTTGGTCAGGACACTCAGCTCTGAGGTCACATTTCTCTGAAGTGTCTGCAGACGTCCAGACAGAGACGCGGCCAGCTGGGTGAAAACCTCCCAGACCTGCTGGACGTCCCGACTCCTCTGGAGCTGCTGGATTAGAGCGGACAGCACCTGTTTCCACCTGTGGGACAGAATCATCATTCTCCTCGTCAATCAGGCTGACTTCCATCCAATCATCAACAGTTCGTCAGCCCAAATGAGGATTTTCTAATCCGAGTTTCCTCATCTATTTTATATCAGCGGCTAATGCAGGAAATAGGGGTAGAAGATTGTTTCATGTTCAGCCTGCATGTGAAACTCAGTGACTGATCATATTTAAAAAACAAGTAAAAAACAGTTTCTCTGTGAAAATGGTCTTTAAAGGGACACTAGTCAGTTTTGGCTTGTTTTTAGCACCCCCTAGTGTTCGTTGGTGAAAGTAAAACCTATCTCTCCTTGATGTGCGTTCGTCTTTTTAACACCTTAATCTAACTGCTGAAATGTCCTCCCAGCCTTCATTAGTGTCTACAGGAGTGATTTGTCACTAAATCAAACAAATCAGCTGCATTCATGATTTAAAACATGCAGGAAACATGCTGGAAGCAGACTGCAGAGCCAGGTAGGTCAAGCTGAATTTTTCTAAGTCCCAGCAGACCGGACCGGCAACTGTGAAGTTGCAAGTGGAATATTCTGGCCACAGGGGGCGACAGGGGCTGGGTGGCCTTTCATTAACCCTGTAAAGGATCATTTTAGCACATACTGGCTCAAGAAAATGATTTAAAAATGTAAAAAAGTTGCAAAGTGTCCCTTTAAGGATTACCAGCTCCCTATTTTCAGCTAATCAGAACAACCAACACATCACCATTCAAGGAGCCTCATCAAAGACTTTTCTCTTTTGTTTTTCAGCATCAACTCCTTTCAGAGGTCATGATTTCCATCAAAAAGCCCAAAAAGAGCAGGTAACACACTTCCCTTTGCATATTTTGGCTTGTGCAAGACAAGCTTTTGTTTTAAATTTATAAACTTCAGTCTGATTTCAATTTTCTCTACAGCTTCATGTCAGTTACATGTTTTTTCTACGGTAGCTAGATTATTCTGCTGTTGAATCATTTGAGGGATTTACACTGCAAAAACTAATTTCTTAGAAAGTAAAACAACAATTTTTTTTAGGTATTTAATCTTATTTTTTGTCAAAAAATAAAAATAAAATCTTATCTAGAAAAATAGCTTTACTTAAAATAAGGTAAATATTTGTAAATATGATCCAAATAAAAAAGAATTCTGATTAATTTGCTAGTTTTAAGAATTCTAGAAAACGCAACTGTTGCTTATTTCATTGGCAAATTTGTTTTACTCAAGACAATTTGGATCATAATTAAGAATATTTACCTTATTTTAAGTAAAGCTATTTTTCTAGAGAAGAAGGTTTTTCTTTTTAGAGTAAAAGTAAGATAAAAAAAAGTTTTTTTTACTTTATTAGAAATCAGTTTTTACAGTGTAGATTTTCTCCAGAGTAAAAGAAATGTTAAAAATCTCCTGCAGCAGTGATTTGATCTGATTTGCCAGTGATCTTGGTCCAGCTCACCCGTCTCTCTGTCTCTCCAGCTGCTCTGAGAGGACGACGGCAGCAGCAGGACTGATGTTTCCTCCCAGATGAAACAAGATCTGACTCAGTTCATCCCAGTCTGATCCAGAAGCTTCAGTTTCCTCAAGTAAAACCTGAACTCAAAACAAACATGTATCATAAAAAAACAAGAGTCAGTTACCATAGTTAAATATAACCTAAAAACATTTAGTTTGAAGTATCTGTCCCTCCTTCGGTACCTGAAGCTTTTCTTGGAGACGCCTGTGGGCCTGCAGGGAGAGCGGCGGGCCGCTGTAATAACCAAGCATCTGAGAGGTTCTGATTCTGTTCAGCATCACGTGGGTCCGTTTTGTCTCCATGTTGCTCCACAGTTGGTGAGTCTGAATCAGCTTTTGTTTCACAGATTCATTCTGTCAAACAGTCAGAAACAACTGCTTTGACTGAGCTAAACATGACTTTCCTCGTGTATGAGATGGAAACAAAATACTTTAAAGACTCTGGGTTTGGTTCCTTTGAGGTTTCCCTGTCACCAGAGTCACCTACCTGCTGCATGAGAGCTGCACAGGCCTGGATGGATTTTTCTGTCTGTTTGATAAAATCGTTCTGACTTTTTTCTTTTGGGCCACAGCATCTGGTCCTCAGCTCCTGAAGTTCTGCAGACTTCTGCCTGATCTGTTCCTCCAGGTCCTGGCAGACATTTAAATGAGTTACTCCCACAGAAAATTACAAAGAGTTTGATCACGAACAGGTGAAACTCCAGTGTTTATCAGCTGATTGAACATGGATGCAAACCCTGACCTCACAGGCGCTGATGCTCCTCCGTAGTTCTGATCGGCTGCTGGGTCTCTGAGCTGACTGGATCCAGAGGCTCTGACCGGACATCCAGGTGATGATCTGCTGGAGTCGGCCGCCCTGCTGAGCTCTGTTCCTGAGCTTCTTCTCAACCTCCTGAATCTTTTATGATGTAAAAAAAAACATTTAAATTAATCAGGATCAAAGCTGAACAAACAAAATAACACTTGCTCCACTAATTCCCTTAATTCTTTCTTTTAGTAAAATATCTGGACTGCTGGTTGTGCTGAAACTCACAGGAAAGTCTCGTTTATTCAATTCTTTTTAGTGATTTCATGTATTTACTCAGGTAGGATCTCAGTCTTGTCATCATTCAGCTTTAGAAAGTTCCCAGCCATCCAGGTTTTAATAGAGTCTAAGCAGGTGTGCAACAGTTGCAGCTTAGACATCACATGGGGCTTGAAGGAGATGTACAGTTGGATGTCATCTGCGTAAAGATGGTAGGAGAGTCCTTTAATGGAGCTCAGCATGTGCTGGAGAGGAAGCAAATAAAGGAGGAACAGTAGAGGTCCCAGCAGAGAACCTTGTGGGACACCATGGGCGAGGAAGATGGAGGAGGACTGAAACTTGGAGACGGCCACAGAGAAGGAACGCTCAGACAGATAAGAGGAGAACCACTCCTGACAGAGGGTTTGGTGTGAGGAACTCAGCTCCACCTGCACCCATCACACTCTCCAACTCCACTGTGAAAATTGTTGAGTCTTGTCGCTGTCTCGGGACCACCCTCACTCAGGCCCTAAAGTAGGAGCTGAACATCACCTCCCTAATGTCCAAAGCCCAGCATGGGGTGAACTTCCTGCAGCAGCTGAGGAAGTTCAACATGCCGCCACTGATCATGGTGATCTTCTACTCAGCTGTTATTGGCCCAACCTCACCAACTCCATCACCACATGGGATGCCGCCTCCTGACTGCAATGTTTCATCTGCTCATTTGATAAGGTGGTTATAGCCGATACCTCTCATCCCAGACATAATCTGTCCAAGGTGCTGGCTTCTGGCAGGTTGAGGTACATCAGGACCAGAACCTCATAACTAAGAGACAGCTTTTCCTCCTCTGATCCCCGACTCATGAACTCTGACCTTCTAGATCCCTTCTACCTGACTAGTCTTGCCAAGTCATCTAGTGACTGTTTTGGCACTGCTTTAGTCACATTATTACATTTCTGTACATTAACATTCCACATTGTATGAATTGTTGACATTTCTGTTTGTTTATGCCCCGCCCCCCATTTGTTTTATTCTTCAAGTCTTGTTATTCTATTTTTACCTTTTCCCCCTAAAATACCAAACAAAACACTCCATGGAGTTGTACGATACTGTTGTGCATCTACTTGGCAATAAAGTTGCTCAATTCAATTGAAAAATCATGAAAACATATATTTTAGTTTGGATTCAGCAATTAAATTATATAACAGTCGTTTCTTCCCGGTTAAGTCTAAACATTGTAGACATCAGAGGGAGCGATTTCACCTGAACATGAAGCTTGTCCTGCAAACGGAGCCACTGCTGGCTGAGACGACCCTGCTCCTCTGCAAACTGGTTGAACTGGTATCGCCTCTCATGCTCTGCAGTGGGGCTACACGTCTGTAAAGGCTGGGTCACGTAATCCAGCGTGGCCTGATGGGCTGACATTTCAGTCTCACAGTCCTTCAAAGAGTGCAGTAGAGAGAGAGAGAGAGAGAGAGAGAGAGAGAGAGAGAGAGAGAGAGAGAGAGAGAGAGAGAGAGAGAGAGAGAGAGAGAGCGAGAGAGAGAGAGAGATCATCACAGTGAGCATCTGAGTTAATCTGATTATGTTTTAGTCACTTTGGACTAAAAGTTCAGTTTGGTGTGTTTAAAATGAGTTTGTAAAGCCTTTAAGGTGATTCTCTGATGGACGTTAACCCAGTCATTTACTTTATTTCATCTGTGATATTGCAAAAACCTTAGACCTACATTATAAATAATGAATTGAATCATATTTCTTTACCCTGCAGTATTTCAGGATCTTGATCAGACATGCGTTTGTGCAGATGTTCTGCTGGATCCCTCTCCGATGCTCCTCCAGCTGGGATTCAGCTGCTCCCACCCAATCCTGGAGCTCAAGCAGCGCCCCCTGCTGGGTCAGTTCCTCCAGCCACAGCTGAGAAAGATGTGGCACAAATATTTAGGAAATAAACAATAAACACCATTAATTATTTAAATGATGTTTTGAAATTTTACAATCAAATTTTTTAAATAAAAAAAGATAAAAGCAGATTTGGTCACATTTTTTATTTATTTTATGCACTTTATGCCGCCTTTACAAAATAATTTAGGATGAAAAGTGGGTGAAACAGAATCAGTAAAATATTCAAAGACAAAAGAATGTAAATAAAAAACAGAATTTACTGAGGATGAGAAACTGAGCAAGCAGAAAGAGAAGAGAGACCCCAAAGACGGGGGATAGTGGGAAAAGTAGGGCTGGGACGATAATCAATAAGTCAATTAATCGTACGATAGATGAAAATGTTCTCAATAATTTTTCCAGCCTCAATATATCGCCATGTGCCTGCATGTATATGTTTTCCTTGTCTCTCGCCTCCAAAGACGCTGGACGACAAGAGGGTTCAAGTGCAGTTTTGGTTGTTGACACTGGATAGGCCATTGTATTTATTGTTTTGGAGAGATGGGTCTATTTTATTGTTTTTGGTGCAATATTTTCTAACAGAGAGTGAGAGTCCTTTATTATTTTATTTTTATTGTTTTTTGTTTGTTTTATTTATTTATTTAGAAGTTCTGGTTCTGGACATTCCAATAATAAATAAAGGTTTATTGTTGCATTTCAAAGGATGTACTTGCATTATTATGATATATTAACATTACATAAGTGGTTATTTTGGTCTCGATAATGTCGACAATATTATCATTTATCGTCAATAATTTGATGGACAATTTATCGTCCAGCAAAATTTGTTATCGTCCCAGGCCTAGGGAAAAGTGAAAAGAAATTAGGTTAGGAAGGCAAAGTAAAAAGAGAGAATAGAGAAACAGTTCAGAACAGAAAGAGAAGGCCCAGAAAAGAAAGAAACAGGTGAAATAAAATAAGATCCCAGACAGACACGTAGCTGGATGAAGGGGTTTCACACCAATAAGGCTGAGGAGAGTCATCAGGATGGTTTTTGTGCTGCACCATGAGGGTGGAGGAGTGATTACAGAACATCTGTCAGACCTACAGTTACTGTCCAATAAATCACCGCAATTCCATGTTTTCTGTTTGTCTCTAATTATATTTGATGAAAAACTTAGTGATGCTTTGATCCGATCACAAAATCGGAAATTTGGCCCAATCCCGTGATTTCCAAACGATCCGGAACAGAGTGGAAAAGATCAAATTTAACCTTATTAAACAACAAGCATGATCTTTTAAATTCATCCTGAAATAGAGATTTTCAAACAGAATGATAATGGCCTAGTTTTAGTTTGCGCAAGTTCCTCAACATCAGTTTTCATTGTTTCATAGACGACAACAACATCGTAACTAGGGATGAGCGAGTACACCACTATCTGTATCTGTTCAACCATCTAAATTATCTGTATCTGTACTCAGAGCGGGTGGGGCCTAAACCGGAAACGGGCGTGGTTTAACTGGAAGTGGGTGGGGCTTGACTCGGTACATTATTTTAAGTCTGAAATTGATATGGATTGATCACAAGTTGCTATATGTATTGTTTATTTGAAAACTATTTACAGATCAGCCTCAGAATTGAGATTCAGTGTTTTTGATCACAATAGTAAAGGAACTAATACAGAACAAGTTTTTCAATAAACTCAGAACATGAATATTTAAGTGCATGAATGAATACAACTGAACTCATGCAGTAGGAAATATAAACTACTAAAATACGACACAACTGACACCAGCGTGGCCTGATGGGCTGACATTTCAGTCTCACAGTCCTTCAAAGAGTACAGTGAAGAGAGAACAAGAGAGAGAGAGAAAGAGAGAGAGAGAGAGAGAGAGAGAGAGAGAGAGAGAGAGAGAGAGAGAGAAAGAGAGAGAGAGAGAGAGAGCGCGAGAGGACCGGAGCGAAGGACAGTGACCAAAGCGATACGAGCCGTTTTCAGCTCTGTCTTGTCAAATGCACAGCTATGAAACGTAACTTTAAATGTTACACAAACTGAAAAAGAGGCGAGCTGAAGAAGGGAGTACTGATTACTGAAGCAACGTGACGAGAGAGCTGATATATGGCTACGAGCACAGAGGCATCAGTCACTGTCGTGTGTGAGCGGAGCGCAGCTCCCGGCGCTGCAGAGATGGTTTTGTGTTTTGGGAGGGGCGGGCGCTCTGTGTGACTGGCCAATCACAGAGCGTAAAGACAGTCAGTTACCCAATTAGGATTCTCCTTCCACCCGAACACAGATAATCATGAATTTTACTCGGTTTATGTACTATTTATGTACGTACTATTCAAAGATGCATTATCAGTACCGGATACTCGTTTCACAAAATGCACAAAAGGCAGCTGGGGGATTCAGATGCCATAGCACGTAGCCGTTAGCTAGCAGGCTAATGCAGAGCCAGATGTGTTCTCCTTTTTTCTTTTTATTTGAATGCATTGCTAAAGTATCGGATCAGGACAAAGTACTGGATCAGGACTTGGAATCGGCAGATACTCAAAATCAAATGACTCAGACTAACAATGGGAGCAAAAATGTGATGTGATGTAAATGTGATTGAAACATCCCTACTTAGTAATGTCTTGTAGAAAAACATTGTTTTGTATTTTTTTATGAAATTCACAAAATGCATGATGAGTCCCCTCACCTTGTGCAGAGACATTTGGACAAGGGACACCTCAGTAACCAGTCTGGACCAGTCTGACTCTATGTCTCTGAGCCGAGGGCTGATGGAGCCGAGGTCTTGATGTGGAGTCTGGGAAGTTGCTTCATCCATGGTATTCCTGTGTGAGTCTTTATCTGCTTCCCTTAGCTGGACCAGCTGAGTGGCAGCACCGATCACCATCACCTTCAGTTCAGATTTGGCCTTCAACTCTTTAGCCAAAGCCTAAAATAGAATCATTTGTTTTATTTTACAAAAACAAAACTATCAGAGCACAGCTATAATCTTTGGTAAGACGAGGGAAGATAATTTGACCTCTTTCTCATCCGATTAGCTTTCTTAATTCTCTCACTCATTTTCTAAAATACGTATTCCTCACTAGTGTCTCAGGGAGCAGATGTCTATATCCAGCACTCATTGGGCGAGAGGCGGGGGACACCCTGGACAAGTCACCAGGCCATCACAGAGACAAATGACCAGTCACTGACTCACTCACACATAGAGACAACAAAGTCTTCAGTTGACCTATCATGCATGTTTCTGGTCTGTGGGAAGAAACCTGTAGCCTGTCAAGCTGTAACGTACGAGCGAGGTACCGTCATCTATGTCAATAACATTCTGATTCGTAAACGGACTTTGGATGACCACCTGTCGGAGCTGGACCATGTCATGGGTCAGCTCAGCTGCGGGTGCGAAAAGCTCCCTCATTAAAGGTCAGTGGTGCAGGTCGAACCTACAGATTGTTGGCCTCCTTGTGGGACCACAGGGAGTGCAGCCTCAACAGGGTAGAGTCCAGGGCGTTGCCACCATTAAAGCCCCAAAGAATGTCTCTGAACTTTGGAGTTTTCTGGGCGTGTGCAACTACTCCCGCCAGTTTGTAGAGAACTATGCGGAGTTGGTGAGACCTCTGACTGACTTGCTGAAAAAGGATGTACCTTTCGTGTGGACTGAGCACATATTCACATCCAGTATATGTGAATATATAGTCTGGCCACAACTCATAAACAAATTTCAGTCCTGCGCAGAATCTACGGTTGTCTTTCAAAATGTCTCCGAATGCAAGTGGACAGCACTAGGACCAGTCAGAGCAGCGAACAACGTCTGCCATACAATGTCGAAGAAGACGTACCTCTATCTTCACTTGATTCATAAAAAAGCCCAAATCTAAATAGTCCAAAGTTGATGCCAATGCTGTTTCAAACAAGCTGCATCATCCCATCCACCAAAACTTTTGGGGCCTGCTGAGGCTCCTATGGAGCATGGCTAGACCGACCTGCAGAGCAAAATCCTTTTGCTTTTGCTACGGTCTGTCTAGATTTCAAGGCTAGGAAAACGGAGCACCTGGAGAAAACCCCTGTATGAATGTAGAGATCATGTTAACTTGAGAATGGGTATATGAACAGTCCTCCTCATCTTGCTGTTCACATTTTAACATCATTAGACCAAGATGACACCAAACAATTGACCAACAGTACCTTACCACTGTGAAGTTTTAAACAGGGTTTTCTCAGATGGAAGAGCCATGAGCTTAGAGTGCCATCAGCAGGTTGCTATAGCAATACATACAGCCTAGTCACAGAAAGGCCTACAAGTGGACATTCATTGGCACTTCAGACCTTTTAAAATTGTTTACCAGTTTATCAGTGTGGTCTGCATTCTAAACAATCTGGGAGGGTAAATGATCACCCCACCAGGCATAGATGTTATTGTTTTGCATGGACCAGGGAGCATTTATGCAAGCCCAGGGACTAGTAGGTCTCACTGCTATTCACTAATGAAAGTCGATTCATGTTGGTGGCAAAGAATGCTGGAAAGGTCAAGCAGAGCACTATGCATCAACCACTGTTGTCACTAGACAAGCCTTTGGTGGTGGTGCAGGTTGGTCAGGTGTGTCTTGTTAACACAGAACTGCCCTAAACTGTGTGAGTGACATTGCAACAAGCCAATACTACATGGATAACTTTAGTTCAGTCATTGTGCCTAACACAGGCCTAATATCATCTTCATATTCGAGCTGCTGGAGAGTGGTAGCCTAGAAATCTTGATAAACCGTAGCAGTAGCAAAAAGATTTTCCTGTGCAGGTCGGTCTAGCCACGCTACTTTGAAGCCATTAGCTGTGCTAATTGTAGAACTGGCCTATAACAGTACTCTGTTTGTAGAGAGACATCGGGTGGGCTTATCGCAATTACGGCAGAGCTTTTTGTTACAGTATGATAACAGCACTGCTGTGATGGAGTAAAACTACAAAGATGCAGCGGCCGAGGCATGGTGCTCATTTGAAACAGCTTTGACATCAAGTTTGGACCATTTAGATTTGGGCTTTTCTTTGAGAAATGAGCAGAGAGAGACAATTAAGTCCTTCACTGACTTCCGTATAGATGAATATGTCATGTAGTCTAATTTCTATGATTGGTCCTAATGCTGTCCAGACTGTTTGAAAGACAACCGTAGATTCCACCCTATGACTGAGCTCCATCTATAGGTCATGAGCAGACTATATATTTACATATATAAGATGACTTGCCATATTAGGAGACTGGGGTAGCACAAATGGAGTGGCCTGCCTTTCTCCATATCTAAATACCGTAGAAAAACCTTTGGGATTTGCTAAGTCGCCCTCTAGAGGGCTGTAACTCTCAATTCAAAGTTGACCTCAATGTTATCCTTGAATGGTAAATGGCCTGTATTTGGTATAGCGCCTTCTTAGGGTTCTAACAACCCCCCACGGCCCTTCACAACACAATCAGTCATCCACCCATTCACACGCTGGTGGGGATGAGCTACATCGTAGCTACAGCTGCCCTGTGGTGCACTGACAGAGGCGAGGCTGCCGTACACTGGCACCACTCGTCCCTCCGACCACCATAAGCAGGCAAGGCAGATTAAGTGTCTTACCCAAGGATACAACGACAGCGACAGACTGAGCGGGACACGAACCTGCAACCTTCCGATTGCAAGGCAGCCACTTAACTCCTCTGCCACCATTGCCCTTGAAACAATTTTGTGTATTCTGCAAAATCGTGAACAAAAATCACTTACAGAATGTTAGTGCTTTAAAACTTAAGGGTTTTTAATGGTGTTGTGCATTTACTTTTTATTTTTGTGTGTTCAAGTTTTTGCATTTTAGTTCAGTTGTGGGGCGATGGTGGCAGAGGAGTTAAGTGGCCGCTGCAATCAGGTCACAGGTTCGCGTCCCGCTCAGTCTGTCACTGTCATTGTGTCCTTGGGCAAGACACTTGCCTTGCCTGCTGGTGGTGGTCGGAGGGACCGGTTGCGCCAGTGTACGGCAGGCCTGGACTCTGTCAGTACGCCCCAGGGCAGCTGTAGCTTCAATGTAGCTCATCCCCACCAGCGTGTGAATGTGTGTGTGAATGGGTGGATGACTGTGTTGTGAAGCGCCTTGGGGGGTTGTAGAACCCCAAGAAGGCGCTATACAAATACAGGCCATTTACCATTCATGGCACATGTAGGCTAGGTATTTAATAGATATAATTACATACTGATTGTCTTTATTGTAAGCCTTTAATTAGTAAACATTTGTTAGCTGAATGGTTTTATTAGTTTTTTGTCAAAAATCTTGTACTCATGCTGGATGTCTTAGTTTGGGAGTTTTACTGCTGTCACTTGGGTATGATAAGTGGGTGTTGTTTCATGGCCAGGTAACCCTCGTAAAAGAGGTCCTGATCTCAATGGGTTTTATCTGGTTAATAACGATGAATGAATGAATGAATGAACTCAATGACTTGAGCGCCTTTCATTAAGAACAGAGGGATGCCATGCCTGAGCAGACAAGTCAATGTTTGAAAGACTTTAGATGTCGTCAAGCCTGATGCTCAAGGGCACATGACAAGTTACTGAGACATTGTCATTGCTGGGTCTATTCAACACTGTCTTGGCCTTTTGTTTCCATAAATGGTTTTAGATAAGGATATCACAAATGCATGCTTCTACTAAAACACCCCTAAAACTATCATTTTTAAAAAAGGCTATCACTGTAGTGTGAACTTTTCAGCAGTAAGCCTAAATATCCCTAACATTTTGTGAGTAGTGCTTCTGAATTGATGACTTTCCTCTGAAGACAAGCAACATGTCTTCAAGAAAATAAAATGTAGTTGTCTTTTCTTCAGAACCTTCAAGGACTCCTAAGACTACATAAAAATGTAACATTTTAAATCTGAAATGACAACTCTAGTAGTCCGGATAATAATCTCAGTGCTTTGTTCAGGTCTACTCACCACAGTCTGGAAGAAAAAGTTGCACCTTTGTTGACCATCCATCTGCTCTGCGGCTGACACATCAAGCTGATTCCATCCATTCACTAACTGTGTTGCCGTGGTGATCCAATCTGAGAGCTCAGTGGAGTCTCTCAAAAACCTAATGGGAGGTTGTAGATTTAAAAGTAACCAAAACATCTTAAATATTCCTAACAGGTATAATAGATGAGGGATCTGCAAAATTGCTTCAGGAAAATCCTGTTATCTCAAAATGTGTTCTCTGTACAAGAAGCAATGTCAGGGTTGTTAAAAATTCTAGCATTTTTCAAACACTTGCCATGAGATTTTTGTGTATTTTCCAGTACTTTACAATAATGATTTACTCATACATTACGGTACACGTGCTGGAAATGATCATTTTAATCCCACATTTAAATTCTAGAATTTTCATAGATTTGTGGCACTCATGTGAACCTAGAAGTTTGGATTAGTTAAATAGTCATTTATCTACTCTTTATTTTTCTTTCATCTGAACTCCAGTGTTTAAAGTCCAAAAAGAAAAAGCAAAGATCGTCACAGAAGTGACACAAATATTTACGTAATTAATATTTTTGAGTTGTATACAGATCATTTTTCTCTCACCTGCTCCATAACTTCTTTATTCTTTCCGATCTGGAGGATTCACTCTCCAACCTCTCACGTAAAGACCTCCAGCGTGCCTCCAATTTTAAGATGGACAAGCCCACTCCATTACAGCCTGCCCGCTGAAGACTCCGCCCACTTTCCAGCATCTGACTGAACCGTGCCTCGTTTTCCTCCAGTCTGCAACACGCCTGCTGTAAAAAAAAAACAACTTTACAAAAATACACTACACACGCACACACACTCACACGAAAAAACAATAATGCACTAGTAGATCATGACATAATCTCTAATGACATCACTTATTTTCTGAGTCCTCCATCTTTATATGTATTTGTTGTCCTAAAAGTGTTTGGTATTAAAATTTGGCAAAGAAAAAACAGTATTTTCAGATTTTCTGTTGCCGGAAGAAATTATCCAAAAATTTTGCTTTAATATTTCTCAAGACAAAACTGTGCATTTGCACAAGTCCACAGACATTTCCTTTGTGCATCATCAACATGGGGTTGTGTGCATGAGGGGACACAAGTTCACTGTGGAGTTCCGCAGGGTTCTGTGTTAGGACTTTATTCATGTTGGTGAACACAGGGAAAACTGTTCAAATCCTCAGTGACAGAAGTTATTTTACTTCTTTAGAAACATCTGAGGATACTTTATTTGATCAAAAAGTCAATATAAAGTTATTTTATATCATCTTTGATTTGATCAGTAAACACTCGCTAACTGCTGTCTGGGACTGGGACAGGTATCTCTACTGCTCCCAATCACCAACCCTGAAACAAGTCTTGTAGAAAATGATTTAAAAATAAAAAATAGTAGTAGCTTCTCTCCTTTGGCTCCTTTAAAACCAACCGTGCTCCTTGTTAACGCTTGTAATGACCAACAGGCAGCTGCTCTTCCATAACACCAACAGCTTCACTTGTTTGTTGGTTTCTAGAGTTTCTAAAATTAGGTTGGGAATGAATATTTTTTTGTCCATTTTTGTGGCTCATTGTAAGATGAGGAAATAAAACCAATCAGTTAGAGGCCACTGAAAGAAAAGAATCATATTCATCCACTCATCCCACACATGGATGCAAAACAACTTCCTGGAAAACGGAATTTTTTAAAATTATGTAACAATTTCATTAAATCAGACTGAACTAATTAAATGACTTGTTTTTACTGGGTTCAAATTTCAGTATATTTTTGTATCCTGGGAAGTTCTGTGTAGTGACCTGATGGCCTCAGTAATGTGGAGAAAAGATTTAGGTCATATTCTCCACTCTGCTGTAACCATCCTGCTGCACGTCCTCCTCTCCTACTCACAGCCTTGGTGGGATCATCTGCAACACCTTTCATCATCCATTACACAACAGTAAAAGTTCCAAAGCAGAACAACAAGGAATAAAATGAAGCAAGTTTATTTAGAGGTCTCTGCACCACTAATAGCCCTCGTGAAAACAGAGGAACATCATGTACCCCTACAGAGAAAAACCTTTTCAGCTGTATTTAATTGAGCCAATTAGGTTTTGAGTGCAATGTACAAAGCACAGCGTGGACTGCATCCCCGGTATTCTCCAAATGAGCAGCTTGGAACATTGCAAAAAGCGCTCTATCCTCTGGACCGCTGCCTGTTGGTAAATTAGACGGTCAGAAAAAAACACATTCATAAAAAAATACCTTGTATATAGCGTGGTTCTCTGATGCCTGCTCCTCAGAGTAACCCCCCTCCTGCATCTTGGTAAATGATGTCTCAATGCTTCTCAGGACAGAGTCCGACCAGATGCTGTCCTCCTCCCAGAGGGACCACATCTGGGAGCAGATAAAAAAAAAATGAAAGGTTCAATCATATTTTTTCTGATTGTGTTTTTTTGCAAGCCAATCTCAGAAGTGCTTTTACTGACAATATTTTACAACCGTATACATCACCGTACATGATGTAGATTGAATGTAACCATAAAGTTAAGCAGATTTGATGTCAGACAATGAATGAAATGTAAAAACATTAAAAACCAACTGGTTTGAGACCAGCTCAAAAGAGCGGTTTATTCCAAGTTCCAAGCATTGTACCAGTCTGTCATGGTGAAAAGAGAGCTGAGCCGGCCACGAGCTTTGGGTAGTACCCAAAAGAATGAGATTGGATCCAAGCGGCCGAAAGGAGTTTTCTCCACACGGTGTCTGGGCTCTCCCTTAGAGATAGGGTGAGAAGCTTGGTCTTCAGGAGGAGACCTAAAGGAAGACCCAGGACACTCGTCTGGCCTGGAAACATCTTAGGATTCCTCTGGAGGAGCTGGGCCTCTCTGCTAGGCTGCTGCCCCCGTGACTTGAACCCGGATAAGCGGATGATAATGGATGGATGGATGTCTATCAGAAGCTAATGCAGGAGACAGGGGTAGAAGACTAATTTCACGTTTAGCCTGCATGTGAAACTCAGAGTGACCGACCGTATTTAAAAAATAACAAGTAAAAAAACAGTTTCTCACTGAACCTGCTACTTAAAGGAAAGGTTAGAACTGATGACTTGTTACACCAATGTAGAGAGGAGAGTTTGACTTTGAAACTTTGTTATAAAAGGTAGGAAAGGTTAGTTGAGCAGAACTTTCTGATGAACCTAACTGCTTGTCCCACCTGCAACGTTTCCTGCATCCTGATCCCTTCAGCAAGCCCTTGCTGCTGCAGTCGGTCCACTTCATTCTGCAGAACCGTCATCACACCCTCTGACCTCTGGAGGGCATCATCTGGGAGTCTGTCTGACAGGACCTGGAGGATGTGAAAATGATGGCCCAAGAACTGGAAAAACCTCTGATATGGAAACAAAAGGATGATAAAAAGCTTTAAATATTTGTCTTTATGACACAGTGATATTATTGAGGCTGCACACTGACCGTGTGGCTGCTCAGCTGCTGCTGAAGATCAGTCCTACTATGCACCTGCATACTGGGCTGCTGAGAGAGCCGCTCAGAGCCAAGACTGAGTAGCTGCTCCAGACTTTCAACCAGCTGATCAAAATGTTTCTGAATACTCTCACGGCTCTTTAGCTCCTCCCAGCGAGAGCGAGCTCCACCCAGCAGTGTGTCCAGCTCACCCTGCACGTTAGAAAGCAGAAAAATACTTTTGTTTTACAAAGATTTAATAAAAGACTAAACATTTCTACTCATGGGTGTAGAAGCAAACCTACCCGTCGCCGCGTCACCTGGAGAACGAGAGAATCTGGTAGTTTGTGCTGGCCAGCTTCTTCCAGCAGGGAGGTTACCTGCTCAGCCTGCTCTTGCAGAGACTCGTGCATCAGAAGAGCCGCCTGAAACAAACATGAGAGCTTTTTCACACAGAGTCCAAACAAAGTAAATAGAACATAACATCCAGGAGGTAAATCCAGCTGAACATTCTTGTTTTGTAAATAAAAATAAATTAAACTGTTGCCCTAGATGTTGTAGTCAGCTGTTTGCTGGCCACGCCTCTGAGCTCATCTGTGTTTGCTAATAAACCTTTGAATGTTCTTTCCTCTGTGAGCAGAATTATCATCCTAAGATTAGCTTCATCATCAGCAAACCTACTTTTCATTGATTGAATGGGGATGAAACCCATTTCCTTTAGCTAATCTCTAACAAAATGCTCTCAAACAGTGACCCATGTTTCTACTTGGGTTTCAAGTATTTTGTTTCACATTTTCTATTAGTGAGAGACATTCCTTACAGTTTTCTTCTTTTGGTATTGCTGCATGACTCCTTTTAAAAGTCTGAACGCTTGTTTCTTGCTCTAGGTGCAGCTGGTGGGAGCAACCAGAATCAGAACTTGGATCTGGATCCGTGTGTGTGTGTGTGTGTTCATATCACTTAATCCAGGGGATAATAAATGCTACATTTATTTTAGGTGATGTTTTTTATTTTGCACTTGCCTGATGGTAAGAATATAAAATGTAAAAATTTATCTAGGACTGGAGACACAATTCTACCATTGTAGAAATGCAATCAAGGGCTGCACAGGGTCCCTCAGAGGGCCGTAACACCCCCCCCCCCCCCCCCCCCCCCCCCCCCCCCCCCCGACCTGCACTTTGCCCTTTTCCGACCCTCCATACAGTGAGTGACCATACTTGATCACCTTTGCACACTTTAAAACCTTGATTTCCAGCTTAGAGCAGAAATGCTTTTAAAACATTTCTAGAAAAAAATATGAAAAGGCACCACAGCAAGCAAGAAAATAAAAACTTTAAAAAGTAAGAACAACAAACACAATGTACAAAATGTACAAGCAATAAAAAAGGGCAAAATCTTTGAATCACCCCCAGTAACAGATCTGATTTCTGATTAAACAGATGTGACTCTACATCGTTTGACAGATATGTTAAAAATAACTGAGATCAATGATAAACATCACAGCAAACAAAACACTAAACGAATGCAAGAAAGTAAACATAAACAGTCTAGTACCTGTAGTTGTTCATTTGGGCTCATTGTTCCCTCTGATTGTTTAGTTAAGTCGAAGGATTGGTTAGGAGTCAACTCTGCACACAACCTTTTAAGATGTTTCTGTTGGTTAGTCAGAAAAAATGCTTTTTAAACAACGAGCAACAGGCTCGTCATTGTCCTGACACAGTGACAATTATGCAAACGAGTAAGAAAACAAAAGCAGCTTGTTGCTGTGAGATTAATCAGAACAAGTAGTGAGTTTGTGTTGAACTGACCTGTTTCTCTGCAGCCTCCTGCTGCTGCTTCAGACTCTGTCCTAGTGCAGATTGGACAACAGGAAGGACTCTGCTCAGATCATCCAGACACATCTGACCACGCTCTGATCCCAGGAGACGGCTGACCTTTGACCCCTGCGAGACAAACTCACTGCCCAGGGTGGTCAGCTCGGATGAAAGACTCTGAAAACATAAAACAAGGGATATGAGTTATGGGTTTTAGGTCTAGGCTAAAGAATGTGTTTATTCAAGGGCTTTTGCCTCAGTTAGGTGCTGACTGGTTTCTCTGGAACTGTATTTTAGTTATTCCCTTAAATTTTTTGTCAGCAGATTTTAAAATGGTTTTCTTTTTGTATTGTCTTCAGATTTGTATTGATCTGTACAACTATTGCTTATAAGTTTGACTTGTGTTGGTTTTTATGTGCTCCTATAAACAGCACTTTGGTCTTCTGTTGGCAGTGTTAAATGTGCTTTACAATTAAAGTTTGGTCTGGTACGGTATAGGGAGCGTAAGTCACGCCCATCTACTTCTGGACTATGGGTTCCCTACTACCAAAAAAAAAGAATGGGAGTCTATGAGACAATAAAAGTTATTTTCTGACCCTGTTTGATATGTGCCATGGATTTAACATATGATGTCCATGAATTTTAAAGACATTTTGATGCCACGAAAATGCTTATTTTTGACAGGCAGCAAAAGTTATTTTAGTTTTGTGTGAAAAGATGTTGAGGACTACAAATGCTCGTCTCACGAAATTGATGTCATCGAACCAGACACAGAGAAGAAGAGAAGAAAAATGCCTGTGAGTTTAGCGAGCTTTGAATCCTTGTTCCAGAACGACCGAAGGAGCATTAAACGTGGAGAAAACCATTATAATTCTGGTCATGTGGTAAGGAGCAGCTACGCTGGGGGGAAGAGATTCTGCTGTGACATCATTTATGCCACTTGTGATATGTAGTCTTTTTAATTACAATTTTTTACAAGCTAATAAATCTCAAATTATGTGACATAGTCAAAAACAATCATTTTTCATTTAAATTGAAGTACAACATGTGTGATTCAGGACATAAGGCAAAGCAGATAAGAAAATAGCTTTTCTAGCCCCGTTCAGGGACCCATGAGCCGACCGAGGAGGAGGAGACTTAGGCTCCTTATGGAATTGTACGGTATGGATTAGAACTGGTCAACTCATTGAATTTAAATCTTAATTACAATCTTGGTTTTCAACGATCAAACAAAATGAGCCAATAATTTGCTCCTCCTTCGAGGTTTACTCTCGCGCTGCTCCGAGTTGCAAACAGAGTGCATCTCCCACTACAGTGTTGCCAACTCTGTAGCTATTTCTAATGACTTCCCAGACCCCCTTGTCGACTCCTTTTTTCTCCGAAAGTGCGTAGCAAACAACCAAGCAACATTTCTGATAACCCTTAGCTAATTTCTGTATAACAGTTTGTCGATATTCCCAGCAGATTAGTAAAAACACCCAGCCTGCGCTCCGGACTGTCCTTCGAGAAATTAGGAAGGAAAATGATCTGCAGCCTGCTATTCCATCAACCGGGCTGAATATAAAGGGAGGACACCTTCAACCTGCCAGATGATTACTCACTTTGAGTAGCTCGAGCCACTAACTTGTCTCTAGCAGTCTCCTATCTTTGCTTATGTTTAACCTTGGATTTTGGTTTTTGACTACTTGTTCTTGCATGACTTCAAGTACTCGACTCTCCATAACCTCACCGCTTCCATAACTACTCTGAACATCACCTCAGGCTACGTCTCCTCTCAACCCATCAGTCCGGCCCGCTCTCCCTCCACTCACCCTCCTGGACCACTTGGATTCACTGGGCCCACATTAGTCCCTGGATCAACCTCAGACCTGGTATCCCTCCCTGGTTCCCAAACCTCCCCATCCACAGTAAGTCCCCTTTGGTTCACCCCCTGATTCACTCACAGCGGTGAGCGGAGTTTAAAGGACTCTCTGTTTTTCAGGAGATAGGTGTAGGAGACTATTTTCATGTTCAGCCTGCATGAAAAACTCAGAGTGACTGATTATGATCAGAAATAATCATTAAAAAATGTTTTTTCAATGTTCCACACTTTTAATGGATTTGTAATCAGTTGATAATTTGTTTTGACAGAATTTTAAATAAAATCTTATATAGTTTTCATAATGTGGGTTAGATAAATTAGTCACATAATTTCCTTATTAACCAAGTTAGTTATTTTTCATTGATAATTGGTCAGATTGCTGTGATGAGTCCACCTGTACCTGCAGGAGACGCAGCTGGGAGTCCTGTTCTTGACTCGTCTCAGCAGGAGATTTCAGCAGATTATTGATGGAGGACAAAGAAAGGAAGACTCTGTGTAACACGTGAAACACTTCCTCCTCCAGTGGCTGATGGGAGCCCTCCACAGCCTGCCGAGCAAAGGTCATTAACGCTTTATACCACAGATAAATGATTAAAAATAATACACCTAATGGTTTTAATAAATACAGGAAAAAAGTGAAATTATGACATGAATGAGGAGGAAGAGGAGGTGAGTGTCTTTCCAGGTTCACTTTTTTATTGACTGACTTTAATGTTTCCTTTTTTTTTGTTAGAAAATGTGATGTCAGGTTCTGTGTTTTTATGAAAAGTGCAAAAAAAGAAAGAATTAAAAAACAAGAACAAAGACTAGTCAGAGTGTGCTCAGGCGCTTTGTTTGTTTGTTTCTGCAAGTTCATCATCTTTAGGCTCAAGTGTGTTCATGTGCGAAACAAAAAAAGCTCCTTGTGAGTTGAGAAAAAAGTTGTAAGAGGGTTGAGACTGAAGGTGTCCATCAATGACTACCTCCTCTCTGAGCTGGAGAAGACAACCAAGCGACCCCCCCCCCCCCCCCCCCCCCCCCCCCCCCCCCCGCCACACACACACACACACACTTCACATCTCTGACAAACAGTCCTAATAACATCTCACCTGATTCTGAAGCTCTGCAGATGTGTGTCCTAGCTCTCTCAGAAGCCTGATGGCGGTTTGAAGCTCTTTCAGGTGTTCTGTGCCAATCATGCATCCTGCTGTTCCATCACTACCCTCCATAGATGAGTCTGTCACCTTCGAAGAGAGAGACGTGTGCACGAAAATCATCCACGGGGGGAGAGAGAGAAAAACATCAGAAGAATGGTAAAAGACACACAAAGTCTAATCAGGCCCCGCAGGAGCTCCCATAACACCAACGAGACAACAAAGTGGCTCCAGCTCAAAGAAGGTGATAATCAAGCGTGGCGGGAACACAGATTTTTCTTTTCTTTTTGTGTTTGAAAAGTGATAATCAAGCACCTCAGCTGTCACGATAAAGGCCTTACCTGAGCTGGAGGAAGCAGCCAGCTCGTCTCCAAAGCAAGCAGCCGGCTGTGAAGGTGATCCCACTTCCTCTGAGCAACACTCTCCTCCACAGCAGCCTCAGCAGGAGGCGACCTGCAGCGAAGGGCCACGCCTGAGCATTTACACTTCATTACAACTCTACTTTCTAGGCTTGAAATGTACTATTTTAGGCCTCAAACTGCTAAATTGAGTTTAAAAACTTTACTTTCAACCCAATCTCATTTAAATTACAATGAAATGTCCTTTGAAGAAGGGCAGAAAGTCTAACACACCATAAAACCAAATATGCTGACAATCTACAACATACATAAATGCACAACTTACATGGATGGAATGTCTGTAGGTATATAATGTATAGGTATCACATACATGTTTTGTCTGATTTTTCCAGATAATTTAGCAAATTCTACAACTTTTTTTCCATTCTGATGCACAAAATCCACTGAGAACAATGTTTAAAAATATCATCTACACTTATAACACAAATAGATACATAGGAGAATAAGTTATAATGGAGTCAGTTACCTTAGTAACGGCTGACTGTGGTCCTCTTGTCTGTAAAGTCGAACTCTGATGCTCTGCCTGGCGATGGCTTGGGTCAGTTTTCTTTGCTCAATGATCTCATGTTCCAACTCCTGCAAAATAAACAGCTATAATTCAAATTACATGGTAAAACCAACAGTATAATATATTTTATAGGTTATAGGTCTGCTGTTAAATACACACACACACACACACACACACACATACTGGTTTCCATGTTTGATGGGGACCAATGTTACTATCATCAGTTATGGGGACCACCATTTCTAGAGGTTCTAGAGACTTTAAAAAACATCTGGTATAACATCCAAAGCACCATTAGCCTATACACACCTTTAAATGAATGAAATTCAGAAGTAACATCAGGGCCATGTTTTATGGGGGCATATGAAGGAGGCGGTACAATACCATATTTAGGAAATCACACCTACATGCAGTACCCAGTCAACAACCATTAGGGGGCACTGCAGGCACTCACACACATTTGCACCAAAAAACATGCTTTATGGGCCAAAGCTAAAATCTTCACTGGTACATTAAAAACATGTTTTAATGCAGTTTAAACAGTTTCCCTTATGGGGACCTGGATTTAGGTCCCCACACTGCAAGCGGTCCCCATGACTGTGTAAACAGATTGATGTCCCCATAACCTGATGAATGCCAGAACACACACACACACACATTTTGGAGATGTTTGGAACATTTCAGAATATCAGAAATGTTTGGAATTTGACTCAGATGTTAATGTGAAAGAATTCCCACATCCTGAAGTCCAGTACCTTCTGCTGCTGCAGGCTGTTCTGTCTGAGGAGTTTGTTTTGTGGTGAAGACAAGATCTCCTGAACGCTGCAGCTGCGCTTCAGCCTTGATTCAGAGTGGCGCCCCATCTGGAGACCTGACTTCTGAGGGAAAACCGGATGAAAGAGCCGACTAAGCAAAAAGATTTACCATCTCTCTTAATTGTTGTTTTACTAACCTGCATTTAAAACCAGCATCTAATTTTCAACAAACTCGCAAATTCTACAAGACTTTTTAGGATAAGAAACATTCAACAACTTCTTTTTTGATGTTCAGGAACATTTCCAATCAGGCTTTAGAGCACACCACAGTACAGAGACGGTACTACTTCAGGTGACCCTTGAGGTTAAGATAGCTGATATCGTGACCTCTTTCAAAGTACATCTGAAAACGCATTTGTATGCTTTGGCATTCCATTGATAATCAACAGGCCGAAGGCTTCTCTTATTCTTTTCATCTTTTCATCTGTGCTCATTTATTGTTATTTTGATTGTTTTGTAATTTGTTTTTATGTATTCTGACTTATCTGCCTGTGGTTTTAATCTCTTGTAATGCTTTGTCAGCTCTTATTACTTTACCTATGTGCAGCACTTTAAATGTGCTTTATAAATAAATGTTGACTTGAACATGACAAGCATTTAAATAAAGACATAAAAGCAAAAAAAATAAAAAAACAGCACATAACACATTTAAATGTGTTAATTTTCCAAAAAAGACTTCTCAGCAGTCCTAATCAGCACTCAGATATGGGAGTAAACATAATTTCACTGAAAACAGGAACCTACTAATGAGGTGTTGGAGACCTTGCTGCCCTAGTGAGGATCAACTAGTTTTGACTGTGTTTGATCTTGAAGGGGAAATTTTTTAGACTATTTAAACCAATTAAGTGAACAGAGTTTCATTACATCCTGTTGAGAAATCTAAAAATTGTGAAGCGTGCTGGAATCACACCTGTAGCCAAGAAAGTATGAAGACAAGACCGCCTCTCCTTTCTTATATTGTCCAAAGGGTGTCCCTTTTAGAACACCCTGCATGGACATAATGCAGCTCACAAGCCTGATGCAGCAAACAATTAGAACCTATAACAACCAACCCTAACCCTAAAGGCAGGACTGATAGCTCACTTTGAAATGTTTAAGACTATTCAAGAATAAGGGAGGCATCCGATATGCTGGGACCAAACCAGCAGTGGTTTCTGCTGTCTGGACCAGCATGCAGGTCATCAAACCTCCTCCTTGTCCAGTCCTGGTTTGGTGTACCACAAGGTTATGTTTTGGAGCCCCTGTTGTTCTTGTTATATCTGACGCCTCTTGAACACATTTTGTCAAAACTTTCTTATCACCGATAAACAGATGATATTCCGGTGTACATTAGGGATGGAGAGATTCACCGATATGAACCGGTGGTTCGTTCATGACGTTAGCGATGAAGAGGGAAACTTATTATGTGTTGCTTAAGGTTATCACAATCACCTAGTTAGCTAGAGCAATACAAATAAAAACAAACAAGAGAATCAGCATCTCAGGGATGCGGCCTGCAGACAGGTGTTCTATCCTACACAACAGGTAGGGAGTTTCTCACACACTCTCTGAGTCACCGTGGAGATCAAAGAATCACTGGTTACACACACCTACACGTGCTTCATATGTAAACCAACAGGGTGTGACCAGGTAAGCTAATGGGTTCTAAAGAAATCTCCATGCACAGACAGATCAGAGAAACAGTTCCTTCACTGAAAAAGTTCAGTTCCATTGAGTTAAAATACTTGTGTAAGATGCACCATGGTGCTAACAAAGACCCACACTGGTTGAAGTCTAGTGTTATTAGAGGTGTTGTACTGACTGTGGTGGTCTGTTCCAGTGGGTGTTTGCAGCTGAATGTCTTCTCCTCCCCTTGTCTGTCCTGTAGCAGCTGCTGGAAGGAGACCAAGTTGGCCTTTAAGAGATCCAGTCTGGAGGCAAGAAGCTCAGCCTCCTCCTTCTGGGAACCCACAGCTCCCAGTTCATTAGACTGCTGCTGCTGCTGATGCTGGTGGTGGTCTGCAGCTGGACTGACGGCTGGCAGGTTTGCTACCTTCGCCTCAATCTCCAGAAACATTTCCTAAATGTGAACAAAAGTTGGTTTATTTACATTTTAATAAGAAAACTTGGTCAAAATGCTGGCTTACAAAAACAAAACATTGGTTTCACAAATGCATAATGTCTTTATAAAAATATATTTCTATATATGTCCCTAAAATGAAAAAATTAATTAGTGCAAACATAATTAGTTCTACAACAACTTGATTGCATGATTTTAATTGAGACAAACACAAAATAATTTATATGAAGCTCATGGATTCAGGTGATGTCTGACTTTAAGCCTACTGGGTTATTTAGTTGGCCACACCCTTGCTTATGTTAGCTTTTGCATTTTTAAAGGTGTATGAGTCAGTTTTGCGTCACGAGGAGGTAGTATCAGTCAGTGAGGCTGCAGCAAATCTGAATAGAAGACAAGATCTCATCAGCAGCTGCTTGTTTTAGTCACGAAGCTCCATTCAAAAGTTATGTGGGTCAGTGGAACATGTTCAACCTCTGAAAGTTTAATAGAGGCTCAGGTTGCACTCAGCTGGAGGTGCATCCTGGGAGAAAACACATAACACGACTAAACAATAAATAAAGATAATTCTGAAGGATGGGAGTGATCAGTCTGATGGTTGGAGAATGGGATTACATGACCCAATGTGGGTGGGGTGTGGGAACTTGTAGTTTTATATATTCACTCTCTGATGTGGTGTGCCAAATTTAGTTATTTGGCTGCTTTTAATTTCCATCCATCAATTAGTGTCTGCTTATCCGAGGTCGGGTCGCGGGGGCAGCAGCCTAAGCAGAGAGGCCCAGACTTCCCTCTCCCAACCAATTGGGCCAGCTCCTCCGGGGAAATCCCAAGGCGTTCCCTGGCCAGACGAGAGACATAATCCCTCCTGGGTCTTCCTTTGGGTCTCCTCCTGGTTGGACGTGCCTGGAAAACCTCACCAGGGAGGCGTCCAAGAGGCATCCTGACCAGATGCCCGAGCCACCTCAACTGGCTCCTCTCGATTTGGAGGAGCAGCGGGTCTACTCCGAGCTCCTCCCTGATGACCGAGCTTCTCACCCTATCTCTAAGGGAGAGCCCAGACACCCTGCAGAGAAAACTCATTTTGGCCGCTTGTATCTGTGATCTCGTTCTTTCGGTCACTACCCAAAGCTCGTGAACATAGATCGACCGGTAAATCGATCACCATGACAGACCGGTACAATGCCCGCATCACCAATCCGCCTATCAATCTCACATTCCATCTTTCCATCGCCCATGAATAAGACCCTGAGATACTTAAACTCCTCCACTTGGTGCAGAACCTCGTCCCTGACCTGGAGAATGCATTCTACCCTTTTCTGACTCAAGACCATGGTGATCATGGTCTGATGAAGCCAACATGACTACATCATCTGCAAAAAGCAGAGACCTGATCCTTAGGCCACCAAAATATTTAAATTTAATTTACAAAGGAAAAATATGAAAAATGACAAATTAATATAAATGATACAATCCTAACCCACTCTTTTTAAAATGTAATTAAGTATCTGTTTTGTTTTGTTTTTTTCTAGCTTACAATTTATGTGTTTTTAGTTAAACCTGATTGGAGCAGGGCATTGGGAAGGGGTCCTGGGTACATTATCAATGTGTTCATGTGGGAAATGTGCTACAATACTACTACTACTACTAATAATAATAATAATAATAATAATAATAAAAAAGATCTAAGAGGAACTTAAAAATAAATTTGATAAAAGCTTAGTATAAGTCACGCACACACACACGCACGCACGCGCGCACGCACACACACACACACACACACACACACACACACACACACACACACACACACACACACACACACACACACTAATATTACTGCTACATCACAACTTTTGCTTGCTACCTAAAGTAAAACATTGGGTGTTTTAAGCCACTATCAGACTGAGATAGTGAAAACAAACAGATCCCTGACCTGAGATCCCAATCTCTAACATCCTGTCTGCACATACTTCCACACTCAGTTCATGGATCAGAAACTGACTTAGCTGATGACTTTTGATCTTTTTGTTACCGAACCGGACGAGTCTGAAGTCACACGATAATGAATGTCTGACTAAAACAAACCGGTGTGGGACAGAAATGAACTTTGTTGCTAGTTAATTTCTCAACTCTCCATAACAAACATTTGGAAATAATTAGTCACTTCTATTTTACTCTGCAAACTGAAACAAGAAAAAGGTCATTTGCCTTCTAACTTTTAATCTCCTGAACCCAATATGAGGAGTTTAAGCTGGCTGAAGGTACATGCGTGTTTGCATTCAAAGTTTATTCAAAAACCAGCCAGGTCAGACTGCACAGATGACCCCATTTAGCTCAATTCCACATGAAAAACACGTTCTCCCAGCTGTATTTGCTGGGAGAGACCTCATCCCTGTGGTGGGTGGATCTTACCTGGCAGGTGAGGAGTTGCTGCTCAATGTCCTGCATGGCTGATGACCCAGCAGCTCCCAGGCTCCTCTGAGTGTCCAGCAGCCACAGCTCCAGCAGGCTGACCTTCTCCAGACACACATGGAGGATCTCTGCATGGGGGCGGGACCTAGACAGGGACTCCAGTGATCCCTGAGACACAGAACACAACCAACTGAGCTGCTCTAGTTCAAGAGGAGGGAGGGTATGAGTAGAATCTACCTGAACAGGTTCCACCTGTAGTCCTGACTGAACCTAAAAATAGTTTTGCTTACAGGTTTCCTCTTCCCACTTCCATTCTCCTGTCTGCCTCATTATCTGTCTGTCTAATGTCCACTTGTCCTGTCTTCCTTGTGTTGCTTTTCTGCTCCACCCACTTCCTGGTGGAGTGACAGGGCACCAGTGAGGCCACAGGGGTGGAGCTGAAGGGCCAGAGACACCGTCCTGCTTTCTGAATGGTCCAGTGGGTGGTGTGTCACAGGTTACAAATATCCCGCTCCTTGTCTCCTAAATGCTTGTGTTTTCTCACGGAACGGGGATTTCTGTGGTGAAACCTTAAACCAGCTCAAACAAAACACAGTCTTGACCGAGTGCCAAGAGTGTGTAAATGTCAGCATTTAATACGAAACTCAAAAATAAAAGCTTTTACCTTTCATAAATGTTCTACCCTTAAGACAAAGAATAATTACTTGTGGAATAAAATAGTGACTTCATTTAAACAAGGAAAAAGGTCCTTTTATGGATTTGTGTACACAGATAACGCTTCCCCATGTCTCTACCAATAGATGTGAAGAGCTCACCAGAGCCGGCCCAAGGAATATGCGAGTTAAGAGACTGCTTGGGGCCCCCGCACCACCAGGGGGGCCCTCAAGAGCACCAAGCTAGCATGACATTTTTTTTAATAACTTTAAATTATACAAACACATTTATATCACACATGAAAAATGAATGATAGATTATTTTCTATAGTGTAATTTGATTTTATTTTTTTGTGATTTCACGTTTTATACGCTTGTTCCAAATTTTAAGAACAAAAGACTTATTTACTATAAATTTGTTGTTTTTCTTTCTTCGGATGTTACTTTCAAATAGTTGAATTATTAAACCACACCCAGTTCTGACCGCAGATGAGCTCCTGACACACGAAAAGATGAGGCGGAGGAGTGAATGACCGCGGAGGGTTTAATTTGTGTTCTTCTGTGATTTTTCATCCAGCGTGTAAAAACCAAACCTGAACAGGGTTGTACAGCCGCTGATTTAAAGGGCTTCTGTTCCTAACAAGAGAACACGTTCGCCTATTAAAGTTAAGGCTTTTTAGAGGTTTGTGCTAATTTTCCTAAATTATTAACACTTGGATGAGTAATGACTCCTTTTATGAAATTAGCCAAAATATTAGAAGCTGTTAAATTGACTTGTCAACAGCAGTAATCATGTGACTTTGGTGTGTTTTCATGGTCAAGACTCTTAAAAATTAAATAAAAATTAGATTTTTAAAAATATATACACTGAATTATATCAAAGCATGACCCTCTTTTTTAAATTAGCAGCAGTTATTTTAAACGTTCAAAACCAAATAAATTGAACAACTCTGTAAACAACATACTCCAACTTTATTTATACGTTCAGTTATAGAAACACAAATAACAAATGTAAATTAGCAAGCAAACACGTTTATTTCAACAGATAAACTTCTGGAAAATGAAATCAGATAAATGAAAAGATCTATTCTCTCTTTTATACATTATAAAACATCCCCCAAACATCACTGTCAGTTATAAAAACACGTACTAAACCATCAGAATAAAGGTCCGTGCTAGATTCTATCCAGTCTTTGGTACAGCCACAGACCATCCCTGATATGTGTCGGGTCGTGCTGACCACATGTCGCTGGTGTCACAAAATAAACAGAATTATTCTGTGCCAGCTCAGCAGTCCTTCATATTACCACACAGCAAAGTACATCCTTGGTGCTTTTATTGAAGTCACATGCTTCACTTTTATTTGTGCAGACATTAAACACACAAGCAACCTTCCAGAGTCGATGCAGGTTATCTGGGCATTTCTACAAAAACTCAATAGGTGGTGCTGAAACACGACAGGAGCTCTTGAATTGTTTCCAGAGTGGCTGTTGAGGGAGATTACAGGCTGCATTCAACACTTCCTTCCTCTCAAGTACTGGTTCTGAATGGGAAGCACCAAGAAGATGGTGCTGAAATGTTTTTTTTGTCCAGCCATCACAAACTGATTAGCACGTTTTAAAACTATGCTGTGTACTTCTTTATGAAGGAAGTGTTTAGGAATACAGCCCAGGTTTGGTTGTGGACAGAAGCAAGTTCCTAATGAGGCCTCAATCTTAGGGCTGGAATATACTTGCTGTTTAACCTCGCGTGGTGCAGGCTGCGTCTTTGTTCACATACTTGCTACTGCACTGCACGTAGTACCGGAGGATTCCACTAGGGGGCAAACTAGAGTACTCAGACCAGATAGAGAACCAGGTTTGTGGGTACAACCACAACAAACATGGCGTCAATAAAAGAGATCAGTAACTGGTTAATTTTGAGATCACGGCAGAAAAAAAGACTTGTTTTGTCAGCTCCACCTGCTGGTTACTCGTAAATTGCAGTGTTGGTAAATGGTAAATAGCTTGTATTTGTATAGCGCCTTCTTAAGCTTGGTTTATGCTTGACGCATGTAAATTCCGCGTGGAAATAAGACGCACGGATGGAACGCGCGTCGGAACTTGCAGCGTTTATGGTTCCTTCCTATCTTCTGCGGCTTGTCTCCGCTGTGAGAGAATATTCTCCCAGACTGTAGGGGGCGGCATGGGGCTCTACGGCATGCACCCAACACTACACCATAGTAGAAGTAGAACTCACTTTTGTTTTACATTTTTTTACTGGTTCCTCATCTTTTCAGAGTGCGACAGCGATTTCTCCCACAATAATTTGATCACGGTAATCTTTATGGGTCGAATCATAGAGATGTTTGTATTTACAAACCTCCGCCACTACGAGCTCTTGCCAGTCTGCTATGTTTTTCCGCACGGGATCGTCCGCATAGTTCGAAAATTTCCTAGGTGTGCGATGCGGAAAGTTTAGGCTGTGCAGAGGCCATGCGGAGGGGCGTGGTTGCTAAAATGACGTAATTTGGCCGTGCGGACCTCGCGGAGACGTCAACCATAAACCAACCTTTAGGGTTCTACAACCCCCCAAGGTGCTTCAAAACACAATCAGTCATTCACCATTCATGCACACATTCACACCCTGGTGATGATGAGCTACATCGTAGCTACAGCTGCCCTGGGGCGCACTGACGGAGGTGAGGCTGCCGTACACTGGTGCCACCAGTCCCTCCGACCACCACCAGCAGGCATTGTGGGTTAAGTGATCAGACACGTCGCGTTAATTTCGGGGGACGCGCACAAACGATTCTTCAAATCAACGCAACTTATGTGTGGCAGCCATTTTACACACGCTTATGTGCGTCGTTAAACAGCAAGTATGTTCCAGACCTTAGTGGAGATTCTAGATTCTAGAGCAGGTTGTTGTCAGAACCAGAATAACTTAAAATATTTAAAAAATGCTTCTAAAATTGGTTGGTTCTCTAAACATGATAATATTCTGGTGTTTGGTTTTAGAAAGAATTCTAGAGGAACAAAAATCAGTGGTTGGTAGGGGCTCAAATGTTCTGCTTTTGGAAAAGTAGAAGATCAGACATTTGATCTGTCCAATTATGCGTTCCAGTGTTCTCTGGTCCCAAAGTAAGTCTGTAGGTAGTCTCACGATGCTTAGACGTGTGTGTCATTGGGATCTCTTCAGGAGATAACACACATCCTCCAGCTTGAAATGACTGGTTAAGTTTCTAAATGTACTCCAGAAAAAATTCAAGAGTCCAACTGGAAGTGGGTAAAGCTTTCTGGAACTCCAGAATGAACTGTAACTGTAAGTCTAGTAAAGTTTTATTCTAAAGGCTAACAAAGTTTTTAGATGATCAGAATGAAGATATAGGATTAAAAACAAACACACAATGGTTTTTATCTCAAACAGTTTCTACAAGATGCTGGGAACTCTAGAGCTGGTTTCAGAAAACAAACAGCAGTTCTAGGTGTTCTGTATTTTGACACATTACACTCAGCTACTTCTGCACCCGTACACTAGCTGATGATTTAGCTTATGAGGCATCTCTGCTGGGACTTAGAGTCGGGCTTGGAGACATTTACGGTGCTGGCTGTGTTTACCATGCCCTCAGACAGTGACTGGGTTGTGACTGTGCCCAGAGGCTTTGATAAAGCTTCAGATGAACTTGCTTCTGTGTTGTCAGGGGAGCTCTCAACATCCTGAAGAAACATGAGCAGGGTTAGAGGATCAGTCAGGTCAGGCAGTTATACATCAGAGTTTTAGTCTACCAGGTTTCCACAAAAATCACAAATTCACTCAGAAACCTCTTTAAAGGTGTATTAAAGAATAATGTTACAGGATACAAACGTTAAATTTATGTTACATCATCAACCAGACATCCGGTAAAGACAGTCTCTGGGGTTTACTGTTGCCTTGTCACTGAAGTGGAAAAGGTGGGCTATAATGTTTTTGCTTGTATTTGTGTGTATGTAGTTGTACCAAAATATTTCACAAACCCTTGGATACATTTTGATGAATCTCAGAAAGGAATCCTATAATTATAAACAACTGGTTTATACTTGGAGCCAATCTGATTCAAGATGGCCACCAGAGCTGATAAACATTAGCAAACACAAGAATGGCTAAAGTCTGTGTAGCTATGAGTCATCCAAAAGCTTACAGTGCTAACAGATTACACAGGATTTATTTTTAAATGTTGGATTCAAATTAAAGATGGCTACCACACTGAGTCAAATTCAACCAACAGTAAAATAACTATATACACTGCTCAAAAAAATAAAGGGACCGCTACCTCCGCCTTTGTGCAAGGAGGAACAGGAGGAGCACTGCCAGAGCCCTGCAAGATGACCTCCAGTGGGCCACAAATGTGCGTATGTCTGCTGAAACGGTCAGAAACAGACTCCATGAGGGTGGTATGAGGGCCTGACGTCCACAGGTGGGGGTCGTGCTTACAGCCTAACACCGTGCAGGACGTTTGGCATTTGCCAGAGAACACCACTGGCGCCCTGTGCTCTTCACAGATGAATGCAGGTTCATTTGGGGGGATGCACAGCCCTCCATGTGCTCACCAGAGGTAGCCTGACTGCCATTAGGTACCGACATGAGATCCTCAGACCCCTTGTGAGACCATATGCTGGTGCGATTGGCTCTGGGTTCCTCCTAATGCAAGACAATGCTAGACCTCATGTGGCTAGAGTGTGTCAGCAGTTCCTGCAAGATGAAGGCATTGATGCTATGGACTGGCCCGCCCGTTCCCCAGACCTGAATCCAATTGAGCACATCTGGGACATCATGTCTCGCTCCATCCACCAACGCCACGTTACACCTCAGACTGTCCAGGAGTTGGCGGATGCTTTAGTTCAGGTCTGGGAGGAGATCCCTCAGGAGACCATCCACCACCTCATCAGGAGCATGCCCAAGCCTTGTAGGGAGGTCATACACACACGTGGAGGCCACACACACTACTGAGCCTCATTCTGGCTTGTTTTAAGGACATTACATCAAAGCTGGATCAGCCTGTAGTGTGTTTTTCCACTTTAATTTTCAGTGTGACTCCAAATCCAGACCTCCATGGGTTGATAAATCTGATTTCCATTGATAACTTCTGTGTGATTTTGTTGTCAGCACATTCAACTACGTAAAGAACAAAGTATTTAATAAGAATATTTCATTCATTCAGATCTAGGCTGTCTTATTTTTGTGTTCCCTTCATTTTTTGAGCAGTGTAATATAACTCTGTCATCCCTCATCATCATGACCTTGATTTACTCCTCTGTTGTGAAAAGTGGTGGGCACGTAAGCAATGCAAGGCCTTTGCTTTTAATATTTAAACAGTTGTTTTATAATTAAAGATGAACACAAAACTTTTAGCCACCTATTGAACTCCTGGCTGAATGGACCTTTGCTTTGGACCATGTCTCCTGGTTTTTAATAGCCTGGCAAGACATCCAACCTATGCAAATATATACTCTAGCCACGACCCATAGACAGAATCTACGGTTGTCTTTCAAAATGTCTCCGCATGCTATTGGACAGCACTAGGACCAGTCAGAGCAACACACAATGTAACATATTTATCGCTACAGGAATTATGGAATTATGGCGTCAATGGAGCAGTCCGCCATATACAGTCGAATAAGAAGAAGCAAATACATCCTTTTTCTAAATAAAGGACTTCAGAACCTCTATCTGCTCATGTCTCAAAGAAAAGCTCAAGTCTAAATCGTCTAAAGTTGATGCCAAAGCCGTTTCAAACGAGTGCCATTCCTTGAACGACGCCATCTTTGTAGTTTTTCTCCGTTGCAGCTGTGTTGCTAAGCCCGCCCAACGTCTATCTACAAACATAAAGCGCTGTGATTGGCCGGACCTACACCTGATCAGGCCAATGGTAGACCTGCTGAGGCTACAATGGAGCGTGGCTAGACCGACCTGCAGAACAAAAATGTTTTGCTACTTCCACGGTTGGTCTAGATTTCTAGGCTATGTTTTTATTTGAATTCTTTAAGACGCCAAAGCAGGTGGGCGTGGCATTCAGGGGCAGCTGTAGCTATAGTAAGAGCAGCACCTGCCAGTGCTATAGGTAGTGGTTTGATCCCGGCTTCTCCATCACTTTTGGGCATTAATCTAAAGCCTGCGTAGCCCCTTTGACCTCTGAATCGAACATGTAAATGTGTGTTTGAACAGATGAATGTTACTTTTTCTGTAAAGTGCTTTGAGTTGTCAATAAAACACGAGAAGTGTTCTATAAATGCTGTCCATTTACCTTTCTACCTATTAAAGTCATAAATAGAAGCAAGTAGCCTTTAAATAACAGAATCCAGATCTGAGTGCTTAAAAAAGGGGCATCATTCTTGTTTCTTGTACAGGTTCCACCTCTTATCTGAAAGGCTTTTTCACTTTTAAAGACGTCTTTTGAATGAGAGGAACAACGTCTTCAGGAAACAAGAAAACAAGTCCAGTTTCCTTTAACAAAAGCACCTAGGGTCGCCTGACCTGGATAACTGAGATTCTGCATCAGTGCAAGGACAATACCTGGTAGGAACAATGACTAGATGTACGGTGTATTACCTTCGTCTCCTCTGCAGGCAGCTGAGTGGTTGGTCCAGAAGCAGCTTCGGCCTCCCCAGCGACTAAAACCCCAGATTCCTGACACCAAAGACAAATATCAGAACTGTTCCCATAAACACACACATCTATATGATAACAGCTGTAAAAGATGTGGTGTTTAACCATTTATGAGTTAATAAAGTTCATTCAGCTTCACTGCTGTTGGATGCAACATAAATGCTGTTTGACTGCCCTCTAGTGCAGGAGCAAGCTTCAGGCATGCAGGGAGCTTCATGCAAATACAGCGACAGAAGAAATGCAGAGAACTGTCCTCATCAAACGGGAGATTTCTGCAGAGTTTATTCAGGTGAAATGTTTACTTCACCAGCAGCAGAGAGCAGACTGACCTGGTCAGGGGTTAGTCATGCAGCTACTACCAGCAAGAACACCAGCCTCATCATGTCAGTAACATCTTTACGTCTCATCTATCCGAAACACTTCGTTAGCTTTTACGTCATTTCATCAGATCTGGTCCACAACATTTTGGCATTGTGCGGGAATCTCTTCCACTCACAGAGTGGTTGACCTCAGGTCAGAGAGAGATGACCAAAATGTTCAGAACAAACAGAGCATGGGGGACAGGGTTGTCCTCCAGCTTTTGATTTTTACCTCTGGTGAAGCTCCCAGGAAAGCATCCCAGAGCCACCACAAAATACCTCCTCCACTGTCTTCCACTGTCAGCGGCTCATTCCCTGTTCGCTCTGTGGCTTCTTCAGCCTGGAGCTCGCCCTGATGTTCCCACTGCTGACATGGAAACATGCCCATATGCAGAGTTACACAGGAGAATGGACTGGGGTGGGGGGTAACGGCTAATGATAACTGATGTTTGTTCATCATGGAATTATTTCAATTATCTTAATGTTTATTTGTTAGACATCAGAACGTTTTAAAATGCTGACAGAGGTGCTAACAATCTGATTTAAAAATTAAAAAGTTAATAAGAAAACAAAGTAAATGTAAAAATACAAGATGGAAAAATATATACAGAAAAGTAAATGAGAATAAGTTTTGTTATTTAATTAAATAAATACATTTTGTATGTTGTCAAAATCTTTTCAATTAAATTTAAACCTTTTTTTTCTAATTTTTTTTTATTTTATTTGTTACATTTTTTCTATAGTTTATTCCTACCATAGTTCAACTCATCATCTCGTATTCATTTTGGATTTAGCCAGTCATCATTCAACAAACATGCATCATCATCATCATCATCATCATCATCATCATCATCATCATCATCATCATCTCCTGCTGTTAGCGTTCAGATGCACTGCACACAGGTCAGCTTTCATTAGCCCACAATCCTTCATTTCATGTAAATCTGCACCAGGTGACAAACAGGTCTTCAATAAAAATAAAATCTCTTTAAAGTTCATTTTAAGATGCACTCCTAATGTTTTCATTTTTAAAATGATTTCTAAATGGAAAAACTCTAATATATATATGGGCAAGTCATATGGGTCCCAGCAGGGTTTGTCCGCAGTTTCCATGGTGGCCCCACAGGGGTTTGCCAGTGTTTGAGTCAAACCCACTGAAAACCCATGTAGGGCCTGTTAAAATCTATGCGGGCAAAAATCTTTCTGGGCAACCCCCCCCCCATGGGGCCACTGTGGAAACCGTGGACAAACCCTGTTGGAACCCATACGACTTGCTCATATACATTCCATATGGGGCCCACCTACGTGTGCTGGCTGGGTGAACCACCATATCCAACACACTGTGAAGTATTTTCTTGTTGTATTCCAGGTCTAATTTTTAATAATACACTCCATGGGTGTTGATGCACCAACCTACCAAACCAGCTGATGCTTCTGTTCAGGTCTGACTGCACTAATAAATCTATAACATTTCACATGGACCATGCATTGCTATACTAATCACTACAATTAGTGAAACAAATGAACATGGAAGACAAAAATAAAACACGTGTATTGGTTAAACATCGTTAAAATCATGCAGACATGGAGTATGCATGCATGTAGTGATGCTTTCACATTCTAACCTCAGACTACGAGCACAGAGATTAGTCCTTTTGTGCTAACAGACAGGTGTGGCTCCTGTCTGTTCTTACCTGAGGGCTTTCCAGTCTCCTGGAAGGTTTCTGTTCTGTGGAGGACTGCTTCACCGTCTGCAGCGTGCCTCCAGATCGCTTCAGGACGTCGTCTTCCACGTGGGCTATTGTGATTTGACCCGGCTCCTCCTGCAGGACAAGAATCAGGGCACAGCATCCATCTAGCTGATTATCTCTCTCTTTTCTAAACGAGGGATGTGTAAGTGGCTCTACTAAAAACTCTAATAACATCAGAACCACTTGATTTTGGACCAAACTCACCGCAGCTGCTTTAGAAGTGGGCGTGTGGGCTGGCACTTTGGTTGTAACTGGAGTTGGAGGCTGCTGGATGAACAGGGCAGGGACTTTCTGCAAAAACAGACCCAAAGTTAAGGAGGGACTCCTTAAAGCTGACTGGTTTCCTGGCTTAATGACGAACTGACCTTCTCCAGTTCCAGCAGCAGAGACTGGAGCTGGTCCACCACAGTAAAAACAACCAGAGTCTCCTCAGCTTTCCCTGGAAGACACAAGTCTGGTTTGCATGTCTGGATCTCAGCCACCGTTCTCCTCATGGACTGAATCCTCTGCTCAATCATCTGTGATCACAGAGAAACAAAGACAAAAGAATAAAGATTAACAACAAACCAGCTGAAATCGAGGGATCAGTGTGTCTTTTTTGCAGGTCTCACCTTGAGGTTGTCCTCTCTGGGGCTAGGAAAAGCCTCTGGAGAAGATAGCAGCGTCTTAATCTCCGTTACATCATTCTCCATCCGTCTCACTTCACTTTCAATAGCCTCCACCTCCTTAAAAAGACACCCAGATATTAGTTATTTAACCGGGTATTCAAAAGGAAAATAAGTTCTGGGACTCACATCAGCAGCGTGCTCCAGCTGAGATAAAGGAGCTGTGAAGCTGTCCTGAACATCTGCCACTTGACAATCTGCTTCCACTAGTTGTTCCTGGAGGGCCGTGACATCACAAACCTGCGACATTTCCTTCAGGACTGAGCTGAATCCCTGCAGCGTCTTCCGGATCTGGGATGCATCATTCAGCACGCTCTGCACCAAATCATTGGACATCAAAACACATTTGAATGCTGTGAAACTAAACAGAAAGAGAGCGTAACGTGCAGCATGGAGAGGTGGGAGCACAGTGCAGAGGAGTGACCTGCAGGGCGTGAATGTGGCTCCTCAAGCACTTGGCTGTCGTATACGTGCAGGGAGCAGCAAGCCACGACTGCGCCTCGGCCATCCAGCTTTTAGAGCTGTTGATCATCTCCTGATGCTCCTGGAGCCATGTGTGTATCTGAGCAGAAACACCATCACCTCAGCACAGCTAGCAACCCTTACACACACCCCTACACCTTCAAGTGATGTGCAAATGTGAGATCTAAGCATTAACTAACATTAATGTATTACATGGTTTATCAAAGACAAACCATCAGTCATAAACATGGAGAAAACACCTTGCTCAGTAAGGTGGTCCTCTGCTCTGCCTGTTTGGACACCAAGGAGTGAAGCTGCTGGACCTCCACCAGTCTCTCTGTGAGGATTAGTGCCTCATCTGGCTTCTCCAGGTCTTGCATTTCCACTTCCAGTGCTGCCTGGCGGGAATGCCACCGGTCCAGCTCATCCCACGCGCGCTGAATACGGATACAAGAAACAAGTTATGTTGTTTAGATTTTTTTTTTATTTGCATTGCCATGAAATTAATGTTCTTCTACAAAACATACACAAGTATTCTAATAATTACTTGACAATTCTACAAATATTAATGCAGAAAGTTATGAAAGCACCTTCTGTGTGATCTTTGCTTTAGTCACAGTGGGGCTTCTCTCCTCCAGCCGGTTCTGAACTGATCTCAGGCCAGTGATGATGTCGGACAGCTTGGCCCCCAGCCTGTGAACGGGGCCGCTCTTCTCCACTGCCTCTCCAACCTGAGGAACCAAACATGACTAGTTACAGACGGTCCTAGACACACAGAGTAAAAACTACCATGGTCCTCTGAGACAAATAAGGACAAACAATGAATTATTCCATAACTGAGACCCAGGCCTAAATGACACTTTAAGACAGGGGTCACCAACTCCGGTCCTTGAGGGCTACCATCCTGCACATGTTAGCCATTTCTTTGCTCCTACACACCTGATTTAAATGAATGAGTAATTAATAGGCCCATGCAGAGTTAAACGTGGTAAGGAGATGATTAAATTACTCCTTTCAGGTGTGGTAGAGCAGGAAACACAGAAAACTAGCAGGATGGTAGTCCTCAAGGACTGGAGTTGGTGACACCTGCTTTAACACATGCAGGTTTAACTCATCAGGCAGGGCTTTAATCCTGGTTGTGGAACACCAACATATATCGGTGGACCCCATATAGAATATATATGGGCAAACCACATGGATCCCAACCATTGACTGCATACGTAATATTGACGGAGCCTCCACACGGTCACCCGTAGGTTTCTGAAGAGCCCAGTTGGTGCATGGTTCCCACCACCGCCATCTTGGCTGTGTCTCGTCACTCCCAAAAAAATCCAAAAATGGAGCTGAGAGTGGGGCTGTGAGGGTGGGGGCAGGTGATTGACACCCAACAATCTCTGAGCCAATGTAGCTATGAGCTAACTGAAGCTAATGTGAGGCTGAGGCCTTCCCTGGAGCAAGCAGGGGGCTAGCTGCTAACGCTAGCACTGACGGCTCATCTGACACCTGTCAACCAAAAGATTTAATTACATCTAAATGGATGAGTTACAAAAAAATTCACCCCTCTCAGCTAAAATCAAATACATGGAGAGAAACTCATCCAGTGGCTTCAATTAATGACGTAAACATTAATATCATACGGACTTACAATAACATCCTGTTTATTCAATAAAGTTATGTGTGTCTGTGGGTAGGTGTTCCACTCTGACAGCTGATTGGAGGGGCTGACTCAATGATCGGTGATGACATCATCTCAGAGGCTTCAAAATAAAACAGTTTGTCTGTTTCAGGCTTTAGTTGAAGGATCAGAGGGTTTGACTTCCCCTAAGAAGGTGCAGGAATGTTGCTCAGGGGCTAAATCCCCAGATGTGTTCTCATTTACTCAAAAACAAAGAAAAGAACCAAGTTTCAAGGTGCTGCATATGCAAGCTAATGAATCCTTCTTTCTTGCTTGTGAAATGTTTTCATCACATCTGAAAGTGTGAATTGCTGTGAAACTGTCTGGAGATCAGATTTAAAGCTGCCCTTCCTGTACTGTAGCTGAAACCTCAGATCCCGCTGCGCTGTTTTATGTTTTGTCTCTTTTGACAAAGATGTTTTTGTCCTCAGCTTTCAAACAGCAAATGAAATCACATCAATAAAAGCAACAGAAATGAGCAAATAAACAGGCGAGGGGCTCAATCATCAAAGAGATACAGGGCAGAAGTCCCAGGAGAGGAGATTCAGACATAACTAATCAAAAAGTGATGATTCAAGAGCTGGTGAGGAGATTATATCTGCTTTATGGGAAAGCCATGATGTCATTTAAGCTGGGTTTGGTAGATGAAATGTCTAGACATGTTTGATCAGTGTTACAACAGAAAGCTGGTTGTGAATAAATAGAATGTGTCTGAGTTTGAAGCAAACAAAATCCATCGTCTGTAATTATCTTGTGTTTTATTGAAAATATGCTTAGTGCTAAAAAAACACAAAAACAAAACTAAAAAAACAAAGTTTTGTTACCTTCATCTCGACTTCCTGCAGAGACTTTGTGACTTCCTGCAGTTGGCCGTCAATCTCTGCCGGGACCAGAGCGTGCACATCAGAGTATTTCACATTAAGGTTCTCCTTAACACGCTGCAGTAAAACTTTGTGAGCACACAGCTGGCTGTACAGCTCCTGAAATCACACAAAGATCTGCTTTAGAAAATTAAACTAATTATAAAAGTAAGAAGAAATAAAAACATTAACAGAACTTCTCCAAACCTTTGTCATAAAATCCTAAATTCATCTAAAATATCAAATTAAACAGACTCTCAAAATAGAAAATATTCCCAAATATCTGTTTTAATAATTCAAGCAAATCCAAATGGAAATGTGTCTTGATTTAATGCTGTTGGTCTCTCATGAACATGCTGTAGCTGCAGCAGAAACATCTGGTGCAGTGGTGTCCAGCCCAGTAACAGGTCTCTACACAGAGAAAAGTCTCACCAATATCATTGATAAAAACCATGTAGGGGAAAATTATACATTTATGCTCTCCATAAAAATAAAACTATTGGTTGAATTTGGCCGTTTTCTAAGCCCATGGTTTTAGTTCAGCTCCTGTTGAACAGAGTTGACCCCTGCTGGTGATGGGCAGAACTGCGGAAGGAGCCAGTTTCATTCATTCAGCAGCCACCTCTGTAGGCATGTAGATAAAACTAGATTTAAAACTAACACAATCGATGAAAAACTTAGACCAGAACTGAGTATTAAAGCCATTTGAAATGAATAAACACCATCTGAGAGTGATCAGCTCCTCTCAGGGTTACAGACTGTTTCCAAATCTAAATATAAACTCCAGAAATAACGTTAATGTGTGAAGCGTGTGTAAAAAATGGCTTGTTTTAAAATAAAAGCAGACACGAGTGCCTCTGAACTGAGTATAAATTAGGGATGTAAGAAAATATCGATATGGCAATATATCGTGATATTTTTTCCTGCGATATTATATCGATATTCAAAAGCTGTGTATCGATTATTTGGAAGAATTTACATGCAAACATTTGTGTATTTTCTTTTCTTTAGGTGCAATTCAAATACCGACCGCTAGTTGGCAGCAGTGTGCGATGGGTTTTGTTTCCACCATTGAAATGTAAATCCCTCTATTATGGTTCAGAAACCTCATGTTAAACATGTTACGTATCAGTTTGGACTGTTTATTGATTTTTCCTACAATAAATTCAGTCTAAAAAATCGCTAATATCGTCTGGCTGAATTATTGCAATATACCGTGATATATCGTATCGTCTCCCCTGTATCGTGATACGTATCACCAGAACTTTACCAATACACATCCCTAGCATAAATGCATCGTTGTGTTTTCAGTGCGGCTGATGAACACGTCCGCTCTCATTAGAGACTCGTCTCTTCTTCCCTGAGCAGAACAGCGCTACTGAGGATGCTGACGCATATCTTTATGAGGTTCCAAACACAAAGTTAAGACTTCCAGAGGATGATAGGAATGATTATCATCAGTTAAGCTGTTTTTCTGTACAATTAAAGGACAATGTTTGAAAATTTTATCTGTATTTCTTAGGGATCTAGAGAAGTGGGCGTGTCTAACTGGTCTGTGTTTGGTTTGATTTTAATCTCCGTGTGGTTTTAGTTCAGTGAAGCACTTTCACATCACTGGATGCACTGGTTAGCAGAGGACTACATCTTCATGTGCAGGAGTAAAGTGTAGTTTATAGTCTGAACTTGGATCTTGTGCTGATTAAAGAGATTCAAACTGGAACAAAGTGCTGCTTTTATATAAATACGTATCCTAATACCAGATGAAACAGATTATTTTAGATATAAATGAGAAGTAATAATTAAACTGTTTAGTGACCCAGATCCTGTAGCTGATAATAGACTCACGTTTATTTTAAAGACCAAGAAACTAGAAAACAGACGACTCATCAGATGCAGGGAATCTATCAGATTACTTATCTACATGGATTCATAGATCCTCTCAACATTCACCATGGTGTTTTTCATTTGAACACTTTTGTTGCCTGAGTCAGCGATGTTAACTGTTGCTTTAAAAGCTTTGGACACCCCTGCTCTAGAATATCACAACCACAAGAACTTTTGACTAATGCGTCTACTGCAGGGAACGGTGTTAAAATTAAACCAAACACCAATTTGACCAGCCTTTATGGAATGAACATTGTTTAGTTATTATTAAAGACACTTTTTGATTGTCATACCAACAGATCAACATGTTTGCCACCTAAATGTGATAAAAAATTCAACAAAGTAAACTGTTCCTCATCTGAACTCCCAGTGTGTTAAATCATTAAAGCTGTGTTTATTTGTACGACTGAGTCAGAGCGAGTCCCACCTGTAGCTCCTGTGTGCTGCTTCGCTGCTCCATCTCTGACAGAAGACCGCCTGCAGCCTGGAGCCAAACACGGACAACCTGCAGCTCCTCCTGGATCTTCTCTCTCTCCTCCAGCTCCAGCCTAGCGTGCAGCAAACCCTCCCTGCTTTTCTGCTTCACACTGAAAGAGCAGACACACTTAGGCAGCTATACTTACATAACGATAGGACAACTTAGATCATAAACATGAACATGAGGATTAGCATGAAAAGCAAAACATCCTTCTGGATGGAGCTCACCCCTGCTGAAAAAACCAGCATAGACCAGCATATGCTGTATTTTGGTGCTGGTTTAGCTGGTGGACCAGCATACGATGCTGGTACCATATGCTGGTCCAGCATGCAATCACCAGCATCCCGTGCTGGACTAGCATACCAGCACCAAAATGCAACATGTGCTGGTAACCGGCTATGCTGGTAGATGCTAGTTTTACCAGCAGAGACAGGAAAAAAGATATTTAAAGACCAACTTTGCAGTATAAATGAATGCCTTATGAGTTGACCTCTGTAAGAAAAAAGCTCTGGCGCTCCTGTTTCAAGAAGTAAAAGTTAGCCAGAGGACAGGGGAGGAGAAAATGGCAGGATTTGGAGTTTTCTTTCCTGAGTTTCGGACATCTCACTTCTGACTGACGAAGAGCAACACGACTCTACCACTGACTTTTTTTTTGCTTTCACAAATAACACATGCCTGAAGGAGTTCTGCTAATGCTAATGCTTAGCTTCTACATACTCTGCTCTCTCCTGGATGCTAAATCAACAACAGCCTTCCCTGTCGCAAGTCAAGATGAGTGAATGCTAATTTTCAGTGTGATGTCGATCTGTGTGGCTTTTCTAATCTGCGCGTTTTGCCGTCTATCAAATTACATCTATCGACAGCTAATGCAGGAAATAGCCTGCATGTGAAATGCAGAGTGAGTATTTTAACAATTAAAAACAGTTTCTCAGTGAATTTGGTCTATATATACTGTGCAAAACACACCTGCTGTATCGACTCTGCATCTGCTGCAGCTGCTGACAGAGTGGAGTGGGAGGAGCCTTTTCCAGGTGGGCGGGAACACCCAGCAGCCTAGCTGTGCGCAGCTCCAGTGCAGACAGTGCTCGATGCTCACAATCCAGTCTGTCCTGGTACTGCTCCCAGGACAACAGCAGGTCCTGGAGGTCCTCAGTGGAGGTCTTCAGCCTGGAGTCACCAGGAAGCTCAGCCTCCACCTGCTCCAGCACGCCAGAGGCTTTCTCCACCTAAAGAGAAAGGGCCCAACAAATATACAAATGAGCAACATCAAACAGCTATCCGATGAGCATTTTATTGTTTCAATTTTTTCCCCACGTGCTGCTAAACCCCTTAGCTTTATTGTGCACTCAGAAATAAACATAAATATGATTAATCCCCTTCAGAAATGACCTTTCAATCATTGCGTTTTTGAACACCCAACTAAAAGCACCACTTCATTCACTCACAGTGTGTCTGATGTTCAGCCATTCTGTGACTCTCTGTTTACTTCTCGCTGTTAGCTTCTGTGTGCAGTGCCGTAACCTTGACACCCGTCTCCAGATAGAAGTCACAGCAGCCTCCCTGGATCCACGACAGTTTTGCTCTGGGCACCACTCGCTCAGATCCTCCAGGCGCTTCAGCAGGGACTCCAGCTCATCAGACAGCACCTAAACAGGAAATAGCCACGGAGGTCACAGTTCAAGTCAGGTCATATCTGTTAAGAAAATAATGCGCTAAAATGTACATACTCTGAATCGTCCCTCCTGGTCCGTGCAGTCAGCAAGACAGGTAACTTTTTCAGAGATAACCTGCAGAAGCCTGGTTTCTGCACTGGTGACACTCTGGAGGATTTCATCTCTGGACTTGGTGTAGTTTATGTACTGTTCTGCACACCTGCAATACAAACACTTGTTGAACGAAGCCTAATCTCACAAAAACAGATCCACACACGCCTTTGATGATCCATATTCATGCTTTAGTTACCTGCTGAGAGACTCCAGTCGTATGTGGCCTTTTGCCTGGAGAGTGGACATCCTGACCAGTAGTTTGCTCAGGATGCTTTCCTGGAGCTGCTCCAACTTATAAGGAGAGAAGTCAGTGTGCAGAGCAGCTTGGTTCTGAAGCTGCTCCACATAGGTGTGGAACTGATGCTGTAGCGAGTTTAGGGTCTGCTGGGTCAGCTCCAGATTTTCGCAGCATAGTCCAGCAGAACCGAGCGGAGGCAGCAGTGAGGCCTCGATGTCATGCAGAAACTGTGCTGCTTCTTTAACAGCATGGGTGTAGCTTCTCCAACACTCGCTGGCCTGGAGGACTTTCTCCTGAAAAGTAACAACATACTTTTAATTTCAGACTCAAATCATGAGCAGATAATGGAGTTAGGACATTCAGATGGTTTAACTTGCCATTTGTGAGTCACATTGATTGAGGACTGCCTTCTTTAGGTCCATCAGAGGTCCTCGTCTTTGTTTGCTTCCCTTTTTTTGCTCCAGAATCTCAAACGCTCTCATTTTTAACTCCACTGTCTTCTTCAAGGTCACAAGTTTCTGGTATTCTCGGTCAATCCGTGCTTGATTCGGCTCTAGTAAAGGGAGTTCCTGAAGTTCTTCCAGGGTCCTGGAGAGGAAGTTCTGAACGGCTTTCCTTTCTGATTCGAGGTCCATTTCTTTAAGGACGTTCCACTCAATGAGACTGAGGTTGTTTCGTAGAGTAATCTCCAAAGTGTCGAGGTTGTCCTCGTTTTGTTTCAGCCTCTGTTGTTCTACTGCAAGTTGTGAGGGGTACAGGTCAGCAGAGATCTTCTGGAGTTTGGAACGAGCCTCTCTACACAACCCCATCAATAAAGGAAACTGGATGAGGAGTGTGTGACAAGTGTTGTACCTCTCCTTCAGATCCACGCTATCATCTTTAGTCTGGCAAACCTGCTCCTGAACGTTCTCTTTGAGGTCCTCCACACACTGCCTGATGTTCAGGTAACTCTCATGATCTCCGGTTTTTATCTCCAGAGTATTGATTTTATTCTGAAGTTCAGAAATAACCGAGGTGACTTCCTTGGTACTTCCATGGGGAATCCATGGTGTGAGAAGGTCAACCTGGAACTTGTGCTCCAATATCTTGTGCTTAAAAGGTCTCAAAGCTTTCAAGGACTCCTGTGTGATGGGGAATCTCTGCCGTCCCACATCTACTAACATCTGCCTCAGGCTTTTCTCAACATCAAGTAAACAGTTTTTTCTTGAAGCTACGGTCTTGATGAGCTTATCCAGCTCCTCTTTGTGGGCCTTCTCACTGCTGCTAATGGCTCTGATGTTCTCCTGGAGGTTTCTTATCTTGTCAAAGAGCTGACAGGTCTCTGTGAGGCTGAGTTCAGATGTGATGTCTTTACTCTTCATGAGAAGAGCCTCGCAGACCGCAGCCTGCCTCTCAGACTCGGACAGGGTTTCTTGGATGTGTCGAACTCTGCGGTCAAGCTCAGCAGGGCTCAAGAGCTCACTGTCTGAAGTTCTTGAGGCCTCTGACTGTAGATGGGCCACAGTCCAGGAGTCTATATCAGCCATCTGCTCAGATAGCTTTTCTCTAGTCTGGAGACCTGACTCTATTTCTTTCATAGCCTTGGATAGCTTCTCAGTGGTGGACTTTGAGAGTTCCTGAAGGCGTTTTAGAGATGCGTGTACAACTGGCACCTCTTGAGCTTGGTCCAGCTGTGGAAGGAGCTCCATTACTTCCTCCACCAGTGACTCTAGTTGACCCTGTTTGGCCATCATCTCAGACTGCAGTTTCTTTAGATCTCTGAGCTGCCAGTGGACCTCTTCGGGAAGAAGAGGCACCTTCTTCCTCCGGCCCTCTATGTCGCTCTCCAGTTGCCTGGCCAGTGCCAGGGCATCCTTCATCACCACAGTAATCTTCTCCATGACAGGATTGCTGCTGCTTTTGGTTTGGGAAGACATTAGTCCTTCTGAGTGGCCCAGTTTGCCTTGGATCTCCTGAAGTCCGTGGTGTACCTCCTGTGATTCTCTCTCCCACCGGGAGTTGAGGAGAAACTCCTCAGACAGTTGCTGTAGATATTGGTATTTTTTCCAGGCTGCTTTAATGTCAGCGTTTGCCTCCATCAGCTGCTGCGCCTCCTTGCAACTCCACTGGGTATCTGAGGACATTTTGACTTTGAGGTCTTTGCTGATTTTTTCCGCGTGTTCCTGCAGACTGGACAGATCTGACCGAATAGTGCTGGCATAGTCAGAATGCACATTTGTGTGATGAAGGTTGCTCTCGACAGTTCTTTCCAGGGTGCTCCACTTTTCTTGGAGTTTATTTTGCTCCGTTTCTGCAGTTTCTCTGTCAGATCGATGGAGGATGAGGCACAGCTTCGTGTGGGTCATAAGCAACTCCCCGAGGATGATTCTGTTCTCCTCCATGCTTCTCTGTAAAGAACATAGTTCTTCTGCCTCTTTGAGACAGCTCTCCTGTGGAGACCTGAGGAAAAGGTTGTTCTCAGGATTATGCTAGTTAAAACGTATCATATTTAAATTACATAATTTCAAATACATCCCAGAAACAAACTAGTATCCAAATAAAAGTTTGTTTCACTAAAAGATAAAGCTAATTATGCAAAGTGCTCAGCATCATTAGATAACTCACGTTTTCACAGCATCCAGTTCTTCTGTCAGCTGATCCACTTTGTCCCTTGCTGTTTTGATCTGCGTGCTGTAATCAGTCACCAGCTGCAGCTGGGCTTCTTTACTCTGGATCACAGCAGCTGCATCCTGAGCCACGGAGCTCCACTGGTCCTCCAAGTGCTCCAGAGTCTTCCTGTTGTGAGCATCAGCTTCTCTCAGCTGAGAGACCAGTGACCTCTGAAGTTTGGCAAGCTCTCTGCACCCCTGAACCCAACAGGACAAGTCATCACACTGTTACGTAAAGCTTGGATTTCTATAGCAGGTTGTTTTTGGTACAGAAATCTATGTAAAGTTTATTATACTGATATATTTATGGGGCATCTTTATGTATCTGTGTTTGTTTCCCAGCTTCACCAGTATAACAATTGCCTGGTGTGGCAGAATGAAGCAGCCTGTGATCTCACCTGGACCTCCTCTACCTGCCGGGCCATAGCTGATGGGTTCAGCTCAGCAGGACTGCTCTTGATGCTCAGGATTCTGGAAAGAGTTCTGCTCAGCAGAACATCCAAATCCCTGGTGGGTGTAATCAGAGCTTCTGGAGCCTCCTCCTGTGGTAGACCCTTGGGACACGGACACAAACCAAATTATTTAAAAGTAAAGCCGGGACCAAACGTGGTAGCACCAGTGTGTTACTTTGGTTCAGTTCTAGTTGTCTTGATAAAAACCACACTATGATACCTCAACGAGTTGCCTGATGGGTCCTGTCCCAAAGGGCAGCTGCATTTCTGTGAAGATGTCCTCCATGGCTGTTCCCTCTGGTGCCTCTTGAACTAGCTCATCTGTGTTGTGTGAGTCTTTTTCCTGAGCTGGCGATCTTTCCTGACAGGCTGTTTCACTCAGGGAAATGTCAGCTGATCTCCTCATCACCTGGTCCTGTTGTGAGCATCATGTTAGGAAACGTCATCAAAATCAATTTCCAACACAACGAGCTAATCAGTGAATCATGACTTCAGATGTTCTTAATGTATGATTAAGAGCTAATCCGTATTTTATCCGACTCACCTTTGGCTCATCCACGCTCTGAAGCCTTACCTCCTCTGTGGCGGTTCCGCTCATTTGGACTGGTACCTTTGCCTCTTTCTCTGGTATCTTGTCCTTTTGTTGTCCATCATGTTTTTCATCTTCATCTGTGTGTTCCTCCATTTGGACTTTAAGGACCAACCCTGGTTCAGACTGGATCTCGGTAGGATTTTCTTGTTCACCTTCCTTAACTGTCCCGACCGTTGGCCGTCGAGGCTGGACGTTGGTTTCGATCACATCCTTGCTTTCTTTTATTATGTCAAACTGGACGCTCGTCTCTGTCCCCGTCTGCTTTTTGATCTTGACGGTTTGGAACTCCAGAGAGATCAGGTGGATTTCTCTCTTTTTGACAGAGAGTTCACCTGAGGTCTTCAGGACATCATGTTTGCCATGAAGGACTTGTTCTTTACCATTTTCATCCCTAACGACCTCTTCCTCGCCTCTCTGTCCCGATGAGCTTAATTCAGATGATTCGTGACGACCAACATGTTCTTCTGTGTCTGGAAAAGCAGCAGCAGAAATCCGGTCTTGCTTCTGTGTAAGTTCTCCACTCTGGATACTCGTTTTTGTTGTGACTGATGGGATTTGTTGCTCCTGCATGTCTGGATGTGTAATCTCCACCTCAGCTCCTTTGATGATTGTTTTCTCTGTAAAGACCTTCTCACTGAGTTTTTGGGGTGCATCTCCAGGTCTGTCCTTTGTTGTCTGTGAGACATCTGACCTAGTCATCATCTGTGGTGTGAAGATGGAATGTCTCTGAACCACCTTCTCTCTCCATTCAGAGCCAATTGGTTGCCCCTCTCCTCCTGTGGTCTCATCCATACTTCCTCCATGCTGAATGATAATCACAGTCTCATCTTTACCCTGGAGGCTTGTTTGAGTTCTATCTGACCCTGGTTCTTCTGACACACCAGAGCTTTCAGACTCCTCCAGCATGGGGGATATATCTATTTGCTCCATCTGGGTTTGTTCAGCTGCAACAGACTTCTCTTTCATAGAAGAAAATTCATCAGCCACCTTTTCAGACATTTGAGGATGTTCTTGGACAATGTGTTCCACCTTTTGGCTGGTTCTGGTTTCCTCTGTGGTCTTTGAGAGCACGGTTTGACCTCCAGGGTCACTTGGACTTTCTATATGTTGCTCATTCAGGCTTATTTCTATAAACCTTGTCTCGTGTGGTTGAATGGTCTCATAAACAAGAGAGGTGAGTAGAGCCTCACTGTCTTGCATTACAGTCTCACTCATCTCTGCCGTAGCTTTCTCTGAGGCATCGACCAACACGTTTTCTGTCTCTTCGTCAGTCTGGGTACTGGTTTGAACAATATCTTCACTTGTCTCTGTTTCATCTGGACCTGAGGGTGTCCTGTGATGTTTTGAACTCATTTGGATGTCTAATTGTAGAATTTGCACATCTTTAGACGCTGTTTCAAGTTTCTCTGGTGCAACAGATTCTTCACCGAGGCTTGTTGGTGCATCACCAACATGCGGCACCAGATCAGAACATTCTACTCGGCCATCTTGGTCGCTGATGGTGTTTGACTCTATCTGAGCGTCGGTTCTACTTGTAATATCTTGGTCAAACAAGTTTATTTCTATGATTTTTGCGTAGTGTTGGGGTGATGGTTGGGAATCAGCGAGACGGAGTTGAGAAGAGTCCATTTGTGTCACCTTGTTTTGAAAACCACTGCTTTCATGCACACTTTCAATCTGGATAACAGTTTCAGCTTGAGTCCTCGGCTCATTCCTTGTGCCAGACGGGTTGTCGCTATCCTCGGGTCTGGTAGATATATCAAGCTGTAGTGTGCATATTTCAGGTTCTTTTTCTGTAAAGCCCTCTCTCTGGATCACTTGGGCATGTTGGACATCATGAGGCGACTCTTCAATTTGATCTTTAACCACTTCAAAGAACCGGACCTCCTTAGGGCTTTCTTTGGGAGATTGTTTAGAAATCTTTTGCTCAACCACATTTTTACTTAGTTTCGTTTTTTCATTCTCAGAGACATTTATTTCAGTCAGTTCTGTGCCCTCGTGAGATATGTGAGTAGAAACAACAGAACCATGAGTTGGAGAATCGGTTGTGGCCACAGTGTCTGATGGATCTAGATTTAGCTCCCGTGTCTGGATAAACTCTGCTTCAGGAGCATTAAGAGTTAAATATCTCTTCTGCGTCTCATCAGTGCTTTTCCACAAGTTTCTAATGTACTCTGCTATGTTTGGTGAATCTGTAGACTCAGAAGCAAGAGGAGGTTGCTTCTGAAGATCTCCAACCTTTTTCAGACTGGGCTCCGAGGCTTTAGATGGGGTTATTGAACTGGGCTGAACACCTGATTGGAGTTTTTCAGTACTAGAAGCTGCTGTGCAACTTTCCGCCTCATAAGGATGAACAAACACTTTGCTTGTCTCCAGAATAACTGTAGTAACCTTCTGTTCCCATGGACGCTGGTCTTCAACCACTTGAATAGCAGGTTTCTCCTTGACTGAAGCTGTTAGAGTCTCTACCACAGCTGTTACAGTGACCTCTCCTGCTGCAGGTGTAGAGATAGTTTCAGTAGATGCAGAAGAATCTGCAATGTTTGCACTAGAATGCATGAACTTTAGCTCTAAATCTGCTTGCTTTGTGGAAGCCTGAGGTGTTTGTTCTTGAACTACCTGGACAACAGGAAGTTCAGATGTGGCAGTGACCGTCTCTGTAGCAGCAGGTTTCAACTCTTTTCCAGGCTGAATGTGTTCTTCTACACTCAAACCAGCAACTGTTTGCTCGGGGAAACCCAGAGAAAAGGTCTCAATTCTGTCTTCATCTGTTGGAATATTTTTCTCCTCAACATGTTCCAGGGAAACATTCAGATTTTCTGACATGGTTGGTGAAAACTCACTTGATTCAGCTGAAACAGTCTCTCTGAGTTGCTGAACCACCTGTACTTGCAAAGCTGGGTCTCCATTGTGAGTTTCTGCTTCAGCTCCCTCAGATTCCTGGCTGGATGGTGTTAGTTCCAGTATGTCAGAAGCAGGAAACCTAGTTTGCTTTCTTGAAATCCTCAATTCAGACTCTTCCCTGTTTGTGTCTGTTTCTGTGACCAGTTCAGGACCTTTTGACCTTATTTGGCTTGGTGGAAGCTGTTCTTCCTCCCCAAGACGAGCTTCTATTGTAACAGTGACCATCTCAACAGAGGTCACATCGTCTTTAGCTTGGACGGGGTTAAGATCGGCAACGTGAGTTTGTTCTGTGGAAGCTCCACCGTGCTCTTTAAAGGTCGGAATCAAATTTTCATCGCGGGTTTTCTGAGAGAGCTTTGGACTTCCTGATGTTCCTTTAGTTTTATGCGATGTTTCTGAACTGGGTTGGAGTTCTTCAGTCCGAGAAGCTGATGTGTGACTTTCCAGCTCACAGGGATGAGTGTGTAGAAACACTTCACTTGTCTCAAGAATGACTGTGGCCACTTTCTTTTCCTCTTCATCCAAATGAATTTCAGCTTTCTCCTCTACAGCAGTAATGTCAACAGCCTTCTCAGCGGTTCCAGAGAGCTCTTCTGTAAAAGTGGTAGATTTAACACTACCATCTTCTTCTTTAAGATGCCTGCTCTCTCCACCAGTAGGAACCATCTCTGCAGTAGCAGAAGACTCAGCATCAGTTGGCTCTGTGGAAGCAAGAGAGGAGCTCTCCTGATCCCTTATATGCTTTTCCTCAAGTTCCAGAGAGAGTCCTGAGAGTCCTTTGGAAGGAGAAAACTGATGAAATTCAACAACAACAGTTTCTGTTTGTTTTTCAACTACGTGTGTTGTCATAGCTGACGCTCTACTTTCAGCTTCCTCTACTGCTGTTACAGTTTTCTCTGGTTCCTTGTTGGCTGTCGTGTCAAGGGCAGGACCTCCTGATTGCTCTCTTGATTTTCTCCATTCAGATTCTTCTTTGTTCTCAAGCAACGGGAACGTATTTGTACCTGTGAAAGGTTTAGGATGCTTTGGTTTTCCTTTGCTCTGTAAAATAAGCTCTTTCTCCACATCAGAGGTTTCAGTCATTGCAGAGATCAGCTCTGGAGCGCCAGCATCTTCACCAGTTTGAATGAGATCTATTTCGACCAAATCAACATCACCAGTTTGCTCTGTGGACGTCGAGCTCTCGCTATCATGTTTTGCATTTGATGAAATCAAGTTTTCATTGCGTTGTTCCGAGGACATCTTTGGACTTTCTGATGTTCCTTTGCTCTTAGTTGGTGTTTTTGAACTGGGTTGAATTTCTGAGTGGAGTTCTTCAGTCTGAGATGCTGATGTGGAACTTTCCACCTCACAGGGATGAGCATCTTTAGTGTGTAGAAACACTTCACTTGTTTCAAGAAAGACTGTGGCCACTTTCCTTTCTTGTAGATCCTGATCTTGAGCTAAATGAATTTCAGATTTCTCCACAGAAATAAGTTCCTCTAAGGTTGTTTGGCTCTCTATGACAGTCATCTCAATGTTTCCAGTGACTGCTTCTACAGCAGTAGTGGGCTTCGTACGGTCACTTTCCTCTTTAGGATACTTGTTCTCTTTGTCACTGGTAGAAGTCCTCTCTGCACTCTCATCATAGTTGAACTCCTCCTCAGTTTGAATGAGCTGTAGGTCTAAAGTGGCATCTGTCTTCTCTGTAGAAGCTAGTGAGGAGCTCTCCCTGTCTTCTTTATTCTTTACTTCAAGTTCCAGGGAGAGCTTTGAACTTTCTGACATTCTGACATTTATCTCAGCTCCCACAGCTTCCATTTGTCCTTCAACCACATGTCTTTTCACAGCTGCCGCTCTACTCTGAATTTCTGTTTCAGTCTTTTCAGGTTCTCTGAGTTTCCCTGACTTCCTGATGGCTGGCGTTGCTTCAGAAGCAGGAACCACTGTTTGCTCTTCTGAAATCCTTGATTCAGAAGGAGGTAACGTATCTATACCAGTAAACGTTTTAGGACCTTTTGATTGAACTTGGCTTGGTGAAAATGTGTCCGTTTCTTTTTCTGATGAAGGTTCTGTACAGCTCAACCCTTCTCTAGTTTGATCATGCATTGTTGTATCTAAATCATCAACATCTATGTGCTCTTTGGACACCAGGAATGAGCTCTCTATAGCTTGTTCTTCATTAGTTGGAGTCTTGTCTTTAAGTTCCATGGAAGGTTTAGGAGGAGAACGCTCATGTAATTCAGCTCCAGCAGGTCCCGTTTGTCCTTCAACCACCTGTATGTGTAATGTTGACTCTCCATGCTGGGTGTCTACTCCGGTTCCCTTAGACTCTCTGCTGGTTGGTGTTAGTTCCAGTGTGTCAGAAGAAGAAACTCTTGATACATCCCTTAAATTCCCAAATTCAGATTCTTCCTTGCTCTCAAACAATGATGTATGTTTTAAACATTCAGGACTTTTAGACTTGCTGCTTGGCGACAGCTGTTCCTTCTTCACAACGGGAGCTTTAGTTGATCCAGTGAGTGTCGTTAGAGCATCAGGAGGCTTCTGACCGTCCACGTCGGTCAGCTCTGTCTCTATAACAGCAGCTTCCGTTATCTGACTCTCTGGCTTCTCTGGCTTCTCTGTGGTTTGTATTTCTTCTTGGTAAGGAAGTTCTTGGGAAGCTGTGGGACTCTCTGATGTTATTGAGGTTGTCCAGAGCTTATTTTCTTGGTGAACAGTAGTTACAGTAAGTGAATGTTCACTGAGGAGCTCTGTTGTTTCTTTAGACTCATTAGTCCCAACGGTGGAAGGAGTTGAGTCCAAAGCTGTGGATGCAGCTCTACTTTTTGATCTCCTCCTGGCTGGTATGATCTTTGTTTCAACAACAACAACCGTCTCTGTTTCCTCTACAGGTTCTTTTATCTCACCCACCTCAGCTTTGGAAACAGTATCTTGCAAAGTTTTCCCAGTTTTCGACTTTCTTTTGGTTGGTGAAATTTGACCTTTTTCCATAACATTACTTTCAATAGATTCTGAGAAAATATCTGAAGACTTTAGATCAACTAGTTCTTCCTTATTTTGTTCAAATGCCTCCTCAGAAGATCTAAGGTGGGTTGTATGACCTTCAGGGCTGGGGTGATCATCTGTGTTCCTTGACTTCCTCTTTGGTGGTAAAACTGTAGTTTCCTCTGGTCCCGTGCCTCTCTTTAGGGATGAGGACTCTTTCTCAGGACCTTGTTTGCTGGTTTTAAGGTCCTCTCCAGAAAATGTGCTTGTAGAAAGAGCGGTGGAAACTTCAAGACTCTTTGACTTCCTCCTGGTCGGTACGACCTCTACAGACACTTTAGTTTGAGGTTCAGAACTTACTAAAGGCTTGTTCTCTGACACCTCCTCTGTAGAATGTTCTGTGAACACTTTTTGACCTTTAGATCTTCTTCTGGTTGGAGGAGGTTTGATTTCTTTCATGCTAGAAGTTTCAGCTGGTTCTGTTTCTATCGACAGACCTGTAGATATCAAGCTCTCCATGGATTTATCTCCAAGCTCGTCGTTTGTACTGCTACCACCAGAAGCGATTTGTTGAGAGGTTATGGGAGGTTCGTCATTCGTTGACTTACTTCTGATTGGTTTGAGTTTGGCTTCTTCTGCATGAGAACCTTCATTAGGACCTGAAACAGTTGTTTTACTTTCAGGTTCTTGCTTCACCTCTGAAGGTTGTTTAGAGCTTTTAGGAGAATGTTTTGGACTCTTTGACTTTCGTCTGGGAGGTGAAACCTTACTTTGATCCATGGCGCCCGTACTTCCTCTATCAGCAGTGACTAAAGACACTAGACTCTTTGTTTCATAACTAGTGGGCTTGGCTGTGGTCCTCTCTTCTTCAGGAACTAATGGGGTTCCAGATATTTGAAGGGTCTCATGCTCTCTGTTGCTGAGTTCCCTACTTTGAGCCGTTTTCACCATATCAGACTCCATCTTAGTCTCCTCAGGTGTTTGATTGGTGTCTGAAGCCTCTGGTGTTTCCCTGGATGATGAAGAGGATGTTTCTGTGTAACCAACAGCTGCTGAGACCTCCATGACAGCTTTCACTACTGGCAGAGTTTGAGCCTGAGCCTCGACTGTAGCCGATAATCCATGAGCAGATGTAGGTGTAGCACCAACTTCACCCTTTTCACGCTTGTTTTTTCGTGGCGGTGCCACGACTGTGGTCTTTGTCTCTTCCAGATCTTCATCATAGGACTGAATGCCACCTAGCTGTTTATTAATTTGCTCAATTTCCTTGAACAAAATGAGAAAACATCATTTATTACAAAATTGAATCTTAGAAAACATTCCAAAACAACATCAAATGGATCTGAATACCTTTATCTTGTGGCTCAGAGAAGACCTGCGAGTATCAGCCTGTCTGAGTGTCTCCAAACAGGATTTCTGCAGTTGTTCAAACACATCTGATGTCAGGCAGGCTGTTAGAAACTGCTGGTGGGAAAATGCCTCCTGCAGGCTGTGTTGCAGTGTTTCAACATCCTCTAGGGACACCTTAAACCAAGAGGAAATACATTTAGGTGACTTTAGCAATCACAAATCTGCCTGAGCAATATATTATGACAGCATTATAAGAAGCCTAAGAGTAGTTTGAATACCTGATTGAGTAAATTTGACTAAGTCAGGCAGATTAAAGGAGTATTTCCATTTTGAAGTCGGTCTCTGGCTTTATGTTTGTCTGCACCAGGACTGACAAAGCAATGATTCGCCCAAACCAGCCAAGACAAAGATGGATTCCTATTGTCCTCAAACAGTTTTATTGTCTAACATCAAGGTGATTCATGCAATATTGTTTTAAAACCATTGTGGTTTATTTTGCATGAAGTGTTTATTTATAAGTATGTACACCACCTGCAGCAGCTAAAAGCAGTACTTCTGGTAACTAGGTCAAGTGTCCAGCAGAGTTTTATTGTATTTCTATCGACATAATCATTCCATGAAAAAGTGTAAAGGTTTTTTTAAAATAAAAATAAAATGTATTCCAGCTGCAGCCTTTCTATGTGGAGTGTGCAAGTCCTCTTCATGCTCACATGGGTTTTATCTGGGTACTCCAGTTTCCTCCCACAGGTCAGAAACATGCATGTTGGGTTCATTTGTCTCTATATGTCCCTGTGATGAACTGGTGAGGAGTCTATGGCAGTGGTGTGCAGTCAGGGCCAGCAAGACCTTCCCTGCTCTTCATCAGAATCAATAACCGATATCTACAACCTAAATGTTGTTTGTTCAATGAAATTGGGAGGGATGTTTCTCTTGGTTGCATCGTGTCCTCTACATGCCTGTGGATTTTCTGTGTTTTGTCCAATCAGATTGAGCCTCTCTGTGTTGTCAGGGGGAGTCTAACCTGCCCAAGGCTTTTGTTGGTTATCCTGTAAAACAGAGGATCTGTTTGTTTAACCAATCAGCTTTCAGATTCTCCTCCCTGGGTCTTCTAACTGGCTCACGGTGACATCAGGGGTTTTCTGTCCTCGTATTGGATGGTCAGAGAGAAGCTATCACTACCATGTTTTGCTATCAAATCACATTCTGGTCTAGTGTGTCCAACGACTCTCACATGGTGACTGCTGGAGATAGACATGAATGAATGACTGTAGGGTCTAGTCAGATAAGCCACGTTTAGTGTAGTCTTCATATTAACTGAGAGTAATTCTAGTCATGCACATACAGATCATACAAACTCCACACAGAAAGATTCCAGCTGAGTTTTGAACCGTTTTTATACCTTTTATAACTGTGGTATAAAGTCATTACATAGGAAAGTATCAGAACAAGCCTGTTAGTGGTTGTTTGGACACAACCTTCCCTAATAACGAATCTATTCAGGAGAAAGCTACGGTCTTTCATAGTCTCAGTCCACCGTTGAGTTACTTAAACAATCCTGTTGGTATTTGTTAGAAAATTTAAATAAATAAATAAACCTGCAGAGAAGAAACTGAGTCTGACGGGTCGTTGCTGATCCACTGCTGCAGGGCATGAAGGCAGTCCTTCAGACAACCTGCTGCATTTGTAGAGCAGGTTTCCTGATGTTCACCAAGTCTGGACTTTAGACTGGAATCATAGTGGAAACATACATATTACACACCACCATCATATTTATATGTACTTTTTCAGTTGTTTTCTATTAACACAATCTATTTCCTAGAGAAAAGTATATAAATGCAGTTTTCTTCCATTCTTCAGCAACACAGGTTTAACAAACCTTAAAGAGGTTTAAAAAGATAACGGAGATTGATGTAATTGGCCGAGACTACCCTGACCCACTGAGACATGTTGCTGGAATGTTAAATAATTGAAACGTTAACTGAAATACAAGAAAAACAGCTGAAAACTCATGACTAATGCACCCCAGAAGGTTTAGAGACCCATAATAATGAGTGGAAATGCAACGTGTGTGAAAGCTGTGCTAGGACAGATTTACTTCTGTCTCCACCTTGAGTCAAACCAAACAATCATATCAGGTCATAAACACACTGGTTTTACTGGAGAGGATGTTTGTTTCATTATTTATGGTCAAGTGCAAACCTGTCATGTTGCTGGCACAAAGATTCAACCATACTGGTGATTTCTGCTGGAAGCTCATTGGTGGAAGGTGTTGATTTTACTTCCTGGTGCAGATGATGAACTTTCACGCCCAAATCCTCCAGTGACTTCTCACAATTCTAACAGAAAAGGAAAAAAACATGACCACACATAGGAAACAGCTGATGTGCAGGTTGTCTGTACCTCAGGTATGTTTCCAAAAGACCTGCAAGTATTTAAAAAAGCAGCAGCGATTAATACCTGGAGGCTGTGCCAGTGCTGTTGGAGCTGCGTAATGTTGTTCTGTGGTTCACTGTAACCCAGTGCCTGGTCCAGAGAGCGGAGCTCCCACTGCAGGGCTGCTGATTTCTCCTTTAGGGTTTGGGCGGTCTTGGCCAGATGCTGGTCCATCTCCTCTAGCTGCAGCTCACAGGCGGCCAGGCGCTCCCTCACTTCCTGCTCTGAGTTGGCACAGAGGTCATGGAGGTGGCTGACCTCCAGGGTCAGAGCAGCCTGACCTCCATGGGTGCAGATGCTCATCAAACTGTCCTTAGCAGAGTCCAGCTCCCTCATCTCTCTCTGCTCTCTGTCAACGGTCTGGAGCAAGGCCTAGAATCAAAGGGTGGGGGGTGAATAGTTTGAAGCACAATCTTTAATGTCTATATTTTTATCAGTACTTGCAGAAATAGCTTGTTCTGTGTCATGATCTCTTTTATTTTCCTCTTCACACCACTCTGTTCAATCAGCCATTTTCTCCCCATTCCATTGGCACATAAATTATTACCTTATAGATATTTTTTCTGAATCTTATTTTACCTTCAGGGTGTTGGCAGTATTGTGAAGACCATGTCTGTCCGTTGGTGGGGGTCCTAGACCTTTAACCTGCTCCCTCAGCCAGTCCTGAGCTGCCTCATGCTGCTCTATCAGCAGCGTGCACTGCCGCTCTGTCAGGATGCCTTCCTCCAGGTTCAACACCAGATCCTGGAAACAGAAGAAACAGAGTTTATTTATCCCAGGAGGGAAATTCAAATATGCATTTATACTAATTGTGGACAATATTACGCTTATTATGAAATGCAGGTGATTGCAGAAACATATAGCATACAGATTAGTGTAGAGAATTGATTTATTATTGTGTTAAACTCACAGTTAGCTCCTTCAACAAAGCAGGGATGGCTTTTTCCTTGGCGTCCCAGGAGGAATCCATCCAGCTGTGGTCCTGTGTGATTTCAAACAGCTCTCCTGTCTAAAGATGGAACACAACCCAAATCAGACAAGCGTTAGCAGCTCGCTGTTTAAGTGTAAATACAAGCAGGACAAGCAGAAACCTGCTGCTTTATAGGATCATCAGCTGAGGAGTGGTCCTCTTTTTACCTCTGTTCTCAGAGTTGACAGTAGAGGGGCCAAAGCGGTACTCTGGTCCTGGAGGGTCCGGGCCAGTTCCACAGCCTGCCTTCGCTCTCCCAGGCCCGGCCAGGGGAAGACACGAGGAAGGCTGGATGTCTGCTTTTGGAGCTCATCCAGCCGGGTCTCAGCCTGGCCCTTCTTATACTCGTAGGAAACCAGGCGCTCCAGAACAACCTGTAGTTGTCTGACGGGTGATAAGACAACACCAGAAATTATAAATATGTGTGAATATATTACTACAGCAAGAAAAAAAGGCTTATTTTCTGAGATGGTCAGCATTTTTATTAAAAACTGGTCAAAAATCAATTTTTTTTCTAGACAAAAGACAAAACAAACAAACAAAAAAAAACATCTAAGTCTGTGCATTTGCTGAGTGTATAACTACAGCATGATTTACAGCAGGGGTCACCAACCTGGTGCCTGTGGGCTTAATGACCTCCAGCCTTCTGCACTTGTAGTGCTTTTAATGTCTTTCTTTAATCTAAATGTTGCTTTTTATTTGCTATGTGGCTTCAGACAGGGGGACTACTAATGGAAATTAGCCTTTTGGCTATAATTTTCTACATTTACATTGTAAAATGTTTATTAATGCACACTGTCCTTCTAAAACAAATAAAAGTTATTCATTCATTCCCATGCATGTGTGAAGTTACCATTATCTCTCAGTGCATGTGTGGGTTTTTCACCACTTTGGTTTCCTCCCACAGATCAAAAACATGCTTGTTCATAGGTGTGCATGTGTGTGTGTGTGAATGTCTGTCTGTCTCATTTGTCTCTGTGTGTCCCTGTCATAGACGGGAGAGATTTCCAGGCCCGGATGTCCCCCACCTCTCAGCTGGTGGCTGCTAGAGTTAGACACCAGCTCCCCGTGACCCTGAATTAAAGCTGCAATGGCAAATTTGGAAAACAAATGAGCTTAAAACATTTTTTTATGCCTCTTAACATTCTAACATAGTATAGCTATTAATATATTGTGGAGATAAAAAAAAAGAAATAATTAATAAAATGGCTCTTTTGCATTTGTCTAAAAACCTCCACTAACAACGCGTTTTAACCTGAAACCAACTATTGGACCATCCGGTCGTCTGTCTCGCCAAATCACCGCACTTCCCTGGGTCCTCCACTCACGTATTCATCAACAGAACACCACTGGTGTGAGAGGTTCCCTACTCAATAATATCAGAGAAGGAGAAACAGCCGGCTGCTACCACTTCAACTTTAGGACAAACTACCAGAGTTCCAAAAAGAAAAACACCATTTGAAGACGTTTGGACCTAGAAAACAGCGACTGGTGTTTAGCGCTATCTCGTGTCCTCCGGCATCGCGGGTTTTCGGTTTTGGCAGAAGCATCTCAGGGAAAATACCCGAGGGGAGGGGGCAGTGTTACGTGACCGTGTTTGCATTCAAAACCTAACTTGTTTGCAGATTCGCTATAGCAGCTTTAAGCTGAATCTTAAAAAATAAAAAGTTTTTCCGTTACCTCTGCGTTTCCTCAGCAGCTCGTACAACTGTCCTCCACTCTGTCTCTGTGTCTTTGACGGTCTGCTGAATGTCCATTTTCTTGCTTTTTTCCAAACCCGTGTGGTCACAGAGACCGTCTGCTCGGCTCTTCAGATCCATCACTTGAGTGTCACCATTTGACTTGCAGCTGAAGATGGCCTAAACACAAAGTATGTGCTGTCAGATCAAGGTTTGTGCTAAACAGTCACACCAGTATGTGTGAAAGATTCATAAATGGTTTGATTTCAGTTCTGGTGATACAAAAGGGGTGAAGATCCTCCATGCTAAAAGTCATTTGACAAGTTTTCATAATTATTTTAGAAGAAACGATTCTCACTGAAAGCTATTTTAACATGTAACTGCTGTATTTATGTAGCATGACTGCACTTTTACCTGTGCAGCGTGCAGTCTCTCCTCGATCTGAGTCTTGCTGCCTTGAGTGCTCCCCGCCATGGATTCAGCTTGTTTCTGAAGCTTTCCCAGCCAGGTCTTTGTGCTTTCTGCATGGACACGGAACGCCTCCAGCTCCCTGGACAGTTTATACTGGACCTCAGCTTTCTCCAAAGTGTCCTCAGCGGTTAGCAGGACCGTCCTCCACAGCTCCGCTGAGTCCTGTACTTTTTGTTGGGCCTCGAGCCTCTCATGTTGCTTCAAGTCTTCCAGATCCAACAAACACTGGCTTTGTCTTCTCAGTTCAGACAACTTAGCATCACCCTCAGGTTTGCAGCTCAGGATGCTCTGGTGAAGTAAAAGCATGCAAAAACTTGAAGAAATTAGTTTTTGATTTCAGAATAAAAGAACATAGTTATGGGACCAGCAAAGACTGTCATTGCTGACGTTTTATTGTTCAGACTGACCTGAGCGGTTTTCATGGCCTGTTCTGGATCTGTCTGCTTGTCCAGAGAAACGAGGCTCTGATGTTTCTCCTCCAACCAGTCGCTGGTTTTGTCTCTCAAAGCTTTGAAGTCCTTCAGCTGAACATCCAGAGCAAACTGTCTCTCCGCTTCACTCACAGCTTGTTTAGCACTTTGAAGGACTCTTGTCCACCGCTCCTCAGAGTCTCGTACTTTTTCTTGGACCTCCTGCCTTTTGTGTTCTTCAAGATCCTGAGCACACAAATTTTGACTCTGTCTCTTCAGTTTTTGGATCTTAGAGTCTCCTTCAGACTTTGAACTCACTATAGCCTGAAAACAAGAACATCAAAACATCTAAAAACATGACTGAAGCCAAATTAATTCATCAGCAACTCATGGAGAATAACTACTACACCTCACATATTTTTTTAACCATTTAGTGACAGAAATAACCCATAAATGACTTTTAGTCAGGTCGTTGATCTCACCTGTGCTGCATGAAGTTGGTCTTCAGCTTTGGTCTGACGGTCCGAACTGATCAGCTGCTGCTGGAGGTCTTCAAGCCAGTGATCCGTGTCTTGTTGATGGGTGTTAAATTCTCTGAGCTACAAGAGACAACATAATAAACATGTGATGACTCATTGGTGTTGAATCAAGAAGAACAGCTCACTCACGCCGAGTGATTCAATCCATACATATCTAGCATTTTAAGAAAAAATAAACAATCTTTTGAAGTGTTCTCTAATTCTGGACTTTGAGGTCCACCGTCCCACATGTTCTAGTTGCTGCTCTGCTCCGTGACACCAGTGCAGCAGTGAAATAACCTCCTGAACGTGTCATTTATCTGGTATCTGGCTGGACAGCACACTTTCATTTGACATTCACATTAATTCATTACTCTCTAAAGTCAAGTCAAGGATTGGGTTTCTATACCGCAACAGGTCATCCTTTACTCATTCTGCAAAGCAAACCTTGGTCAAAATGACAATCCTTCCCATCTTAGATTACGGTGACATCATTTATAGGACTGCTTCCAAAAACTTCTTCATAAACTCAATGTCATTTATCACTCAGCAATCCACTTCGTCACTGGTGCCACTTTCAATACTCATCATTGTAATCTGTACTCACTCGTTAACTGGCCATCACTCCATTCCCGCAGGTTGTTACATTGGTATCAATTTATATACAAAACAATCATCGGTAGAACACCGTCATATCTTCACTCATTACTCATCACTTCCAACAACCAGCACATTTTACGTTCCAGTAACCTAATCTCTATGGTTATTCCCAAAGCTCGCACCTCCTTTGGCCGCTCCTCATTCCAGTTTGCTGCTCCCAATGACTGGAATGAGCTGCAAAAATCACTAAAGCTCACTACCTACGTTCCATTATCTACCTTCAATAATTCATTGCATTCAATAGTTTCTGATCAATGTGCTGCTGAGTACTTAAAGATCGTTTTAAGTCTGTTTTGATGGCTTGTACATATTATATATGACAACAGTCCTTTGTCTTTATGTCTAGCTGTTTTATCTGATTTTTATCGTGTATTTTTTTTATCTTATCTGTTTGTGTAAAGCTAACTATGTGTCTGTTGCTGCTGCCTCTTGTCCAAACCGTCGTTCTAAATGAGAATGAGTTCTCAATCGACTCATCTGGATAAATAAAGGTTCAATAAAAAAATAAAATAAAAATAAATTTAGTTCTGCAGAACTCAACCATTGAAGCAGAAAAACGTCTAAAACAGTGGTTCCCAATGATTTACACAGGGGGTCTTGAGAGGATTTCCAGAAATGAAAATAAAATTGAAAAACAATTGCAGAAGCATTTTTTTAGCATAATTGTTACAAAAACTCAAATAAATTCTCACAAATAATTATAAATGAAGATGAAGCTGCTTTCATTCTGCACTGAGTTATTTAGCTTTTAGCAGGTATGTATTGCCCGATTAGAGATACCTGGAGATGTCTTGAAAATAGCTATTTTGTGGGTCTGAAGCTGAAAGGTTTGGGAACCACTAGTCTAATAAAACATGCAGGACAGCAGTTTTCATGGACCAGGCTTGGACACCATCAGGACAGCAGCCAGCCCATTGGAAGATCTCCTCCAGCAGTGCCGTCTGTCATTCCTCACCTCTAACGTTCTTCTCTCCGTCTCTTGGGTGATCTCAGCCGCTGCAGATGCTTCGACTTGTTTGGCGGTCTGCAGGAGCGTCCTCCACTGCTCCTCTGTGTCTTTGACTGTCTGCTGAACCTGGACTTTCCTTGCCTCATCAGCACCCTGATGCTCACACAGAGTCTGCCCTCGTCTCCTTAGATTGTTCACCTTGACGTCCCCCTCAGGTCTGCTGCTCAGGATGCTCTGAAAAAAAAAAACACATGAAACAGCCTTTTAGCAGCTCAAATGAATTTAAGTGGCTGGAAAAGGGACTTTTTCAGAAAAGCTGCAACTAAAATTAAACAGACTGTTGTTGACAGTCATTTTAGGACAGGGGTGTCCCATCCTGGTGTCCCCCATCCTGCACTAGTCCTATAATTCAGCTGTGTCGGAGCAGAGAAACATCTAAAACATGCAGGACGGTGGTCCTCTAAGGCCAGATCTCTGTCTTGTATCTGACTGAGTTGGTGCTTTGATGATGATCTAACAACAACACAGTGGTAGATATTTTAGGTTTTTTTCTAACTGACCTGTGCTGTAAGGCGTCTCTCTTCAGGCGGTGTCTGGCTGCTCAAACACTGCAGCTGCTGCCGTCTGTCTCTGATCCAGGATTCTGTGCTTTTACCCTGAGCATCGAAGTCGTCCGACAGACTGTGGAGCTCCGCCTGTCTGGCCGCCTGCTGGACTGTTGTCCACAGCTGTTCCGTGCGTGTTACCAGCAGCTCCACCTCCGGTTTCCCGCTCTCCTTCAGGTGCTCACACAGACTCTCGGCCTGCAGCTTCAGATCACGCAGCTTCGACTCTCCTTCAGGTATAGAAGTCACAACAGTCTGGAGACGAAGTGAGAAGGAAACTCAAAAGTTGTCCTACAACTCTCCTCACGCACCAACTTGAATAAAAAATTAGACAAAAACTGAAAAAAATTGAATTATAAAACAAATGCATAATTTCCATTTCTTCTCTGACTCACCCGTGCGTTTTGAAACCTCTCCTCAAACGGCGTGTGACTACTAAGACCTGACAGTTTCTGCTTCTGCTCTTTGATCCAGGTCTGGAAGACTTCCACCTGGGTTTTAAAAGCACTGAAGTCCCTCTGAGAGTCAGCCTCCTGCCTCGCCTGGCTCAGAGCCTCCTCAGCAGCCTGCAGCACGTTCCTCCACTGCTCCTCTGTGTGTCTGAGAGCATCAAGAACCTCCTGCTTCCTGCCCTCGGTCAGGTCCTGGTTGTCACACAGACTCTCAGCCTGTTGCTTCAAATCCTGAAGCTTCAGCTCCTTGTGAGGCTTGGAGCTCAGGAACGCCTACAGAGGTCGCAGGAGGATAACTTACTGGCTATCTTTATGAAATGATGTTACAATCAGACCTTTTAGAGCTTCACCAGATTTACCTCTGCAATCTGTAACTTCTCTTCAACGTCCATGTGACCACCCAGAGATGTCAGGACTTCGCTCTGGTCTTTGATGCAGAACTCAAAGCTTTCATTCTGCATTTGGAAGGCATCGTATTGTTTGTCGAGCAGTGCTTGTGTCTCTGCCTGACGGAGGAGGTCGTCAGCAGCCTGCAGGGCGGTCCTCCACTCCGTCTCTGCCTCTCTGAATAACAGCTCAGCATCTTGCTTCCTGCTCTCCTTAAGGTCCTCCTGCTCCTGAAGTCTTTCCATTTGTTCTTTCAGGTTGTTCAGTTTGGACTCTCCTTCAGGCTTAGCTGTTAGAATGACCTGGTGAGAACGAGAGCAGGCCATATGCGGTCTTGGTGGGACTGTTTTCCTCTGAGTGTGGTTTTACTGCCATGTTATTTTAATTAAGGTTTTTTAGTTCCTGTCTGGTTATTTTGTCTCAGATTTAAACTTCACTCACCAGTGCTTTACACTTCAGGTCCTCCATCTCAGAGGAGAGCAGAAGGTCTCTCATCCAGGTCCTGGTGCTCTCTGCCTGGACTTTAAACCGGATAACTTCTTCCTCTACCACTTCCTGTGCCTCGGCTTGTTTCCTCAGTCGAGTCTCCAGGTTTCGATAGCGCTGTAACAAATTATCGCCGTCCTTCAGGATGTTTTCAGCTCTGACGCCTTGTCTGCGGATTGATGCCAGGAGCTCAGCGAGGGCCTCGGCTCTGCCACTGCCCCAGAAAGATCACAATATTAAAGTTTGTCAACCGACTTTTAATTAAAGCTCAACTTTACTCATATTTTAATACATCTGCAGTGGTCTCTAGTAGGAATGAATGCCTTGTAAGTCGTACTCTGGGGGGAAAAAAGCTCAAATGCTCCTGTTTGAGGATGTAGAATTCAGGTGGAGGAGAAAGTAGCTTCAAATGATTTGGAGTCTTATTTCCTGATATTTGGACATCTCTCCTCTGATTGGCTAACAGCAACACGACTCGACCACTGACTCTGTAAACCTTGATCATTAACTGATGTGTAAACAGTCATAATTCCAGGTCCAGTGCTGAAATCACCTCTCGTCCTGGAGTTCTTTAAGCAGAACCTTGATGTTCTCGGAGTCCACAGAAAGTTTCTCTTTGTCCTGCAGCCACTCGTAAAGCCTCTCATGCTGATTCTGCAGACTAAACAAAGAGAACATGGCTCCATTGTAATCACATGTTGAAATGTTTAATTTGTTGATGAAACATGTTTTAGTAGGTTAAAACTAAAGAACATAGTGCCATACATTTTAGGTTGCAACAACATAACTTCACTGAAAATAGAATATTTGAATTAGTCAAAATGGCTCAATGTAAACAAATCAAATACACACACACACACATGCATGCATGCACACACACACACATGCACACACATATGCATGCACACACATGCACAAACATAAACACACATGCACGCACGCAATCACACACACACGCACGCACACACACGCATGCATGCACACGCATGCATGCACACACGCGCACACACGCATGCATGCACACACACACATGCACACACACGCACAAACACACACACACACATGCACACACACATGCATGCACGCAATCACACACACACATGCACACACACATGCATGCACGCAATCACACACACACATGCACACACACATACACGCACACATGCATGCATGCACACACACGCATGCACACACACGCATGCACACACACGCACAAACACACACACATGCACACACACACACACACACACACACACACACACACAGACAAGCGCACGCACACACACATATAAAGCATTTGATTACAAATTCTCAACATGAGGCACTCATGTTCTTATAACATGTGTCAAATATGCTGGCATTATAGTGAAGCCATAAAACCAAAACAATCTATTTTCATGCAACCACCATACTTTATTCTTTAATATAAATCCAACAGACTGTTTTGTTCAATGCACTTCTCTACATTTAGTGACAAAAATTATTTTTTATGCTTGATATTTTTTAACCCCCATGTTTGTGACTTCATTATTCTAAACCTTGGTACCTGTTCAGGTCACTGAGGAGTGACTCCATCTGCTTCTGCCTGTTGTAGCAGTGGGTTTTAAACGTTCCTACTTCCTCCTGCTGCTCCTTCAGCCAGTCGGTGAGCTCAGAGAGCTGCTCAGGAGGAACCTGCTGCTGGCCTCGGTCCAGCTGGTCCTGCAGCTGGCCCAAACGTCTCTCTGTATCCTCAGACTTCAGAAAGCCCTGATGGATATGAAACACGAGAACACATCTGCTAAGGATGACTTCACAGCATATCGTCTCTGTAAGTAATTTGTCATCTTACAATCAGTTTTTGCACAGAGGTTTCCACATCTGTTCGGCTCTCAGGGCTCTCAAAACACTCGTTGACAGATAGCTGTAAATTCTGAAACCATTCCTCAAATAATTCTCTTCCCTCTGCAGGAAAACAAACAAAATAATAATGAATAAAAAACAGGATTAATTGCAGCATCAGTCAAAATAAAAAGACCAGGCATTTGCCAGTGTTAAAGATAATCTTTACTTATATTTTAACACAGCAGTGGTCTCTAGTAGGAATGAATGCCTTGTGAGTCGTTACATCTCTCCTCTGATTGGCTAACAGCAACACGACTCTACCACTGACTCAGTTTGCTCTGCAACGTTGATGTTTTATCTCCACAAATAACACAAGCCTGGAGGAGCTCTGCTGTGTGGTGGAGTTGCTAATGCTAACGGTTAGCTTCTACTAGCCGAGACGTTCTCTGCTGTTTCCTGGACGCTAAACCAACAACAACCTTCCCCGTCGTGAGTCAAGATGGGTGAGTCCATGAATGTTAAGTGACAGTGTGACGTAGATCTGTCAGGATTTTCTGAACAGAGTGTTTTTCCATCTGTTTTCTGCCAGAATTTAATGCAGGAAATAGGGGTAGGAGACTATTTTCATGTTCAGCCTGCATGTTAAACTCAAGAGTGACTGATTATAATCAAAAATAAAATGGTTTTTCAGTGAACCTGCCCTTTAATGTGTTTATGTCCCACAGGGGAGGCAACATCAGCCATCCAGCTGTGGTCACAGCTTTACTTCAGGTTACTAATCTGAAGATTGGATTATTAACCTCAAATTTAGAGAAAATATGCTTGATCATTTAAAGTTTTCTATATTAGCTACTTAAGAAAGCCAACATCAACTCAGCACAAATTATTGGGAAGCTTGATAAAAAAAAAAACATGTTTTGGTTATAAAGATCTACGATGGAAGGCTGCTGCAGAGTCCCGGCTCCTGTTGCAGCTCACAGTAGTGAGGCTGAGCAGCAGCCTTCTACATGCTACAGAGCCACTTGACAATGGAAAATGAATAAAGTGTAAAAATGGACAGTATGTGTTTTTCCTGATTGTTGTGTGAAAGAAACTTGCTCTATACATGTTTGCTTTTCCACTAACCATTAATAGCGCTGAGCAGGCCCTTGCTGTGCTCCTCTCTCTTAAGATGCATCATGTCTTTGGTACTCGAGATGGCCCCTTGAAGCTTGTTGAAGTCAGAAAACAGATCCTTCAGAATAGGCAAACGGGCCACCACGTTAACCATTTGTAGCTTTGTTAACAAATCTTCAGCCTGTTCCTCTGAAGACTTCAGGTCCGAACACAGATCCTGATGTGGGACAACAGCAAAGCCAAGGTTTTAATTAGTAAACTCATTTACTAATCAGGTCCAGATGATACTTTACCCATCAGCATACCTCAATCTGGTCTTCTGCTTTTGGTCCTGAGGAATCAATTTTACTGAGACCACACTGGATGTCTTCTACAGATGTGTGACACTTATTTATTTCCTCGCTGAACTGTTTTTTTACAGCCATCAGGTCTTCAAAGACATCTTTGAAGTCAAGAAACAACTCATTCACTTCCTCCATTCTTTTCCTCAACTGGGTCTCCATCACCTAGAAGATGCAGAGGAGGATAAATTAGAGAAAATGGATGTGAAACAGGAGAACCCTCCTTAAGCCCTAGCAACAGATCACCCTCCACTCTATGCCAGAGTTAAACTTAGGCTCAGAAGAAGATTTCTAACCAGGAGAGACCCCAAACATGGCGATAAAATCACAGATATAGGATTTGTTCCTGGTGCGCTGTTTGCCAACACACATGAAAGAATACACCACCAATGAACTGATTTCACTCACAGTTTCCGAACCTCTTGAAATCAAACTTGACTTCAGAGTAAACAAACATGGCGGACAAGGAATGGGATTGGCAATAGTTTGTGGACTATTCTGATTGGCCGTTTGGCAGAGTCATTATGGTAATAGAGGGTTTATTTAAAGGTCCTTCAACTAGCACCTATCAGCTATGAGTTAAACTCAACTTAGCTCAGCTCAGCTCTATACGACTCCAGTAGTTTTCCATTACAACTGAGAAAGTGGGTTGGGTCATAATAGCGGGGCTACCCCTGGAGTTTAAAAAGTAGAGCAAAGTGATCTTTACACAACACAATATGACAGTGGAGGAAACTGTAGTGATCTTAAACATTCTACCTAGCTGGTAAATTTCTATCAGACTGTGCATAGACAGGTAGACGAACAGGTGAGTGTGGCTGACTCCACCTCTTTGCCAATCAGTGACCGACAATCTTCTGGTGTTGAGTTTTTGGCCAGGTTTGGTACGCTTGGAACTAAAAAGAAGAAGTACTAAAAGGCGGCAGCAACCTGGTACCTGTTACTAATAGAAAAGCCTTAAGAGCGTGTAGATCTGTGCTGAGAAGTTGCTGGTGGAAAAGTGCCAGAAGGGGAGAATGGTGTCGTGTGACCCAGGCCTAAGACTCAGTTGAGCCATGTTCACACGGTTTTAGATAATAAATATATTTGCAATTTCCCAAGATGCTGTTAGCACTCAGAGTATCAGCGATACATGAAGATGTAGCTCAGTATCTGTAAACTTGGCTTATTGTTATCATTGTGTTTGCTAAAGCTGATTAGCTGTGGCAGCCATGTTGAATGAGGTTGACTTGTCAATCAATTATTTTCTGTAGCTTAATATTTGTCCAGCTGTAGCTGTCTATTCTTGCTTAATGAGCAGAAACTACTTATGAATACCCCTCCTCCCTACCCCCTGAGGAGTGGTAAGCCTCTATTGTGTGAGAGTCGTGTTGATTAGATGCAGGAGGGTGTGACCTAGACAAACTGTTTGGGAATAAGATTAAGAGCTGCAATACAATGACTCCCACACAATAGAGGCTAACGACACATCAAGGGGTAGGGAGGAGGGGTATTCATAAGTAGGTTCTGCTCGTTAAGCAACAATAGACAGCTACAGCTTAAAAGTTTAACCCTCCCATATTCCAGTCAGAATTGACAAAGTTCCTCAAATGAGAAGCAAAACGTCTTCAAGAAACCAAAGAAGTCCAGTTGCCTTCATTCAAACCTTTCCATGATCTGGATGACTGAGAACCTTCACCAACACATTCAGCTTACCTGCAGCTCCAAGGGAGGCTCTTGACTCTGCAGCATCTCCTGAATCTCTTCAGACTTCTTGTGAAAGTGTGCAACATTCTCCTCACTGGAGCGGATCTCATCCTGCAAACCAGGAGCATCCCTCATGTGACTGATGTTCTCTAAAGGTGGAATCATGTCTGCTAATTTGAAGACGTTATTTTAAACATGCATGCCTCACCTTCATGGCTAGCACTTGTTGTTCATCAAGGAAGGGATGGCCCTCTGCAAACATGCTGAGTGTGGCTGCAGCCCAGCTGTCCACCTCTTGCCCCAGCATCAGCTGCTTCTCCCACAGCTCCAGCCCCACTCGAAGGTTATCCAAGTAGGCATCGATCTTCTCTGTAACCTGCAGAGTACCACGGACATTACTGAGACCAGCATTCAGAATGAAGGTGCAACTTGCACACAGCACTAGTGAATGTGCCTATGAGTTAGTACCCTGGTCAGTGTTCTGACTTTAGAATTTATTCAAAGTAACCTGTGGAGTTTACCATGTAGCCTGGACACAAGTTAAACTCACTGGTTTTGTGTAAATCTGCATTTTAATTGTACTAACTTTTACAAAATTGATAAACCTAACTTTTCTAGATGCAGGAAAAAACTTTAATATGTTGCATCCCCTTCTCAGTCTGATTTATAATTTTCCATCAGCTCGGGGGCGGAGTCACCCACGCGCATTGTCGGAGACGTTTTCCTTTCAGACTTCGTTGCCTGGGAGTTGTTGCAAAGCAATTCCCCGCCAGGACAACAGAGGGTGTAGCGCTTTTCCAGAGGGGTACTGCCACCACTGCAGTCATGTCACTGGTCCACGATAGTGTATTACTATTGTGTGTATGTATTAAGTGTGTTACAAATATGTCCCTCATTCTCCTCCCCCTCTTCATGCAATTGCCACCTCCAAACCCACATTTCCTGTAATTTCCTTCCATGAATTAAAGTTGCATGTGCATTTTTGTGCTGCTTCAATGAAGGCTGAGTAAATATTCATATTATTGGACTTCCTCTGCGAGATGTTCTTCCATCGACTCCATTTCTGCTGCTAGATATCTTCGGCACTCTTTAATTGGGGATGGTGATGCTGGTGATGAATTTAAAGGATAAATCATCTAGGCATGCCCTCTCTGTAGCTTTCAATGGACATTTTAAAAAATGGGACATGTCTCCATCACCCTCTGCAGGCCTGCTGCAGAGAGCTTGCATCAACGCATCATGGTGTTGCAAGTTTTCATTGCCAAGCCAATGGAGAAGTATAAACAAGGCCTAAGAGGGTGTGACAACACACTGGGGGACCCCACACACACACTTTTAAACAACAAGTTCTCGTTTTGTGTGTCCACCACCCATGTAATTGAGTTTGCAGGTGCCTACGTCCAACCAGTTGTCCATCAGCGTGTCTGCTTCAGCTTCAAATGGAGTCTCGTTGCAATCTCGAAACGTCTTCAGTTCAGACTGGAGTTGCTTGCAAACATTTCTCATCTCTTCCATGTCCTTACCAAGACCAGCCAGTTCCTTCTTAATGTCGCACACCTGGAGAACAAAACATGAGTTGAACAACACAAAAGTCAAATTTGGGATGGAGCAAAAACCTGTAAAATGAAGTGGAAACACTATGTGTGGATTCACCTTTGTCACGCTCCTCTGCAAGTTGTCCTTGCCCATATAAGAAGCCTTTTCACTGATGGTCTGCTCTGCTTTCTGGATGCTGCTGCTCAGGAGACTGCGGCAGGTCTGGAACTTCTTCAGAAGCTCTAGCAGAACACTGCACTGCTTCTTTCTGTATACAGCAAAATTGTTAATTTTGGGGGTGTTGGTCCAATGTAACACTAAGAATAGTTAATTTAACACTAAAAAGAGTTATATAGTTGATATGCAACATTGACATGAGAGTCAAACCCCAGTGTTAAAAATGAGTGTTTCCTAATCAACTCTGTAGGAGTAATTTTGGACAAAATAACTCCTGAAAAGCTAACTCTGGACTCCCACTCTTCACAGACTCCACCCCTTTATTCTAAAAGTTGGACTGGTAGTGACCAATTGGCTGCAGGAGCTGCAGTGGGTGAGGTGCATTGTGGGTAGTCATGGTTTTAGTTAGTTTGTTCTATTTTGGGGTGTTTATGCATGTTTATTTTGGGGGGTTGTGTTGTTCTTAGTTATTACTTTGTTCACTGTTGCAAATGTAGTGTTACTTGTTGTGTCATCTTGGTACTATGTGTTAAATTGTCAACTCCAGAAGAGTTGGTTTTTGACACTAAATCAGAGTTAAAGTACCAACTCTCCAAAAAGAGTTAAATGAACTCTTGCTGGTGTGGACCCATATAGACACTTTAAAGTGTTAAAATCAACTCTGACAGTGTTAATTTGAGCATGCTGAATTTAGAGGACAAAGGCATCAGCTCAACTTTCTGCATTAAGATTTGACAAAAAGGCTGAATGAAGTTTGTGCCATCACAGAGCAGGGCCTTGGGAGGACCCAAAGACCATTTCTTCCAACAAATATTTGGAATACACATTCCTCTACTCTTCCACTGTTCAATGGTCCATCCCATAATGCACCACACACAGAAAAGTCATCGCAGACTCTGGACAATGTTACCCTAACTTTCATTTATGCACAGTTAGAAGGCACATGTGTGCATGTAACTGTTCTGTGTAACTGTTCTGTAGAGCTTGATAATAACGGTATTGTGATACACATTTGTCCAACATCTTTAACCCTCAGCCTCTCATGGATCTGCCTTCGTCTAACATTGTGATAACAACATTAGTTCAAGTATCAGTTCAAAGTAAAAATTGTAGTTTTAACCTATTTTTTTGTCAAAAATTCTTAATGCTCAAACTTTTTTGTAGGCCTGAAAAGAAGGAATGAACGTGTTAATAAAAAGTAAAGGGATAAAACAAAATGTCCTTTTCATTGCTTTCCAAAAATCTGGCCGCAGCGTTCTGTACCAATTGCAACCTTGCTAGCGAACCCTGACTAACACCGAATAAAGCTGAGTTACAGTAGTCCAGGTGTACCGTGATAAAAGCATGAACTATTGTCTCTAGGTCACGTCGTGACAGGAATGGTTTCACCTTAGACAGGTGATGAAGGTGATAAAAGGAGGAGGAGACCACTCCGTTAATATGAGTGTCAAAACAAAGGGCACTATCTAGTTTCACACCAACATTAGCTACTGATGTACTCAGCTGACCATTGAACAACCCACAGCCAATTGCGGTGGAATCCATATGACCACTGGTTGCAAACAGTACTGCTTCTGTCTTCTGTTCATTTAAAGACAGGAAATTTCCAGTCATCCATGTCTTGATCTCAGCCAAACATTCCACAAAGGTATTAATGGAGAGATCTCCTGACTTGTCCAGGGGCAAATACAGCTGGCAATCGTCAGCATAAAGGTGAAAACTAACTCCAAACTTACAAAAAATATCACCTAGGGGCAGGATGTAAATAGAGAACAACAAAGGTCCTAATATCGAGCCCTGTGGTACCCCCCATGGTAAATGAGAATATTCCAAAGAAAAACTGCCCATTCTTACACACATCATCCTATTGGCCAGATATGATCTGAACCACTGCAAGGCTAGTCCTGAAATCCCAACATAGTGACGATGGAGCAACACTTCATGATCTATTGTGTCAAAGGCAGCATTGAGATCAAGCACTGGTTTGCCACTATCGGTTGCTAAAAATCAATCCTTTAATCAAACCTTAATTGTTAAATATCATGTTTTCTGCTGTCTTACTGAGACAGCCCAGCAGTCTAAAGACCTGTGTACATCACTGTTTTTTATTCCAGCTGGTTGTGGTCCTACCTGTTACAGAAAGCTCTGTGAGTCTCTTTCCACTGAGCGTCCAGGTCCTGAAGCAGGTTTTCATCTTTTCCTTGTTTCTCCTGCAGATCGTGGAGATTCTGAAGCTCAGACTGTTGAGCCTGCAGCTGGCCCTCCAAATCTGATACAGCACGAAGCCTGAAAATTACAAGATTATTTAGAGTTCAGCTCATAAATTCAAAATTTTATGGCAACAATACAACAACCCATCACATACATGTGCTGCACAGCAGGCATGGTGGGTTCTCTCAGGCTCTGTTTTTCAATCATATCTTGCAGCTTTTTTAGCTCCCCAAACACTGCCCTCTTCCTCAGACCAAAGGATTTGCTTTGTGTCTCTCTCTGAAGGCCTCTCTGCTGGCTGGCCAGCCCACCATCAGCGTCCTCCAGCCTCCTGAGCAGGACAGTCACCATGTCATGGCAGGAGGCCGGTGCACCATTTCTGGTGATTGTCAGCCTGGCTCCCTGCAGGAGCAGATCCAGCTGAGGGGCCTTTTCTTTCAGACTGTCAATGCTCTGTCTAATCAGAGCCAGTTTGGAGCGACAGTCCTGCAGTACCACAGAGTCACTGCAGGGGGAAGCTTGGACTCCAGATATGTCTTCATCCACAGTGCGTAGGGACATGAGAAAGCGGTCAAGAGCGCGAGCGGCTGCTTCACTCTTCTGGACCTGCTGCTGGAGTTGATCCAGGCTGGCTTTGTGGGTCTCCACCTCACAAGTCAGAGGGAAACATTCTCTGGGGTCAAGACTGCTGGATTCAGGGTCCAACCGGCACAGTTGGTCCAACTCACTTTGAATGTTGTCGTCCAGCTCCTTTAGCAAAAAAAACAAAATCATCACGCAACAGAACCAATATTTACTAATAAAGTGATATTTTATAGTGTTTGTTGGAGAAGACTCAAAAACAAGACACATGCTTGATGTGACCGTGTGTAGACGACAAAATATTAGATCCATGCTTTTTTCAGTAACTTTATATTTTTACATTTTGTGCATCTCTGTCATACAAAACTATATAAAAAACGTCTGATTTCAGACCTTGATATCTTTCAGGATGTTGGTACTGGCCAGTGTGAAGCCAGTGATGTCTTTGGGCTGTCTCAGGTACCGGTCCAGGCGCTCGGTGAAGTCCACCATGTGGTTTTCTGTGGAGTCTATCTGTCTGAGGGCAGCACCGAGGGAGCTGCCTCGCCTCTGGAGGTTTTTCTGTTGGCTGCGCCACAGCTCCAGCAACTCTGCTTTCTCCTGCTCCAAAGCAGGGTCCCCACTCAACTGGGAACAGTGGCTTGCATACTCAGACCACAGTAATTCTGTTTCCTGCCTCAAGAACTGCAACACAAAAATATTTTTAGTTTAGAAAAGGTTATAGCTCCATTACCTGTGTTAAATGAATAAACGTGTACCTGTATTTCCTGGAGTCGTGTATGCAGGCCCTTCAGGGACACCGAGTCAGAGGGAGGCTCCTTAAAGCTCTGCTCGTTTTTGACCAAATGGGCTTGTAGAGTTCTTTTGGTGTTTTCATATCTGGGAATTTCACAGAACAACATGATAATGACTAAAACTAATGGAGAATAAAATAATCTCTCTCTCTTAAATCAATATATTTCCTAAACGTTTAAAAGCCTTATGGATATTTACCGTTCCAGAGCTTCCTTCTTGGTGATTTCTTCTGTTGATGCCTGCTTTTCTATCTCTCTCTTCTCCTGAGACGGTGCCTGCACAACCTAAAAAAAACAAAAGTTTTGTCTGGATAATAAAGAAACTTGGATTCATCAAGGGACTGCATCTTTAGCAATTTGAAGTCTAAATCACAGAGTGCTGGCAAAGACATCTGAGCCTCCTTCTTCATCCTGCAGTCTGCCCACATTTAAATGAAGTGTAACACTGCATTTAGAGGAATTCCCTTTAACTCAGACCTGAAACTCTTCATTTTCATTTATAATTTTGACACTAAATCAGAGTTAAAGTATCAACTCTTCAAAAAGAGTTAAATTAACTCTTACTGGTGTGGACCCATATAGACATTTTAAAAGTGTTGAATTGAACTCTGACTGTCTTAATTTGACCATGCTGAGTTTGCTGTGTAACAGCCACACTGAAAAATGCGAGTTAACTCATGCCTTGTACACCTCGTGACTGCAGAAAGCCAGTAAGAGAGAGAACAAACTAACTAAAAACATATACCCACAATGCACCTCACCCACTGCAGCTCCTGCAGCTCTCTGCAACCAATCGTTCGCTACCCGTCTAACTTTTAGAATAAAGGGGTGGAGGTTGCGAATTAACTCTGCAGGTGTTATAGCTGCTGTGGGAGTTCTGAGTTAGTTTTCAGGAGTTATTTTGTCCAAAATGACTCCTACAGAGTAGATTAGGAAACTCTCCTTTTTAACACTGGGGTTTGACTCTCATGTCAGAGTTACATAGCAACTATGTAACTCTTTTAAGTGTTAAATTAACTATTCTTAGAGTTAAATTGGATAAACACCCCAAAATTAACACTTTTAAATTTGCTGTGCTGATGCTGCACAATAATAGTGAGAGTTTTGGTTAGCTGAGAGTCCTACCTCTGGTAAAGGTTGAGGTTTGTCACTTGATTTTTTAGTTCCTTTTTGTGTGATCAGATCTTCGCTTTGTGCAAGATAAATCCTGTAAAATGGAATAAAATCAGCATTTCTGTTTCACTTTTACTGATAAAGATGTTCCAAAAATATGCAAGATGAGAAAATATGAATAATATACAGTGCATCCGGAAAGTATTCACAGCGCTTCACTTTTTCCACTTTTTTGTTTATGTTCCAGCCTCATTCCAAAATGGATTAAATTCATTGTGCCCATAAAATTCAACACACAACACCCCATAATGATAATGTGAAAAACGGGTCTTTGAAGTTGTTGCAAATTTATTAAAAATAAAAAACTTGAGAAATCACATGCACATAAGTATTCACAGACCTTTGCTCAGTACTTTGTTGATGCACCTTTGGCAGCAATTACAGCCTCAAGTGGTTTTGAATATGATGCCACCAGCTTGCCACACCTATCTTTGGGCAGTTTTGCCCGTTCCTCTTTGCAGTACCTCTCCAGCTCAATCAGGTTGGATGGAAAGCATCGGTGCAGCCATTTTCAGATCTCTCCAGAGATTTTCAATGGGGTTCAGTTCTGGGCTCTGGCTGGGCCACTCAAAGACATTCACCGAGTTGTTCTGTAGCCAGTCCTTCCATATTTTGGCTGTGTGCTTAGGGTCATTGTCCTGCTGAAAGGTGAACCGTCGCCCCAGTCTGAGGTCAAGAGCGCTTTGGAGCAGGTTTTCATCCAGGATGTCTCTGTACATTGCTGCAGTCATCTCTCTCTCTAACCTGACTAGTCTTCCAGTTCCTGCCGCTGAAAAACATCCCCACAGCATGATGCTGCCACCACCATGCTTCACTGTAGGGATGGTATTGGCCTGGTGATGAGCGGTGCCTGATTTTCTCCAAACGTAACGCCTGGCATTCACTCCAAAAAGTTCAATTTTTGTCTCATCAGACCAGAGGATTTTGTTTCTCATGGTCTGAGAGTCCCTAAGGTGCCTTTTGGCAAACTCCAGGCGGGCTGCCATGTGCCTTTTACTAAGGAGAGGCTTCCGTCTGGCCACTCTACCATACAGGCCTGATTGGTGGATTGCTGCAGAGATGGTTGTCCTTCTGGAAGGTTCTCCTCTCTCCACAGAGGACTGCTGGAGCTCTGACAAAGTGACCATCGGGTTATTGGTCACCTCCCTGACCGAGGCCCTTCTCCCCCGTTCACTCAGCTTAGAAGGCCGGCCAGCTCTAGGAAGAGTCTTGGTGGTTCCAAACGTCTTCCACTTAGGGATGATGGAGGCCACTGTGCTCATAGGAACCTTTAAAGCAGCAATATACAATTATGGCAAGCCAAAGGGATAAAAAAAAGCGCGTCCTAAACGCGCGTTATGTCCGCTAAAACTCGCGTTTAGAACGCGCGCTTATTTATCCCTTTGGCTTGCCATGTTCTGCCGTTAAAACGACACCCACTCAGTACTTCCGGCGCTACCTGAAGCACAAAAACTGTGTAGCGCAGTAAACAGATGTGGGACCCCCCCAACACTATCACAGGTATGAAAATGAACATAATAGATAATACTATGACGCAAAAACTTTACAAAAAAGCATCATTTTAAGGTGTAAAAGTTGCTTTGAAGCAGCAGAAATGTTTCTGTAACCTTCCCCAGCCTTGTGCCTCAAGACAATCCCGTCTCAGAAGTCTACACTCAATTCCTTTGTCTTCATGCTTGGTTTGTGCTTTGACATGCACTATCAACCCAGGGGCCTTATATAGACAGGTGTGTGCCTTTCCAAATCATGTACAATCAACTTCATTTTCCACAGGTAGACTCCAATTAATCTGCTGAAACACCTCAAGGATGATCAGTGGAAACATAATGCACCTCAGCTCAATTCTGAGCTTCACGTCAAAGGCTGTGAATACGTTCCGGATGCACTGTAAATGTAGTAAGTATCAGAATTGCAATAAATCACTTTCCAAATGAGAGAGGTGTTACTTTCTGAAAGTTGCAAGATTACTGTCCTGGATTAGTCTAATAACACTTCACCTGGACTCAGGAAGTGATGCATCTTGGTCTCCACTGAACTGATGCTGGATGGCAGCCAGCCTCTTCTCACACTCCATGAGCTGAGTCTGGGCCAGGCGGTGAGCGTCCTCGGGGCTCAGGGTATCACACAGCTTTTTCATGGCCTCAAGGTGCTGCGCTGCCTCAGCAAAGTCTGCTGAGAAGCAGGCCTGAGGAATGTTGACAAGGTAAAACATGTTAGAGAGAACATGCAGTAACTGCTTATGAAGCTGGATGATTAATACACCATACCCAACACAAATGAAACCTCCTTTCTTTTGTGTTCAAATAAAAAAGTCCAACTAATACTTTAGTTAGGAGAATGTTCTCACAGCCAGCAAATGCACCACAAACAAAATGCTGTTTTATTTAATAACAATTATGTAATATTCTATCTGCCTTTGGCAATATTTCCAGGAATCATCTTTTTACTTTTTCTGAATGGCATTCAATTCATTGAAGGTTTATACATTTAGCACAACATCTACGGACATTTGTGTTTGGTTGGTTATTCCTTTGTTTCTGGGTAAAACATCTAATTAATGAGTTATCTTAAAAAGTGTGATTAGTTACCTTTCCAGTAACTTACAAGGAGTGTGGCTCAACAGAATGAGCCACACAGCTAAATATGTTGGTCACAGTCTACCAAAATGTGCCAAAAAATATCCTTCAATGTTCTGACATTTACATTTTATTGAATGTTTGCACTTTCCCACTGTAATCAGGGAAAACAGTTATTAGCCAGTTTTAGACCTTGTCCACACGTAGCCAGGTTTATTTTTTAAACGAATATCCGCCCTTCTAAAAAATTGCATCCACACCACCTCGTTTTTAGAAAAAACTCCATCCACACGTAACCGCATGAGTGCATTGTTAAGCACATTCATAGACATGCCAGACCTGTAGGTGGCAGTAGTTCCCCGAATTCTATCCATTTTGTCTTCCTGCTCAACTTCAACAAAACATGAAACATGGCACCTAGCTCACTTGTGTGGACCGATAAGGAGGTAGAATTGCTCTTAAATGTAGTTTTGGAGTATAAAGTCAACGAGCGTTAAAAAGCACTTGGACGATTGATAACGTGAGCACAGCTCTGAGGACATCCATGTTGTAGTGTAAACACAGGTCGCACATGGGCCCTCAGCATTTTTGTCGCAGACTGTGACGCTGTGAAACCTAAAACTCCGGTTGTTTCAGTCCACACGGAAACGCTTTAAATGGAGAAAACGCAAATCTTCACTTTGGCCGGAGTTTTCGTTTGCGTTTTCGTTGAGGAAATCTGCATTTTCGTGTGGATGACAGGCCGAATCGTAGAAAAATATCTCCATTTTGGGAGCTACCCGGCTACCTGTGGACAGGGCCTTAAACATCCTCAGTAGCGTGGAGCAGATCTACAGGGAGCCTAAGTCTACTTCTCTTTCGGTCGGCTCATGGGTCCCCTGAGCGAAAAAATAAAAAATAAAAGAATTTAAGTGAACGGGGTTATAAAAGTTTTTTTTCCGGTCCACTTTGCCTTTGAATCACACAAATATTGTACTTCGTGGGCGACAGTGGCAAAGGAGTTAAGTACCCACCCTATAACAGGAAGGTTGCAAGTTTGCATCTCATCTGTTGCAGTCATTGTGTCCTTGGGCAAGACACTTAACCTGCTTTGAACACTGGTGGTGGTCGGAGGGACCAGAATCGCCCGTGTACGGCAGCCTAGCCTCTGTCAGTGCGGCTGTGGCTACATTGTAGCTCACCACCAACGTGTGAATATGTGTGGGTGAATGAGTGGTTAGTTGTAATGTAACTTGGGGGGTTGTAGAACACTAGAAGGCACTGTATCCACCTTATTCCTAGCCCTAAGGGTCCTTTGTGGGAAATATGCGACCTATGGGTCTAGAGTTTCTTTATATTTTGACCATAGATGGATGATGTCATCCGTTCACGCTACTTTCCATGAGCTTTTTAGAGATAATATTGACTAATCAATATATTTATTGTCAAGAAGCTAGTTAGTCACAATAACTGGCCATGTACAAATTTCCTTAATTTTAAAAAAACTATTACTGCAAAAAACAGCATTCCTATAAAAAGTCAGAAAAAGTCCCGAACACCATGTCCCACTGAAGACATTAAAGGAAGAAACAAAGAGTTGTGAAAGCAAAGCTCAGAAACCCAGCTGCATACCCATCCTTTCAAGCACACCAAAAAAAAAAGAAAAACATTTATCTACAGTAGTTTCACTACCTGTGCTTGTTTGGTTAAGCAGGAGGCTAAGTGCATCTCACACTGCAGGGCAGTGGCATTAAAATCTTTCCTTGTTACTTCAAACCACAACTGTTGCAAAAACTCTGACATCTCCGCTCTCACAGCCTGGGAAATAACAACGGATTCAGAAAACATAATACAATATTGTGCTGGGTAAAAAACGAACAAAATTAACGTTTAATTTTTTGTGACTATTTGGTGATATTTAAAACTTTAAAAATGACAAACTCAGAATATAATTTTCAATCGTAGTGCATTAGTGATGGGCTTCCACAGTATTTTTAATCTAACCCCGGCTTTCCACCGCAAGTGAAAGCGTCACGAAACAGCTGCAAAACGTACTACGTGGCAATTAGTCACCAATATAGTGGACAGGGTCCTTTCCACCAGCAGCTATGTGTAACGTTCTGGACGTGTCCCAGAAGCAAAGGGACGCTATCATTACGTCTCGAGTCTATTTTTTACGCGCTACGCTTCTGAAACACGTCAAACTTCGCAGTTTATATCGGGACAGACAGGACGTCAAATACGAAGGCACTGTAAAACATTCGGAAACTTCAAAAAATAAAAGTCACGTGCAGTACATCATTACCTGTGAAACTCACGTAGCCGATGTAAACAGAACAGGAAATAAACCACAGACCTTTTTGGGTACATGCAGCCATCTTTCTACTTGCTTTTTATTGTGTGGACTTCTGAAATCACACGTGGTGTTCCCCCATGATTTTGAGACCTCACAGGATCAGCTGTGTGGAACGCTCTCATTCCCGTTTTGCGTCAGAAGCGCTCCCAGCTGGAAGGGAGCTTGCGTGCAAAATGCTGCTATTTCGTTACACGTCGCTTTCGCGGCCGGTGGAAAGCCGGGATAATAGAACTACGAAATGCAAACCTTTCTCTATTAATACAAAACTCCCACAGCCTTTCCTTTTTGTCCTACCTCCCACTGTGTCCTGACAGACTGGGTGAAGAACTCCATGTCTCTGAGCTGTGGGGGGGTACAAAAGGCCTCCATGCCCTTTGCTGCTCTCAAGAACTCTTCCAGCAACTCTGGGTCAAGAATTTTTAGAGTCTCCTGAGAACAAAGGCAAGAACATCTGCCTGGTGACTCACTGCAAACCAGTTTGTTACAGAACTTATCAACAGTTGTCAGATTTACCTCTTTAGCTGATGCCTGGTCAGCTGACAATCGTTTGTCTTTAAAAACACAGATAGCTTCCATAATGTGAGCCTGCAAGCAGTGCTTGGCCTCCTCAAAGCCATTCATGGCAAGAGCTCGAGCTTTAACGTAGGCCTCTGTGTAGGCCTGGGGAGGTGCTTGAGCCAGAGCCGAAGGTTTGATGAGGAGGTCTGGTGACTCGGCCTGGATCTGAGGCAGAACAGGGACTTGAGAGAGAAGAGTGGTCTGTGGTTGTTGAGTTTTTTCTTGGACAGGAGTCAGGGTCTGAGGTGTTGACAGTAGGGGTGGATGAGTTCTGGCCTCTGGTGGGGATTGAGACTTGGGCTGTGGAGTTGTTTGGGGTTTGGGATGTGATGACAATTGAGTCTGTGATTGCAATTGTGCCTGAGGTTTGGACTGTGGCACTGATTGGGACTCAGGTGCGGTCAAAGACTCAGACTGAGGTTGAATTAGAGATGCAGGAATTGGCTGTGTTGCAGTTTCAGTCTGCACTTCAGATATCAGCGTTGATTCAACTTCAGGTTTGGATGGTGATGAACTTACAGGCCTATTTGCATCCATGGGTTTAGGTAGAGGATGTTTAAGTGTCTCAACCATAGGCTGAGCTGGTGACGGAACTTTGGGCTGAGCCTGTGACTGACCAGAAGTTTGTGATTCAGTCTGTGCCTGTATCTCAACATTAGCTAAGGTAGCTGATGTATCCACAGGTTGTTTGGACAACATGGGTTGAGACTCTGATTGCATCAGTGATAAAGCCTTGGGTTGGACTGGAGGCCATACATTTGTTTGGACTGGGAATTCAAATCCTGTTTGTTCTGGAGGCTTTGGTTGTGAAGGTGATGCACTTTTTATGTCGGGCTTTGCATTTTTATGGAGTTGGGGGTGTTTGGAATCTATAGAGGACTGCTGGAGCAGATTAGTTTGAGGCTGATTAGTCTTGGCATGGAGCTTAGCTTGTAACTCTGGCTGTGTCTGAGTATACATTTGAGATTGGGCCTGCAGAGTTTGAAGCTGCTCCTGTAAGGGTAGCTGTGGATGGACTTGATGTGGTGGCTGTGGCCTGAGACCTATCTGAGACTGCATCTGTGGCTGAGGGTGATGCTGAGGTTGGGCATGACTCTGAACCAGTAAATATTGCTGAGACTGAGGGTGAGGATAAGGCTGTGATTGTAATTGTGGTGATGGCTGAACCCAAGTCTGCTGCTGAATCTGTCCTTGCTCTGTTTGGATGACATTATGAGGTCTTGTCTGGAATCTGAGTTGCATTGGATTCATGGGGGTGATTTGGGGTTGAGTTTGAACCCATGACTGAGTGTGTCCCTGGAGGTGCACTTGAGGCTGAGTATAAGATAGGCCCACATGAGAATAGCCATGGGGGCTCATTTGAGGCCCTTGTTGGTTCCACTGTGGTAAACCTTGAGCTGTTGCATAGGCCTGAGAATTTGACGCTTGAGCAATTTGTGGAGGGTAAGGTTGTGGAACTGGAGGCCTCTGTTGAGAAATGGTATGGCTTTGTGTGTCCTGCTTTCCTGCCCAATGCTGGGATGGAAACTGAGACTGGTGATAAAGCTGAGCTTGAGCTGTAGCCTGAAGTTGCTGAACTGAAATTGGGGATGAGGGTCCAACCTGAGTCCAAGCCTGCAGCTGGCTCTGAGAAGGAAGTCTATGTTGAAGGACTTGGGGTTGAGCATGATAAGTAGTGTCAGTGACGGAATGATCTTGATGATGGGCTGCTGGTTGAACATGATGGAAGGTTGGCGGTTGGGTCTGACCTGGCCTAACCATTGGCTGGACATGAATTTGACCCTGGGCAATGGGCAGAACATTGGTTTGAATATTTTGGGGAGGGATTTGAACTTGGCTCACTGACTGGGCATGAGTTTGAGAATACATCATAGATTGAGAAAGGGCTTGAGCCTGAGTGCCTAATTTTGAACAGATCTGAGGCTGGTTCATTTCAGATTGATTTTTCATTGGGGGTTGGGTTTTATCTTGATCTCTGAGCTGAGAGGGAATTGAAGAATCAACTATTGCGTGAGTTTTAGTAAACGTTTGTGAATGGCCATGGGTCTCAGGCTGGTCGTGTGTTGGTGGTATGGGAGAAGGAGGTCTTACAGGGGCCCAAGACTGTGGATGACTACGAACTTGAATGTGAGATGGCACTGGAGGCTGGATAAAACCCAGAGGAGATTGCATATAGGCAGAGGATCTAATTGTAGTCTGTGTCTGAATCTGAGCAGTAGCTGGACTGTGGGGTAGATTCTGTTGCTGCAAGAGTAGCTGAAATTCTGCAGGAACACATGTTTGGGACTGGGTTGGTGGCTGGCTTGGTGATTGGGACTTAACAGGGTCATGGGGTTTTACAAAACTTTCATTTATTTCAGATTGTGACATGCTTGATGTTGTTGACTGTTGGCCGTCTGCAGAAGAGTAAGACACACTTGTTGGCTGGAATGGGCCTTTAGTTGTGTGTTCACCTGGCTGAATCACAGACTGAGTCAGGGTTACGGCCTGAGATGTGACCTTGGTGTCTGAATCCAGGTCGACCTGTCTTACATTTGGGTGTGGTTGTGCTTTTTGGTGGTCTTGGAGCTGTTGTTTTTGTTGCTCCTGTACTCGATATTGAGTTTGCTGTGTCTCTTTTGGTTTCTTCTCTAGTTGCTGTGTCTCTTTGAGCTGTGTGTGTGATTCAGGGTGTGCCCCACCTGCTGTTGAGTGTGAAACAACCTGAGCAGTGATCATTGCCTCACTTTTTACCTGTGACTTGGTTTGTCTAGTCTGAACAGGATTCTGACTAGAATCTTTGTCTGGAAATGAAGCTGGAGTTTCCCCCAAAGATGCTTTTTGAAGCCAGGGTCGATTCTTCATGGCCCGGGCCTTTCTGCTCTGAAGCTCCTGGGAGCTCACAGCTTTTTGTGCTGCTGGTTGATGATGTAAAGTCTTCTCATGAAGCTCTTCTGTCTGTTTAGTTTGTGTACTGTCTTGTACATTTGTAACTGTGTGCTGTTCACTCTGATACAGACAGACTTCTCTCTGGTGCTCTTGTTCTTGCTTCTGCTGGGGTTGATGTGGGTGCTCTTGCTTCTGCTGGGGTTGATGTGGGTGCTCTTGCTTCTGCTGGGGTTGATGTGGATGCTCTTGCTTCTGCTGGGGTTGATGTGGATGCTCTTGCTTCTGCTGGGGTTGATGTGGGTGCTCTTGCGTCAAAACCTTTTGCACATTTGTTTTTTCCAGTGATTGCTCGTGTTTGAGCTGTTGCTGTTCTGGTTCATTTTCCATTTTTCTGGTAAGCCCGTGTTGCAGTTGCTGCTGCTCTGGTGTCAAACTTAGATCTTGAGCTTTCTGCTGCTTTTGGGCCACACGCTTTAGACACATCTGAGTCTGGCCCTCTGGTTGTGACTTTGTCCCCGTCTGCATCACAGCTTGTGCATAAGAATATGGCATGGGTGGAGATGCTACCTTTTCTTCTCTGTATTCTTGGACTACTATTTTTGGCACAAATGATCCAGCACCATGATGTGAAACTAAATTTATTTGAGAATCTTGGGTTGACGGCCTGGTGTCTGAGGTTCTGAGATGTTGAGGTATTGTTTTCGCTTGGATAAAGACCTTTGAAGGAGGGCCTGTCTCTGGGGGGCTTCTGCTTCTGCTTCTCTCTCTTCTAGCACCCAAGCTGCTTAGCTTACCAATATCCTCCTAAAATTTAAAACAGACTTTACAAAACAGCCTGTCCAAGGATCTATATATACATATACTGTATAACAACTTGCCTGAGACTGAGCGACAGCAGCTTGCACTCGTTCCTGCATGGCAGTAGCACGTAGATACTGGATGGGGGAGCTTTTCTGACTTGACATTATTATAACCTGCAGGTCCTGCTCTTCTGTGACAACCTGACCCTCCAGTTGTAGACCACGCGATATGATGACCTACAAATAAAAATAGTGATCACTAGTCAGTAAACTCCCATCATGTTTGTATATCCACCATGCATTTCTATAGCACATGAGATCCATCCATCCATCCATTCTCTTTCGCTTATTCGGAGTCAGGTCGCAGGGGCAGCAGACTAAAGAGGGAGACCCAGACTTCCCTCTCCCCAACCATTTGGGCCAACTTTTCTGGGGGATCTCAAGGTGTTCCCTGGCCAGCCGAGAGACATAGTCCCTCCAGCGTGTCCTGGGTCTTCCTTTAGGTCTCCACCTGGTTGGACGTGCCCGGAAAACCTCACCAGGGAGGTGTCCAGGAGGCATCCTAACTAGATGCCCGAGCCACCTCAACTGGCTCCTCTTGATGTGGAGGAGCAACGGGTCTACTCCAAGCCCCTCCCAGATGACCGAAATTCTCACCCTATCTCTAAGGGAGAGCCCAGACACCCTGCAGAGAATCTCGTTCTTTTGGTCACTACCCAAAACTCGTGACCATCGATGAGGGCTGGAACGTAGATCGACCGGTAAATCGAGAGCTTTGCCTTCTGGCTCAGCTCTCTCTTCACCATGACAGACCGGTACAACACTCGCATCACTGCAGACGCAGCACCAATCCGTCTATCGATCTCACGCTCCATCTTTCCCTCACTCGTGAACAAGACCCCGAGATACTTAAACTCCTCCACTTGAGGCAGGACCTCCTCCCTAACCTGCAGAAGGCATTCTATCCTTTTCCAATTCAAGACCATGCTCTTGGATTTAGAGTAGCTGATTCTCATCCCAGCTGTTTCACATTGAGATACGTATACTGGACAAATTACAGTTTGTTCTCTGGAGGCCATCTTACCCTGGCTCTTGGATCTTGGCCTTGCTGTTTTTGCTGCCGATCTGTAGCCTTCAGCAGCCCATACAGCTCCCTGGCCTCCATTTCCCAGAGTAGGAGCTCAGCTAGCCTTGTGTCCAGCCCAGATACACTATGCTGCAGCTCTGCACAAATCTGCTCTGCCTCAAACAAGGTCTGCATCACCTAGTGGAAAAAAATCAGTAAAATAATTTACTTCCTATACATGGCATGTTAAAGGAACACTACTTTTTAACGTATAAAATATTTTGGAAAAAAAAAGACAGTTTGTTCCTTCATACTTCAGGAACAGCAAGCCTCAGATTATGTAGCTGATCAGATGGGCATTCTGGAGAGGGATCTAGAGTCTCTAGATCCACTTCTTTTATCTTCCTCATAATGAACTGAAGAGCAAAAACCAAAAAAATCAGTTCATGTCATGCATTTCTGGTCATTACCACAAAAGGATGATAGCGCTATAGGCCCAACCTGTAGTCTTTTCCTGTAGGTGCGTAAAACACCTGCTGATGCTTCCAGAGGTTCTTTAAGAATGAGAGTGGCTTCTCTGATCAAAGCTTGGAGGTCCTGGGTGTTGGGCTGTAGATCTGCACTGGCTTCAGCTGAGCTTTCCTGGAAAAGATGAAGGTGTTACAATATACCAGGAATAATGTGAGATACCAAAGTAAGCATTCCTGATGGGAGTTAGCACAATATCAATGAGACTTTATCATTTATGTAATCTATCTGTTTTATCATTGTTGATTTCACTATTAGGTGACATAATTCAACTTAAGGCTTTGTGTAAACAGAAACTGAAATAGAAGTTAGATTTTAATGTGATTTCACCTTTGATGAGACTCAGCCTGAAATATGTTAACACCATGTTTTAACATGGATTTAATCTATTAGAACATTTCCTTAAACAGAAATTGTTTTGATTTTTGTACTCTTATACATAAAGGGCTTAATATTGTCTGATGCTATCTTGAGTTTCCAGCCAGCACACATAGGTGGGCCCCATATGAAATCTATATGGGCAAGCCATATGGGTCCCAACAGGGTTTGTCCGCAGTTTCCACGATGGCCCCATGGGGGTTTGCCCAGAAAGAGTTTTGCCCACATAGATTTTAACAGGCCCTACATGGGTTTTCAGAGGGTTTGACTCAAACACCGGTAAACCCCTGTAGGGCCACCATGGAAACCGCGGACAAACCCTGTTAGGACCCATACGGCTTGTCCATATAGATCCCATATGGGGCCCACCCATGTGTGCTGGCTGCAAAGACAGCAGGGCACCTTGTGGAGTAAAACAAAGCATTCGTTATTCAACAGGCATTTCCTTGTTTTTTAACTCACAGAAGTGTTTCTCTTGATGAACTCAGCCCAGTGCATGTTGAGCTTTCGAAGTTCTTCTGCCAGGTTCCTGCTGGTCTGAGAATCAGTCGACTCGATCAGGAAGTTACCCACTTCGTTTAAATGGGTGTGTCGGGCCCCCCACTCAGCTCTGGATTCATATGTTACCTAAACAAAAACACAAGGTTGTACAATCATGCAGAATTGAAATGGAGTAAATATTATCAGAGGGAATTAAATCTTGATGGATTTTTTTTTTTTTTGATTTACAAATAGTCAGTATATTAATTGCAGTAGATGAGTTAATCTGGAGAAGCAAAGAGGATGTTTGTGAATCAGAGGAGGGACAAATGCATCCATCCATCCATCCAGTTAAACTCACTCATGAATCCACCTGGATGTCTGAACTCCCTACTTAAGACAGAGACTCACACTCAACCTGAAAGTCAAAGTCCACCTTTTTCAGGCTGAGAACCATCATGGTCACAGACTTGGAGAACCTGACTCCCATGACCCCCTCAGCAAATCTGCAAGAGTAAAGACCTGGTTCTATAACCTAGATGAAAGCTGTACCACTCTTCCTGAATCTCAGGTTCAATAACCAGTCAGAGCTGTTTTCCCCAACAGCCTACCCAGCCTAGCGTAGACATTCCAGGTGAGGCTGGTGCAGCAGGATGTCTCTGCAGTTGAAAAACACTCTAGAACCAATTATGGATGAGATTCGTCCTGAGATGCTAAAGCCTACAGACATGTTGGGACTGTCTTGATGGCTCTCCTCTGAGATGCCACAGAGAGACAATCTGTGCAGCCAAAGCCAGATTGTGACATCAGAATCTGCAGTCACAAGCCCCAACTCTGCACCCAACCTTTACTTTTATACCTGCAGGTGGAGGGCCCATGTGGAGGTTGTCTCCTATACCCTTTTCAGGCTGGGCCGGACCAAACACCGGAAGCCAAGGGTCAAAAACCTGCCTGGTGGTTGTTATAAATGTCAGATCTCAAAACTGACTTGATCTTGTATTTCAATGTATTTATTTTATTTTATTAGACTGTGATTTCTTTATTTCCCTTTTTGTAACATGGCTGCTCTGACACGTTACCCACTATGTGCTGCAGGTTGAATATTGAAACATTAACTTTTGAACATGTATGTGCAAATAAAATGTTTGACAAAGGTTTAGGAATAAAAATGTATTTCTACACAATAAAAGTAAGAGGAATGAGCCAGTTGTGTTACCAGTAATTAAACAACAAAGAAGAGTTGATCATACTGTTGCTCTGTTGTCACGGCTGCGTGTTACTGATCCCTGCTCGAGCCAGGCCTGAAGAGAGCTGAGGCAGTCACTGTACGAGTCCCAGGCAGACAGGACACGGCCCATGATGCTCTTGGCTGCTGTCACTTCCTCCAGAACAACCACTGTTTTCTCCTCAAGCTGTTTCACCTGCTGACTGACATGGTGGTAGTCTGCAGCTGAGGAGCAAAAACCAACACCAGTTAAATGCCCGGGTCATTATTCCAACTCAAAGTCACGTAAAATTAGCCTGGCAAGCCATCCTATATATGTGAATATATAGTCTGGCCACGACCCATTGACGGCTCTCAGTCATGAGGCGGGATCTACGGTTGTCTTTCAAAATGTCAGCACGCAATTGGATAGCGCTAGGACCAATCAGAGTAATGAACAACGTGACGTCATCACAGCGACGGAAAAGAGGGAGGCGGTAATAGCGTCTAACATCAATGATTTCTGTCATTTTTGTATGAAAAACATGTGAATATCAGGTGTACTGGGACATTGCACTACTTTGTTTGATAAAAATAAGAAGCTGCTAAGTATATCAGACAGACTTACGCACGTTGGAGTCTAAATAATCCAATGTTGATGACAAAGCCGTTTCAAACGAACGTGGTTCCTGAGCTGCCGCCATGTTGTTTGTGTTCGTGACTGCAGCGCTGACGTCATCGGCTACTTCCGCTCTGTGATTGGCCCACAATATAGAGCGCTGTGATTGGCCCAACCAAAACTATAGTGAGCTATGATTGGACAGCCACAGCAGTGGATCGGGCTGCGAGGGTTCCAATGAAGTGTGCCTAAACCAAACTTTGCAAGGCAAGAATTTGGTCTAATTCACTAGGCTAAAATAAAATAACTTTGAGTCATTTTCCGATTAATGGATGCATGTAATCAAATCAGTTATATCGCTACAGCTACAGGATACTCACCCAGGGCAGATTTGCTTGAATATTTCTCCGAGATTTGCTTCAGTTTGCGAAGGGCGGCTTCCAACAACACAGGAAGTTCCTGTCTGTTTACCATTTCCTGTGTTCATGAATTAAAACGTCCACACAAAAACCATCAGACAGCAAAGAAACCACAAACTTTTTACATATAATATCCAGTTTATAATGTTTAAAACAAACATGTATACACCCTATTATAACTTAATCTAGGTTATTTGTATGCATGCATTAAATTGCTACAGTGGAAAATGTATTAAAAGGACATTAAGGTTAGTTATGAAACTTATTAAAAGTATCATAGCATCAAATTTAGTTGACACTGTCAGGTCAACCACCTCATGGTGCAGATTTCAGTCAGTTAAAACTGAACTTAACCAAGGAAAAATTCTAAAAATTAGTTTGAACTAATGTTTAAACATAATGACCTTATATTAATATAAACTCATCAAATCATATGCTTACATGCCATTCCTGCAGCAACACCCTGACTGCCTCTTGTGAAATATACGGTCTCTTCCAAATGCGGAGCTTGGTTTGGATCTGTCCCAACAGGTCCAGAGCTGTGTGCCGGTGCTCCCGGAACTCCAGCTTGATCCCATGGTACTTAGCAGTCACTCTCACACTGGTGAATCTGGTGAAGGTCCACAGACCAAAACAAAGAGGCACTAAATCAAAACTTAAAATTGGAGAACTTGATCATTTGTCCATAAGCCCAGGTCATGATACCAGCTCTGTAAAACCCTATTTAAAGCTCTCTTTTACTCTTTTTCAATGAATCTGCTGTGGCCTCTAGGGGAAATAAAGCTCTGGCGCTCTTGTTTCAGGAAGTAGTAGTTAGCTGGAGGAATGGGGAGCAGAAAACGGCAGGATTTGGTGTCAATACAATGCAACTCTGCCTCTGATTGGCTAACAGGAACACAACTCTGCCACTGACTCTGTTTGCTCTGCAACGTTGATGTTTTATCTCCACAAATAACACAAGCCTGGAGGTGTTCTGCTGTGTGGTGGAGTTGCTAATGCTAACGGTTAGCTTCTACTAGCCGAGACGTTCTTTGATGTTTCCTGGACGCTAAACCAACAGCAGCCTTCCCCGCAGTGAGTCAAGATGGGTGAATCCATGAATGTTAAATTTCAGTCTGACGCAGATCTGAGTGGCTTTTCTAATCTGAGTTTCCCTCGTCAATTTTCTATCAGCGGCTAATGCAGGAAATAGGGGTAGAAGACTATTTTCACGTTCAGCCTGCATGTTGAACTCAGAGTGTCTGATCGTAATTAAACAAAAACACGTGAACTTCTCTTTAATATTTCATTCAGGATCTGCTCTACAGACATGTGATGACGTGATCAGCAACACACCTCCTCTTTAGCTCGTCCATCTTATCAGTAGGAACCACCATGTTTCCATAGACGTCTGTGTTTTGGAAGGATTGGAAGGTTTTTAACTGCTGTGGCATCTCCTCCAAGCAAACCTGCAGCAACAAGCAGTAAAACCATTTAAACTCCAGATTTCTCTGTTTTTTCAGAGGAGGTTCCTAAACATAGCCTGAACTTGTGTTGTTGCAAAACTCTAAGTGTGTTACATGCTGTAAAGATGATGGATTACTTTGAGCAGCTCCTGTTTCTCTCTAGCATCATCAGCAGCAGAGCCATGGTCCTGAGGGTCCCCCTGCTCTTCAGTCAAAGCCCCCTCGGTTCTCAACAGCCAGCGGGCCACCGAGTCCAAGGGTGATGGAAGGCTCATGTCCAACTCAATTTTATATTCATGCAGCTACATAAAAACACAGAGGAAAAGGTCACACCCCATTATCCTTCAATGACAACCAATAATAAAATCTAAGTGTCACCTTGAGAGGACACTGCATCCCAGAATGATTTAATTATGTTACACATATAGTCACAAGTTCAGCCTTATTTTACCAGTTTATCTGGATTATTCCTTTAAAATTAAAGATGATATACTGGTGCCTGAAACCTTTTGATTGAGGGAGTCCCAGGCCTCTCGGAGAGCCCGCTGCTCTTCACTCAGTTTGGGAGCTCGTCTCATCGCCGTCAGCAAAGGCATGATGGGTCGTCGCTGCTCATTAAAGGACACTAGAAACGTCTGAAACACCTGGAGAGAGAAATGCTTTCCTGACATAACAAGTCAAACATCAACAACCAATCAAAGGACAGATTTCAGAGATGCTGTTGCTGCTGCTGTAAACAACCACTGCATTAAACAACATTAAACTGTGAGCTAACATTTAAAATTTGCATTATTATAGAAAATGATCTTTGCAGTAACTTTCTATTAAATGTCTCCTAGAATGCAGTTAATCAGCAATCTAAAACAGAGCTTTGAGCCTCCAAAAAGCATTGGCTTTTCATCTGTCCCAGGAGCCCTGAAACAGGCCATTCTAAACCCCCTTACTCAGGCCTTCAGTGAAAAGAGCTGTTGACCCCTCCCACTCGGCCAGGACATGCTGATTGGTTGGTTTCCCCAGAAGGCCTCAGACACATGCAGGTTTGAGGAGGCGTGGCTCCCCCTTATGACGTGTTAAGGAAGGCTTTCTCAGAACAGGAGGTTTTCTCTCACCTTTTTCAACTTTCTAATTTACATAAAAAGTAGGTCAAACACGGCTTTGACTTTTTGGCATGCTACTGTTGACCACTCAAGCTGTCTTATTCAACAACAAGGAAATGTTGGTTTACATTCTAGGTCCCCTTTAAAACTAAACTGATTCAGGTGACTGAAGGTTGTATAAATTATAAAGCAATTAAAACAGTGAAGAGGAACAGAAGAAAATATACATGGAATCGTTCTGAGTAGCTTTCTCCTTCCGTAGAGTCCCATCCCTCCAGCAGCTCATCGTAGGCCTGAGCCAGCCAACAGGTGACCTCCTGAGCTTTACGATCAGGTGTTGCCTGAATACAAAGGAAAGAAAAGCAAGAAAAACTTTGTTCTTTGAGATCTTACTGTGTAAAAATGTTTGAATTCAACTTTAGAACAAATTAGAACATTTCTGCAAATAATCTGAAGGATGCAGATGCAGCTATCGCTAAATATTAGAATGTTTCGTTTATAAAACTCAATAGTTACTCAGGACTCCTTTTATGTTTGTAGTACAAAATGCATATATTTTGATGTAAATAAGTGTATATGTATATAAGTTTAATATGAACATGATCTTGTTTTCATATCATTCAGTACAATTTTACAGACTGCAGCGTCAACTATAAAATGTTAAGATTAAAAATGAAAAGGATCATTTTTCCCTTTCTTGTCATGAAAAAAAACATTTGGAATGTTTATGGAAAATCAAATTTTCAATATTAGAACCAAATTTTTATAATTCCCTCTTTTACCCAAAATGAAAGAAGTTCATTTAAAGACGATTAATGATATTTATCTATGCTCTGAATGTTTGAGACTAAGATTTAATGTGGACAGCAATAAATGTAAATTTTGTCAAATAATTGAAAGTTGTTAAAGTTTTATTTTAAAAGTAGCACAAACAGCGACCGGCCTCCCAGCATGCGTTGCAGTTGATGATGCAATGCTTCCTGTCTCAGTTCAATTCAATTCAGTTTATTTCTATAGCGCCAAATCACGACAAGAGTCGTCTCAAGGCACTTCACAAAGTAAACATTCCAATACAGTTCAGTTCATTAAGCCAATCAGTAAAAACGTTTCCTATATAAGGAACCCAGCAGATTGCATCAAGACACTGACTAGTGTCAGTGTGTTGAAACAATCCTCATACTAAGCAAGCATGTAGCGGCAGTGGGAAGGAAAACTCCCTTTTAACAGGAAGAAACCTCCAGAGGATTCAGCAATCATTTGCACACTTGCTTACTATGCACACTGCACACTTCCTCCAAGTGCACTTGGCTGAGGATCGTAGGGTGTAGTGTGGGTATTGGGACTGGGCCTTAGTCATTTCCTGCTCCAACACACCTGATTACAGCAGAATCATCTGTTAAGCAGCTCATCAAGCGCTTCAGAAGCATGTTAATCACCTGCTGATAAAAATCAGGTGTGTTGAAGCAAAGGAACCCCTAAATGTGCTGGACGGTGACCCTCAAGGATCAGTGTTGGACACCCCTGTATTAAGGGCTTGACAGATCATGTGGCAGCATAGCAGGAAGTGCCTTACTGTTCTCTAGGCTAATTTTGACTTCTAAATCTGATCTGATAGATGAACTGTCACATTTTATTCCACCACAGGTTAAAAGAGAAAAGGAAAATAAAAAACGCAGCGCTTCAGTTTGAAGAGATAAAGCAGGAAAATGAGCCAAACAAACACACCCATGGTGCTTTGTTTTGGATTTATCCCTAAAAGAACAGGACAGACTGGTTGGATCCAGCAAGACCAGTCATGATACTTTCCACCATTTAATCAGAAGGAAACAAATCAAGAAAAATAATAAATACATACATACATACTCCAGTGTTAAAATCACTTTCAAAGTGAAACTTTAGTAAACCTAAATAATAATAAATGTTTAAACAAATTGATTGTTGTAGGTGTAATAAAGGCTTGTTGATACTAAATGTAATACCGTAAACTGGTAAACCAACAAACATGGGTTGCATCCTTGTTTTTCACAAATATGCAGGTGAAACTGGGAAAATATAAAGAATATGGTGCAAAAGTCCATTTATTTCAGTAATCCAGCTTAGACTGAGAGACCTTCTAAATGCTCAGGAACACTTTGGATTCATTGCTGATTAGAGTGTGACACTATGGTCACGAGCTTTGGGACAGCCAGCATGGGGCAACCAAGTCACCCCAGCCCTGCCCCCTGGCAGAGTGAGTCATCACCACTCACCCACAGGTGGATCAATGTTGTGTGTGTCTGATAATGTAGTTTGGTGAGTGGTAATGCATACGTCTAATATGCATTAAACTTGGGGGGGACGGTCAAGATGGGGGAATACCACTGGCAGGTAGCAAAATCCCCCATCTTCTACCATCCACCCCCTGGCCCTACATGTCATAAAGCAGTTATAATTGGGTATTGTATGCTTGAGGGGAGTGGTGCAGCAGAGCCCCACCAGTAATTGTTGTTTTCTAAACCAACAACAGCCTTCCCCGTCGTGAGTCAAGATGGGTGAGTCCATGAATGCTAAGTGACAGTGTGACGTAGATCTGTCAGGATTTTCTAATCCTAGAGTTTCACCGTCTATTTTCTATCAGAAGCTAAAGCAGGAGATAGGTGGAGGTCATGTTCAGCCTGCATGAGAAACTCAGAGTGACAGATTATAATCAGAAATAATCATTAAAAACCCTAACCCTATCCTTTAAAGTAATATAAAGGTGAGACAGAAGAGAGCAGGGATACCTGTCGAAGAGGTGAAGCAGAAACAGCAGGTGTGTAGTGGACAGGTAGACTGATGGGTGAGGGACTTTTAGGAGGAGTCAGATACTGAGTCTGGGGGAGGAGAGAGGAGGGGTGAGGGGTTGGGGGAGCAGATGGAAATAAAGACAAATAGTTTCAAAGCAAAGAAAAAACTCCCACAGGGGTCTGCAATCTGCAGCTCTGGAGCAACATGCGGCTCATGTTTACATTTAAATGAACAAGAAACAACGTCTGCAGCTTTTCTGTCCACATCTTTGCAACACGTTCATGAAATGTCTGCAAAACATATTACAGTAAAATGAAAAGATTGCACTGCTGGGTTTATGCAGCTTCATGACTACTCTCAAGATTTAACAAAAAATAATGTTTTTCTGCACATTTAAAGGATATCACTTTAAAAACAGGAAGTAGTTTTCATACCTATAGAAATAACTCGTCAAAAAATGTCAATGCACTAAAAATCAGCAATTTGTTCGTTTAACAAAGAGAAATAAATAAATGCAACTAATAAAAGGCTGGTACTTTAGGAAATAACGGACCTTAAATTAATAAACAACCTGATTTAAATCTTTTGTGTTTGCTTTTATACAAATTGGTGTTAGTGTGCAACATAATGCTTCCTTATTTCTATGTGCAACTTGTTTTACTAATTTCTGCAATAGTTGCATAGTTCTGTACAGTTTGTTGTTTTCCTTTTAGCTAAAATTTGAAAGATATGAAAAACTGGATGTTTGAGCCTCAATACAACTTCTGTTTACTGGAAGAGATGGTATGAGACCCCTTTTGTTAACAGATAGAAAATACAGATAGAAAATACAGAAGTTTGACAGAAAAAATGCTAAAAATGAGACTTTATTTTGCAGGATGTTTTAGTTGGAAACTATAAAACATTTATTCAAACCTGCATCTCCTCCTCCGACGCCGGCGTGTCTCTGGAGTACTGAAGGAACTGAGCCACATAGGTCATGATGGACTTTTCATCAGGATCTCGAACGTCCACATCTGTGTCAACATCACAATCCTCCATCATTAACCCTCCAGTAACGGTTTAAACCAACCTAAAAGGATGCTGCTTCTGCTGCTGCTTCTGCTGCTGCTGCTGCTGCTGGCGCGTTACACGCTGAGTAAAACAGAACCTGAGAAACATCCACTAATGAAGCACCAGGCAGGAAGAATCAAACACATGAGGGTTTGTTAGGAAACCAGTCAGCAGACCGTCTGGTCGTCATCCGACTCGCCCTCAGGCTCATGAAGAACGTCTCAGTTACAGCTTTTATTCACACAGATTTATAAGGAATTAATTAAGCATGTCTCTGAGAAAACTGACTAAATCACACCAACAAGCTTCAAAACATATGAATGGGGTTGGGGTACTGTTGAATAGAAATAATAAGGAAAAGTCAAGGATGATATTTTAAATTCTACGCCAGAAATCCGTCAACTTTGTTAAAATCTAATTAAAGTACACTTGAAAATTCACATAAAATGACAAATAAATTTGATTTTATGAATTTCTAAATTTTTTGCAAATGATGACGTATTTGTGACTGTTCAAAGTTCTTTATGTAAAAATGTGACATCATCGAAAAATTTGAGTTTTAATGATTTTGTCACGATTCCAGCCTTCCAGCCATCCTTACACCAAATCATACCTAGGACTCCACTTCCCAGCATTCCCTGCACCAGAAATCACCTCTCCGCGTCATCACGCTCACGCTGTCAGGAAGTTCACCACAACAATCATGGCTCATAGTGCGTTCAATTTGTCCTTGGAACTCGGAAATCCCGACTTCTGAGTAGGAAAAATCAAATAAAACGCCCCGCAAAGTCGGACCTCCCAGTCGGAAACTCGGAAGTTTTTCAGACCTCGAGATCCAAGATGGCAGCTCTCCTAATCAACAACAGTAAGTTTTGGTTCAAATGTGTTTATTTTACAAGACACACACATAAAACTACGTTTAAAATCAATGTTACATGTAGCGCTTGCATCTCTAAGCTGAACAAACTAAAAGTGTTTATTATTCGTCTGTATTCGTTGAGAGCTACCAAAACAGCAGTTTTTGAGGGCGCCGCCATATTGAAATTTCGACTTCTCCAACTACGGTAACCAGAACGCTGTAAACTCGGGTGTGACATCATTCCTAGTTCCGACTTCCGAGGTAACTCGAAGGCAACATTAGTCATCGTTTGCTGTCCATGGCGTGCTTGTTTTGTGTCAGATCGAACGGCGTCTCAGTAGCATTTTTCATTTGTTATCTCAGCTTTTACTTTTCCAGCACGTCGGCTCAATAGGTCACGCTGCGTGCCCGGAGCTTCCGCGCTCTCCTCACTCTGTAGCTTCCTAGCTGTCGCGGCTCATTCATTCACGCTGGTTATAGCTTTCAACCGTTCCTATCGTCGCAGTTCCCAGATTCACGCCGGACGATTCAGAGCTTCCACGCTCACCTCATCCAGCTGCACATGAACAGTAATCCCATTCTTTTTACTTTCTGGAACGCCGCCATGTCCTTGTTTCCCTTTGAGGCTCGTGACGGTGTTCTTAGATTAACTGCATGTTAGACATCTCCCAACGCAAGTACTTCTGCGTTTGGGTCTTGTCACATGCCACTGCTCACCCCGATTTGCCAAGGTGAGGAACCTGACAGACTTCTGATAAAACCTTCAGCTCTAAAAGTCAGAAATACTTGCCATCAGGCTCCAGCAGTCTGGGGATCCTGAGCTCTTTCTCTGCCATGTGAAAGGCTTCTTCCAGGTTCTGCTTGTTGCTTCTGGTTCTGGCTTTGGACAAATCCACCAGGTCGGGTCGCAGAGCGCACAGGATGGCCAGGAACACCACCCCACTCCTCCAGCTCGCCTTAAAGTCTTTAACGTTTATCGTACAGCCAGCTCTGCAAAAACAAATGACAGGATTTCTCTCAAATATTTATCAGTCATAATCATTTTATATAACAGAGGAGATCCTAATTTGGTATGTTTATTTCCACAACATAACATCATATCATCCCAAAGGAACGCTTACCTGTGGCACTGTTCTCGCACCCAGAGCAACAGCGCTTTCTTGGCAGAAACCCTGAAGCGGCTGTGCAGCGGTGAACCTCTGCGTGGCACCGGGCTGCTGCTTGCTGAGCGGCTGGAGAGCGTGGAGCGGGAGTCCAGACTGGCCAAAGACTCCATGGACGACTGGCGGGAATCAAATGAGAGGCTGCTTGCCAACTCCTCAATCTAGGAAAATAAATAAAACATGTCTGCCATGAGTGTGTGTCAATGGCTTAAGTCAGTTTAAAATAATAAACAAATAATATTTAAAGGGTAGTTTTGGTTAGTGAAAAAGAGAAAAGCAGCATCAGGAGCAATGCCTCCACCTCAGAAAGGTGAGTGAACCCCTAAAGTAAACTCACATGATACTGAAGAATGATCGTCCATATGAGGCCCAGGATGATTGACGGTTTTCCATCGATGATGTCAGGAATGTTTATGTTGACTAATTTGATCTGGAAAAAGGCAGAAAGTTTTCACAAAGTTTCTCAACAAGGATTCTTAAGGCCTGCAGCTGATTGGCCTGAGGGTTCTGGGATCCTCGCTGAAATGAAATTAAAGCACCTTTGTAATATTTTTAAGGTAAGTGTTTCCCAGCATCACACAGTTATGATAAATTACATGCAGCATACATGCTTAAGACTTTTATTTTTATCTGTTATCTCACAAAAGTGATAATACCGCAACAAGTTTCAGTTACAGTGTCATGCACTTTTATTTTAAATTAAGACTTTCAAAAACTTAAAATTACCTGACTAAATTACATGCTTTATAAAGGTGTGTGCGTGCGCATTGTGTCCGTTAGCTGTCAGTGATACTAGAAAACTACTACCAAACTACTATTACTACTACTACTACTACTAACACTACTACTACTACTAGCACTACTACCACACTACAACTACTACTACTGCTACTTATACTACTATTACTACTACTACTACTACTACTACTACTACTAGCACTACTACTACTACTAACACTACTACCACACTACAACTACTACTACTGCTACTTATACTACTATTATTACTACTACTACTACTACTACTACTAACACTAGTAAGTAAGTAAGTAAGTAAATTTTATTTGTATAGCACTTATCACAGAAAAAGAATCACAAAGTGCTTCACAAAGATCAACAAAACAAAAGATAGTCATCATAAAATGATCTTAAAACAAAACAACAGAATATCATAAACTACTACTACTACTACTACTAACACTACTACTACTACTAGCACTACAACTACTACTAACACTACTACTACTATAACTACTACTAACACTACTACTACTACTATTACTATGTTGGGTGATGGTGTCAATGGAGTTAAGTGCCTGCCCCGTAGTAGGAGGGTTGCAGGTTCAAGCCCCGTCTGTTGCAGTCACTGTGTCCTTGGGCAAGACACTGAACTGGTGGTGGTCGGAGGGACCGGTGGTGCCTGTGCTCAGCAGCCTCGCCTCTGTCAATGCGCCCCAGGGCAGCTGTGGCTATGATGTAGCTCATCACCATGTGTGTGTGAATGTGTGTGTGAGTTGGTGAATGACCGGTGTGTTGTAAAGTGCCTTGGGGGGTTGTAGAACCCTAGAAGGCGTTATATCAAATACAGGCCATTTACCATTTACTACTATTACCACTACTGCTTTTACTACAACCACTACTAATAAAATAATAAAATATAAAAAAAAAAAAGAAGAAGAAGAAGAAGAAGAATTACTTCTAGAAACTTTATGAATGAAAATCTTGTTTTGGTTCCTAATCAAGTTTGGCATTTCAAAAACGTTCACGTTTCTTCTTTCAGCAGCAGTTTGTGCTCAACATCAGCCGTTCAAGTTACCGATTTTTTTTTCAGGAAGGAGAGCGCCTTCTCGATGTTACTCCTGTGCTGAAACATTCCCTTGCCTCTGTCCCGACTCTGGAAAACAAAACCATCAGGTCAGCCACTGGGATCATCACAGCCGCTGGTTGTCAGGGGAACCCCGATGGTACTCACTATGTGCTGGCCACTCATCACCTCCAGAAGGTCCAGGAGTTTGGAGCCATCACGGAAATCACTGAACAGATCTGCTACCAAACACGGTGGCCTCCTCTGTTACAACACAAACACATGCAGGTCATTTAGTTTATGTTCAACCAGGAACTCACTCTACGTCTCAGATCTATAAAAGCAGATCAATTACATCAACTTAACTGATAAGTTGATATTCTACTAGTCTCCTTTTGCTGCTGTCATGATTTTGAATCCATCAAACATAAATATTCTTATTCTTATTTTTACTTTTTTTAGATAAGGGCTCGTAATTATGTTTCACTGCTTTGATTACTTTTACCTCAGTCTTTGTTTTACGGGCGTGTGTGGATGTGTGTGTAAATGTGTGTGTGTATGTTTGAATGTATGGGTTTTTAATTGTTTTGTGTGTGTATTTGATGTATGTACCATTTGTTGATGAGTGTGTACATGTTTTATAATTGATTATTTTATGTTATGTTTTTCTACTGTAAAGCACATTGAGTTGTTGCCATGCAGGAAATGTGCTCTATAAATAAAGTCATTCATTCATTCATTCAAATAATAATCTGTTGAACAATATTTTTTATAATAACAATAACTTATCTCAGAGAGGAATCTGTGGGACACAACTGCAATTTGCACGGCTCAGAGGCATGGCTCTTGTGACGTCTGATCAGAATCGATTAGTTAAACTATGCAGATCTGAAAGTAAGGCCTGTTAGACGTTTCTCAGAAGATGTTGTTTTGAAGAAGGAAAATCTGCAGAAAATGATCACCGTGATTAAAATGTTGGTTTTAATGGACCACATAACGTCTGAGACCTTTAGTTTCCTTGTAAACAGAAACTTTTAAACATGTCCCACTTTTCTGTCTTGTGAATTTCATGTTTCCCTTTTATATAAGTCATTCAGTTTGGTTATTTTATTAATCTCATCATTTGGACATTAATTGCTTCAGACTTTTGAAACATAATCTTTTACTCAGGTATTTGTTCATGGAAATGATGTTTTGGTCAGACTGAGGCCCCAATGCACGGTCAGATTGCCTTCACCAAACAGAGGGATGGTTTTTAGAATTTGTATTATTTGTTCAGTGATGGTGAGAAGCAGCAGACAGCACAAGGGATCAAAGCACAACTTGCACTTGAGCTGATCACCATTAGTGAATTTGTCTTTAAAGGTGTGGTTCACTCATTTAATCCATACAGTTGCAGTGGTCTCTAGTAGGAATGAATGCCTTGTAAGTCGAACACAAGGGAGAAAAAGGTGTGCCTGTTTCAGGAAGTACAAGTCAGCTGAAAGAGAGAATAGGGCCCAATCCCAATACTCACACTGCGCCCTACGCCCTTCTGTGAAGTGCACTTACAAGAGGTGTGCAGTAAGGCTTCGAGTGCGTAGTACACAAGTGTGCTGAATTGGGACGGGGATTGACTGTGACACATCATGCTGGGATGCCAGTCGCTGTTTGTGCTACTTTTTAAAAAACCTTTATTAACAACTATCAAACAAACAAAAGTTACTTTCATTACTGTCCACATTAAATCTTAGTCTAAAACATTCAGAGCATGAATACATTTCATTAATCGTCTTAAAAAAATAACTTCTTCCATTTGAAAATACATGTTTACAGGAAAGGCACTTGAGCCATTGTTCCACCTTCTTCTCAAACTTCCCACGCAGCAATGGATTGTGGGTAATACCCTGGATTAAGGGTGCAAAAGGGGCGTGGTCACTTTCTGCACTTGAGAAATCGGTACGCACTCGCACCCTTTACCGGGAATGCACAAGGGTGGAAGTGCGAGTATTGGAATTGGGCCTAGCTTCAGACGGCAGGATGTGGAGTCTTATTTCCTGATATTTGGACATCTCACCTCTGATTGGCTAACATCATTCATAACACCAACGCTCTACCGACTCTGTTTGCTCAACAATGTTGATGTTTTAGCTCCACTAATAACACAAGCCTGAAGGAGTTCTGCTGTGTGGTGGAATTGCTAATGCTAACGGTTAGCTCCAGCTAGCTGAGACGTTCTCTGCTGTTTCCTGGACGCTAAACCAACAACAGCCTTCCCCGTCGTGAGTCAAGATGGGTGAGTCCATGAATGTTAAGTGACAGTGTGACGTAGAGTTTCACCATCTATTTTCTATCAGAAGCTAATGCAGGAGATAGGTGCATGTTCAGCCTGCATGAAAAACTCAGAGTGTTATAATCGGTTATAATCAGAAATAATAATTAAAAAAATGTTTTTTCAGTGAACCACACCTTTAATTGGTTAATAATGTTAATACAATTCTTTCAGTGTACCACCTTGTTTAAAATGGAGACATTTTAATGATGTTTTAAGCTAATTAGTTTTCTAAATTTGCTTTTGTAGCTTTTAGAAGTTTTGTTTCCTCACATCGATGAAAAGACATGAACAGTCTCCTCCTTCAGGACAGTCTCACCTTTGCCAGCTGAGCGTTGACCCAGTTGGTGAAGGTTCTCTTCTGGATCTGTTCTTGTTCCACTGTTAAAAAAAATGACACCATGTCAATTTGACCCTTTTACCCCATTATTACACACAGCTATTTAGACACAAGCATCTGATTGATGATCAGCCATTTTTGATGTTTTGAATGACAGTGACCATGAGCTGAAAGCAGGCTGAACCAGCTGCTCTGGTGCATGAGTCATCCTTCTTTGCCATTACAACAATAACAAAATATGCTCCTTTGTTTTCTGTCCCATGTCTGAGGCCACTTTCACCCAGACACACAGATAGGAGTCGTCTCCTCACATCAAACCCAGACCAGGTGATACTTCCTGCTCACCTTACAATGCTCAGGTGAAAGTTGTCACAATCACAAAGGAGGATCTGTGTGAAAGTGACTTTGTCACCATGGCAGCATAAACTTCACTCACGAGCCGGTTATGAGCTAGATTGGAATTAACTGTGTGAAAATCACTGATTGTTTCTTTAACGATCTCCAGGTAAGAAAATCAGACTGAAACGATTAGATGACATCATAATTCTGTCAGATTGTCAAATAAAGTTCAAACTCCATCATCTATAGCACCAGTCAGTGCGGATTGACTGGTCAGATGTTTGATTAACCACAGTAGGAGAATTTAACAATAAGCTGTACCATGCTGATTCTGAATTAAGTAATAATTATTGTTTAATCAAAATTATTTTATAACCCAGAAAAAATACCTGGAAACTGAAATACACTCACGATGCTAAGATAATGTTAAAGCAGTTTCTGATAAATCATTTGAGCTAGTAATATCACATTTCATTTATTAGAGCCTTATCAAATAACTGAAAGATAAATATTAACATTTGTTCAGTGGGACGGTTCGGTTCTGACCCGACCCGACTGCAGCAGGTAGACACACCAACCAGTTTTCTCCAACATTTATCTGTTGTTCTAAAAGTCGAAATGCTGTTTTTCCAGTCAGGATATCAAATCCTCCACCTTCCATTAATAAGCACATGATCTTTGTTCTGTGTTAGTTTCATTCCTCCTGTAACTTTATTTGTTTGATGTGTGAATTTTGAGCAGAAAACCACAATTTAACACAATAAATGTGACTTTTTAAATGAATGCATAATAAGACTAATGTTGAAAGCCTAACACTATAATTACAACCACTATACCTGTAATCTCTTAGTGCATATTTAGGTTTTGTTAATCCAAACCTAAAGAAAAAAGCTCTGATATGTTTAACATGTGTCACCTGGTTTAAACCTGACATCATCTATAGAGATTCCACTTTTTACGCAGCATTACTCAGAGCCACAGACATCAACTGTTTCTGCAAAATCTAATTGAGATGACAAGAAGTTCCTGTCAGACTTGATCCCTGGATTCCCTGGAAGTGCTACATTATTCTGCCACTGGTGATATTTGTTAGTAAATAACCACAGAATTCAATGGAACACCGTTAACGATACAGGATTCTACAGTAATTGTCAGCTGCCTTAATCCTCCTGCTGTCCTATTGGGTGACCCCTCCAGGACAGGGTATGGTTGAAGTCCACGTGGCAGGGGTGAGGTGGTAGCCTGGCAAGCCATCCTATATATGTGAATATATAGTCTGGCCACGGGCCATTGACGGCCCTCAGTCGTGAGGCGGGATCTACGGTTGTCTTACAAGCATAACTCAAAACAGTGTATACGGTATCCATTGGATCCCACTGGGACTGCAAGTCAAAATTTGGACCAAGACCCTTAAAATGCTCGCAGGAGGACTCGCCCCATCTGGATTAGTGAAGAAACTAGAAAAGAGTAATGAAAATCAGAAGAAAAAAAACACCTGGGGTCCATCTGACCCCACTAGGAATGGGGGGATGTGAAAATGATTTCTCCAAACTGGTCGCTCAGGCAGCCAGCCTCATCTGATAGAAAATAATCCAAATTGGGCCCAAAACCCAAAGCCTTAAAAACTATGGAACTCCAAAGTGTTCAAAATTATAGTCTGTCAATCAAGACAAACGGGGCGGAGCTAGTTTATGATTGGCTGTTCATTCAGTCAGACATAAGCAAAGTATTAGGCCTGAAGGTGCAATATATAGTCCTGTGTACAAATTAGCACATTCACATCGGGCATGCCGATATCCAGGAAAACTAAATGATGTTTAAAGATCAACCAATGGTTCTGCAGGCCACACCCACTGTCTTGATTGACAGACTAAAGCCTGGGACACACAGGAGACAGACGCGCCGCGTCAAGCCCGTGCCGTCATTTTAAAAAGAAGCCATTAGAAGCCATGAGAGTGGCTACACGGGGAGCGCAGCGTCGCGTCCCAGAAGCGCCGGTCCGCGCAGAGGCGCTGAAGATAGGCGCCAGTTCTATTTCAAGCGGCGCGCCGTGGAGCAGCTGTTTACAACAATGTGGAGTACTTTACAACACACGTTACGACGTGGAACGGCTTTACGGCACAAACCCAAACGCCAGCATAAACCCAACCGCCAAAACATGGACGAGGAGCTATTTATTGTTGAAGTCGAGAAGCATAAGATATTGTACGATCCTAATAGAGCGTACTTACCCATTTGTAATGAATTAGAGTCTCACAAAACACAGCGGCAAGTCTGATCACATATAAACAAAAGAGTCACTTTCCTATTCCTGTTCTCAAGTCCCGCGTGATGTTGTGACTATCGCGTGACTTTCCAAGAAACGTTCAGCGGCGCAACGCTCCGGTGGCCTAGTGGTTGAGTGTCCGCCCTGGGACTGGGAGATCAGGGTTCGATTCCCGGTCGGGTCGTACCAAAGACCTTGAAAAAAATGGGACCCAATGCCTCCTCGCTTGACACTCAGCACTAAGGGGTTGGATTGGGGGGTTAAACCACCAAATAGTTCCCGAGCGCGGCCACAGCTGCAGCTCACCGCTCCCCACCACAGGGATGGGTCAAATGCGGAGATGTAATTTCACCAGTGTGTGATGAATACTTGGGACTTTAACTTTAACTTTCCTGTGTGACCATTTGACTTCCCAAAACCGCGGCGCTTCCGTGGCTCAGCGCGTCCGTCTCCTGTGTGTCCCAGGCTTAAGACATTCTGCTGAAAAGTGTCATTACGAAAATAAATCAGTCATCTGGAAAATCTCTATTATGAACATTGTGTAATGATTTGTGGGCGATGGTGGCAGAGGAGTTAAGTGGCCGCCTTGCTATCGGAAGGTCGCAGGTTCGCATCCCGCTCAGTCTGTCGCTGTCGTTGTGTCCTTGGGCAAGACACTTAACCCGCCTTGCCTGAGACCAGTGGCGCCAGTGTACGGCAGGCCTCGCGTCTGTCAGTGCACCCCAGGGCAGCTGTAGCTATGATGTAGCTCATCCCCACCAGCGTGTGAATGGGTGGATGACTGATTGTGTTGTGAAGCGCCTTGGGGGGTTGTAGAACCCTAAGAAGGCGCTACACAAATACAGGCCATTTACCATCAAAAACTGAAAGAATTAAATAAAAACTTCTCAATAATAATTTGCATTATTGGGGAAAAATTACCTCTGAAATAAAGTTTTACTAATAAACACATTTTAATAGACAAATGAAAAAATTTCATTATATTTAGCTTACCTTTCTGTTTTTTCATAATTTCATTGTCTAGTATTTATAGATACATATTTCATAATGTATTATTAATTTTTTAAATTTTGAACACTCTGGAGTTCCATAGAAACAAGCGTTCACTGTTGCCTCCACCTCCACTGTTGCAGAGATGCTTTATGGTTCTTTAAGAACACTGAAGCTCCATTAAACAATTAAACTGCTACAATTCCAAGATGTATTTATCAGATGTTTATGATGAGTTATGCATATTCTGGAATTTATGTTTTATATGTTAAAATATAGAGACAAGGGGGTTAAAACCTGATGTTCAATCAATACGATTTATAAAAATAACTTTGCATAATGCATTTCTGTCCTCGAGGAGTTAAAGAACCAGATGTCATCAACTGCATCATCTTTTTTTCTAAGCTAACAGCCTGGAGCAAATCTGAGTTTTACCTGAATCTTTAACAGCGGCACAACAAACATTCGATTACAGTTTATATTAACATTTGTTTTTTTTTTACATGTTTGTTTCACTTTCATAAGTTCTACATGGTTGATTCTTTACTACTAAACGTCAGAGAACCTTTAGGAAAATACTCACCCATGATGGGATAAGTCAGTTACTGCTGCTTCATCAGTAATGTTCCCAGATTAACAGCTTCTCATGAACACCAGTGAAAACCTGGTTTAGCACACGCAGCAGCTCCAGGTTCAGCAGTGGAACCGATGCAGAGAAAGCTGATAGGATACTGGACTGACACTGATTCTGGTCTAACCAGTTAAAAGTCTTCATTTCCAGCCTGAGGGAAAGCAGGTGAGGTGAAGTTTTTGGACTCCACCTCCTTTGATGTCTGAGTCACAGAGACTACAGAAGGCCTGCCTGAACATGACAAGCAACAAGCTAGTTCCCCCTTAGCATCTTTGGCACATCTTACAATGGAAAATGTTTAATGTACAATGCTAGTGCCAACCTACGTACTCTTGCATATAAGCAGCCCTACAACGTGGTGTCTAGCTGGAATGGAAACAAGAAAAGTGTCCAACATTCATTAAATGATGTAAATTCTGCAGGATTTTCATTTCCCAGGATGTTTGCAGTTGTTGGTTTATGGTCAGGCAGAAATGTATTTTGAATAGAATCAACCCATGGCTAAACCCATAGGTCTATAGCACTAAACCGCTTAAAAAAACACCAAAATTTTAAAAATGTTTTATATTGCATGTAAATATTTCGCATTTTGTCAGCCTAGTACATATGGAGTATATATCTGGTACTCACAGGGGAACATATGGAGTATATACCTGGTTATTCACAGGGGTACATATGGAGTATAAACCTGGTACTCACAGGGGTACATATGGAGTATATACCTGGTACTCACAGGGATGCATATTGAGTATATACCTGGTACTCACAGGGGTACATATGGAGTATATACCTGGTACTCACAGGGGTACATTTGGAGTATATACCTGGTACTCACAGGGGTACATATGGAGTATATACCTGGTACTCACAGGGGTACATATTGAGTATATACCTGGTACTCACAGGGGTACATATGGAGTATATACCTGGTACTCACAGGGGTACATATGGAGTATATACCTGGTACAGGGGTACATATGGAGTATATACCTGGTACTTACAGGGGAACATATATGGAGTATATACCTGGTACTCACAGGGGTACATATGGAGTATAAACGTGGTACTCACAGGGGTACATATGGAGTATATACCCATTTCAAACAAGGACCTGGAGATATTTTGTTATACGTATTTTTATATAAAACCATAACAAACAAGATGTCCTTCACCAGTCAGTAAAGGGAGACTGACCTTGCAGCAGCATGTGGACGTTGTCGATGTCCAAGGGGATGGACCCCTTCTCGCTCAGATCACTGCTGGAATACATCTCTGATGTCATATTTTCTTTTAGTGAACGCCCGACAGCATGGCACCAGTCTGGAAGATGAAGAGAAAAACATCTCTGAGGGAAGTGTGTATGTTTCTGAGTACAAGTAAGTCACTTTTACAAATCCTGGCCTTAGCCTTGATAAATGTTGATATGAAACAATGATTCTGCACATCTCACAGTAACAAGCTTATCAACAAGGTTAAGAATATGTTTGATGGACATGTGGCTTTTAAACTCAATACACTAACACTGTAAAAATAATATAAACTTTTATTTGAGTTGAATAACGTTTACCTTCATATATGAAATCCTAAAACTTCATCACTGATACGGAAACACAAATCTCTTGGTTCAGCTCCTGCATCATGTGTTTGCTCAATAGAAAACCCACTGTACTTAAAGCTTTAAAACAGTGTTCAGTAAACTGAGAGCAGATGAGGTTCTCTGGTTCTGAGGATATGTTTTATCTTGTTTAGCCTCCCTCTGGGATACGAATAAGTCAACTAAGAGAAATCTGAGCGATTAGAAAGCTTTCCAAACATGCCAGTCTACACAAATCCCACAGGGGAAGAAAGCTGATGTTTATTTGATGAACATGGATTTCTTCACTCACATGATGGCTTGATTGTTCTTTTTTTTTCTTTTTTTTGCACTTTATTCGTTTTGATGCTGTTTTGAATTTTCCGTTTGACTGAACTGCAAAAGAATTTGTTCAACTTCTGTTGTTTTTAATGTATAAAACAAATAAATTGACATTGATATGACTGACATGACGTGTTGCACTAAAGAACAGAATGAAATATAAGAAAAAACATGATTGTCTTATTATAGAGGCTGAAACCCAGAAACCATAATCTGTAGGCAGTAATCACAAACGATCAATGAGACGGCCTGTTTGTGCGAGATGCCATGGGTGCTGTTTCACACACACACACGCACGCACACACACACACACACGCACACACACACACGCACACACACACACACACACACACACACACACACACACACACACACACACACACACACACACACACACACACACACACACACACACACACACACACACACACACACATTTCAGTGTGGCTTCAGCCACATGGGACATGGACCAGCATTCCTACTCTTAAACCTGATGGATCAAACCTAAACCTACTCCGGTAGTTTAGTTTAGTATGGAGCTGAGTTGAGACTTGCTGCATCATCTAACAATAGAAGTATCTGAATATCAGAACCTCCATGCAAAAATGACCTGGTTAGTTCATTAGATGAAAAAGTTTACAGTTTTTTACAGACGCTAGGACCCATTTCTCAATACTTAGGTCACGTTTGCAAAACTCTACATACAGTTCTCCTAACTGACTTTCAGCTTGGCAAAGCAGTTCATTTCCCATTCAAAATGCACTACTACTACCAAAACACTTCATTCAGGTCTCAAATCAACTCATTCTTCCAGAACACTAGCAAAGGTTGACAGCCGACAAACACACTTTTCACCCACAAAACAATGACCTAAAAAACACTAACCACATGTAGCATTACATTTTCTGAACAAGGACACATCTCTGTTTATAACTGCAATATATGTTACTGGAATGAATCAGACATGATGCAGAATTTGTCAATGTTTTATGTTGTTTATTTATTTATTTATTTTTTGCACTAAGTAATTCCAAAATACAAGAATACAAGTTACATGTTGGTTTGCCGGACAACTCTAACTATAGATGCCACTGCAGAGCGTTGCAGATTTGGCTGCACTCTCTGACCAGCCTCTCATTAGAGACCATGATGTACTACATCAGGGGTTCCCAAATTGGGGGTCCCCACAAGATTGCAGGGGGTCCCCACAATTTTGTCTTTGCTGAGGTTGTGAGGTTAGCTAGATTTTATTTGTAAAAATTACATTTATAAAATCCCAATAACACACCCTACAGTATAATCAGAACTCCATATAAAAGTTAGAACTCTGTATGTCTGTGTGGCAAGGTGGACAAAACAAGGTCCTGGGCAGGATTTGAACCTCAGACCTCTGGGTGAGAGTCATGCACGTTAACCAGTCAGCCAAAGGGATATCCCTGTGGCCAAGCAGCCCAGGCGCATGATCAATCGGGATACAGTGACGGCATGCTCACCCTGTCACATCTGTATAAAGTTTGTAAATGATCACATTTACAGTAATGTGTTTATGTGTGAAGGAGTTGGGTTTGGGGGTCCTGGCTTGTCTTGGACATGGGCAAGGGGGTCCTTATAGTAAAGAAAAAAAGGGAACCCCTGTACTACATGATCACTTACAGTAGCTCTGATCTCATCTGAGACTACAGCTCTTGATCTTCCTCGTATTCTTCTTCCACCACGCATACGTATTCCTCGCCCTCTCCAGCCTCTCTTCTTCCTCTTTCAGCCACTTCTCTATTTCTGGCTGGGTCCATGTTTACATCACAATACAAACCTATTCAGCAGTTGTCTCTTTTTGTAATGAAATTGAAAGAGTAACACCTGCAGATGTTCATCTATGAGAATCAGCTGTGACTGGTTAAACTGCATTTTTAGATTTAAAATATGTTACAATAAAATATTGCTGTTGAATTTTGCTCTTATTCAGTTTTGCATCATGTTTTAGTTTTGAACATAAGTTTAACAGTTTTGTAAACAGTATGTAAACACGTGCAAAATGGCCTGTTAGTACAATGATTTTTGGCAGTTGTTGTGTCTGAGTGAGAAAAGAATTCATGACATTTGAGAGATGTAGTCATTAAATGCATTTTGCGCCAAAACAATGATAATTGATCCTCAGTTTAGCCCACATAGACTTCTGTTGTGCACACTGTATGTAGAGTTTTGCAAACGTGACCTAAGTATTGAGAAATGGGTCCTAGCGTCTGTAAAAAACTGTAATAACAAGGATCCCAGAGCAGGTGCACTGTGTGTCTTTGTTAGTTAAGCGTGTGCTGGTCAGAACCAGGCAATAAAATATTAATTTAATTTAATTATTCTGTAAACTTTCATTTCTTTTTGAATGTGACATGCTGGCAAAAGGATAAAGTTAAGCTCTTATTAGAGAATGTTAAGCCTTACAACAAAGTCCCAAGCATCATATTTAACTCTTTAAATGAATATATCATGAAAACCCATTAACGCTTATGTTTCTCTGACATATACTTCAGTTGGGGCGTACTTTAGATGTGATTTAATCATTAATCTATCCTGGAATCTGTTTTATCATGTCTATACGGTTAACTCAGGTCTTGTGATCTTAATGAGGTCTTGGCATCATCATGTAAACCTTTTTCAGTTGTGGCCTTAAGGCCTTGGAACGGCCTTCTTTTGTGTGTGCGTGTGTGTGTGTATGTGGGTGTGGGTGTGTGTGTGTGTGCATGTGTGTGTGTGTGTGCGTGCGCGCCCATGCACACGTTCGTGTGTGTGTGTGTGTTTGCGTGCATGTATGCATGTGAGCATGCATCTGTGCATGCATGTGTGTGTGTGTTTGTGTGTGTGTGTGTGTGTGTGCGTGCATGTATGCATGCATCTGTGCATGCATGTGTGTGTGTGTTTGTGTGTGTGTGTGCGTGCGTGCATGTATGCATGTGAGCATGCATCTGTGCATGCATGTGTGTGTGTTTGTGTGTGTGTGTGTGCGTGCGTGCGTGTGCAAGAGGAGGTGGGGAGACCACTATAGTACGGTATTCCAGCTATCCCAGCACTTCAGGTCAGCTGTTCAGAGACACGCTGAGGAAGTGAAAGCCACAGGAACACACAAAGAATTCCATTTCATAAAAAAAAAAAAAGAATTTAAATATAATATTTAAGCAGCTGCTGATCTTTACTTACTGATTTTGATCTTAGATGTGTTGTTTGCAAAAGTCAAGACAATCTGCATAATCCTGTTAATATTGAAACAACCTGACAAAGGTCCTATATCATGCAAAATCCACTTTTTGGAACATTTGATCATGTCATATTGTTATTTCCGCATGAAAAACACCCTCAAAGTGGTTTTTGGCTTCACGCATGCATGTTCCTGTCTCAGCTGCAAATCGAAGCTGGTGTTCCCAGCAGCAGCAGGATGCTGGATGGGTTGTTGCTACGTCATCACGACCCACTCCTCCACATCCAAGTAGATTTTTGAGTCCAGATCCTTCCTCTCCTGGACTTTAAACACTAACACCCAGTCTCTTTGTGTAGCTAGAGGGGAGTTTATCTTTGTACTCCTTCAGTCACGGGTGTATAATTGCTTTTTTTCCGTGAGACATTCTTCAATCTGTACCATGTCTTCCACTAGATATATTCAGCTCTTCTTTTTTTTCTTTTTGAGGGTGGAAGAGCGGTGCTGTTGACGAATTTAAAGCAGCTGGCACCTCTGACCAATCACATGCTTGCGGTCACCGTCTCTTTCATGTCTCCATCACCTTCTGCAGGCCTGCTGCAGAGGCCTTGCATCGACGCAATGATGTTGCGTATCTCTGTACCCACTTAGACGGAGACATATAAATCAGGCTTTATTTATTCACTCCGGCACCATTCTAACGTTAAAACCACCAGATAGGCCAGAGTTGTGAGTATAACCAAAATGCTAACCGCTAGCTGAATGGTTATAAAGTCTGGTGGATCAGCATCATGGACGGACTGGGACAATAAACCTTCTTTCGAGTGGTGTGTGTGTGTGTGTGTGCGCGTGCGTGTGTGTGTGTGTGTGTGTGAGTGAAAGTCAGAAGCGTAACTTGATTGGCTTAAGGCCACTTGACTCAATCGAGTGACAATTACTTTGGCTTGGGTCACAAGGTCACCTCAGTTGTTGAATTTTTGCTGTTGAATTTTTTACATTGAAATTTTGTTGAATTTTTGAAGAAGACATTTTTGCTGGTGTATTTTAAATAAATAATATTCAAATAAATAATGTCATAGAATAAAAATTCAATGTCATAAATTCAATGTCTAAAAAAGTCATATTTCTTCCATACAGTAGTGCCAACGTTAATATTTTATCATATATTGTGCCTACCATTACTCTGGAAGGTGTAAAATAGCATGACACATGCCCTTTAAAGGAGTTAGTATAACTGATGAAATCATAATTAAACATGCAGTTTCTAAAACTGAACTGTTTATTGTGTTAATATAACATCTATGGAACAATCTGGTTCAGTCTATTATATAACAGTATGACTGCAAGATGGAGAAGTTGGTAATACTGTTGCCTTGCAAGAAGGTTGCAGGTTCAAATCCCAGCTATAAAATTTCTGCGTGGGTTTGGCATGTTGTGAGTGAGTGAGTGAGTGAGTGAGTGAGTGAGTGAGTGAGTGAGTGAGTGAGTGAGTGAGTGAGTGAGTGAGTGAGCGAGACAATATGGCGGTAATTGAGAAATTAAACACCTGTATATCCTCCACCAGGGGGCAGTAGACATGTATAGGATAGGATTGGGCAGGTGATGTGACAATGGTCTACAAGAGGTTAAGTGGATTTGACTTGACACAAAATTTGTCAAAATGGTGCATAAGGCCTTCATAGAATTATAGACTAGACTGATTTTGTAAGTTGTTAATGACTCGTGAGACTTGTTCTGCGAGGAAGTCGTACAGTTTGAGCTGAAGCTGAACGCTACGAGTGAGAAAGTCGCTCAGTGTACACCCGGATTAAGGCAGCCGCCTTCCTAGAGTTGTGGACTGGACTGATTTTGTATGATTTTATTTCCCTGTTAAAAAGGGGAAATTAAACTAAAACAAACAGAAGGAAACCTAATGAGAAAAAGGAAAGTGTTTCAGCAAAAGGAAGCAGAGACATGGTATGAGTTTCCCTGAGTCAAAGTCACGCCGGTCAACTCTAATTGTAGACACAAGGCAGAGGGCAGTAAAACTCACAACACTGGTGTGGAAAAAACCGAGGGAGGGGGACTTTAACAGCACCTTTTTATTCCTACATTGGAGACAATGAGTGAAAAATCACAACTCATCTTCATCTGAAATGTTCAGCTGAGTTTCTCAGTAACGAGTGAGAAAAAGAAAATTATTGATTAAACTATTAACTAAGCATCCAGTTTGCAAACAAACACCTATGGAGATCGTTTTCACAACAGCCTTCACTATTATTCTGTCCTCACCAACACCCAACAGCACCCTCCCTGACATTCACCCGGTCTTTGTTGTCTTTGTTTAAGTAATAATTGAGCAGATTTAGTGTTGCTGGACCTGTTACCCAAACGGACACACCCTGAAGAACATAACAAACACCACATGGAGAGAGAACGTGAACTCTCCTGCAGATGATTTCACTGAAAACCTGTTAAAAAAAAGAACCCGTAGGCAGCAAAGTTTTTTAAAATTATCTGTCGGGTTGGAATGTGGATGTATTTACCACTGAAGTTAGGCTAAAAATACAATGAATTCATGATAAGAGATAAATACAGTTAGACCCAGCCCTGGTCGTAGATGAGAATTAGCTTGTTAGTCAAACATTAGGAAATTTCTATCCTAAAAATATTGAGAAAAATGTGTTAACTGCATCAGGTGCATGAGCTGACAGGTGTAATAATAAACTTTATTTTCAAAATGGGCAGATTTTAATTGTTTCTGTGCTCCAACACACCTGATTTGAATCACAATTAATGACTTCTGCAGAACTCGAGCACCTGCTGGAGGGAATTCATGTGAATCCTACGTTTGGGGCGACTGTTGCTCTGGAGGAGGAGAGGTTTTCACCATCCAGTGAGCTGTTGGTTGGATCCCAGTTAAGCCTCTTTTACACTGAATGTGGAATGTGGCCCGGTTTCTGAATATAAAAAATCATTGAGTACAATCAGAGCATTCGCACCGGCTGTGATGCAGCTCGGATCTGGATCCAAAGTTCTGGACAGTATCCACAAGGAGTCTAGTTGCAGATTGTCATGAAGATAAAGAAATCACATGAGCCAGACAGGATGTGAGAAGTGGAACAGAGAGGTGCATCTGATATATTTCAAAATAAAATCTGTGTAGTAGTATTTATATCCAGAGATGTTCAGCACATGAACCGCAAACCATGTGAATGACAGTCTGTCCGGAAGCCGTACGGAAACTGGACCGCCGCCGTACCGCATTCAGTGTGAAACAGGCTTTAGTGTATGAATGAGAACTGAAGTGGTCTAAGAGTTGAACAACTGGAATCTATTGCTGTCTCCTGCAGAAATGTGAAAGGCATGCACTATTGTGTTTATGATTTAGCCTGAAAGTAGCTCTCTGGGGTATTTCTTTTATCTGATGGCACCATCTAGTGGCTGACAAGTGTATCACACCAATAGTCGGTGGACTCGGTTATTTAAGATGGCGACTGCACGTTTCTTGTTTATGAATGTGCTTCTGTAGCCGACAAACAGAGCTAAAACTCGTTGTTTTACAATTATTATTCTCATGTCAAGTTGTGTTTTCATATATTTATATTTTAAAGACTCACTTGTCTGTGAAAATTTCATCAACTCTGCATCAGCCGAGGTACTTCCTTAAATTTGAAGCACGTAAGCGGTAGTCTAACGCTATTGGTTACTTCTGGTCGGCACTCAGTTTTCTATTGCACGGATTTTACGGGGCAGGGGGCGGGCTTAGCACAAAAAAAAAAGACGTATTGCTTACATTATATCACACTACACGATAAGAAAGTCACTTTTATGGATTTCTGAAAAATCATACATTATTCCTGAAAGGAGAAAACTCCAGATTGCTGCTTTAACTACTACAAAAATGAAAATACCTCTGTCAGATTTAAAGATATTGAGCAGAAACGTGATTTAAATGGATTCGCATTCAGAGTATTTATTTGTTTATACTTTGACACAACATACGGAAGTGAACTCTGTTAGCTCATAATTAATTTAATAGTTTTAATTCAACTTTTCAAATAGCCAATAACTGTGTGACTTAGCCATAGATGCTAAACTCTATACCGGCCATGTGGAAGACAAACAGTTGGTGAAATCAGGCCTCTAAGTGCCAACTGTTTTGTCTTTTGCATCAAACTTTGGCATTAGTAATGATTCATTAACCATTGGACAGATATCAGCAACCCTCTCAGGACATTAGATCTACAACTGATTAGGTTTTGCAGTCAGCCCTGATCCAAGATGGCCACTTATCAGCTTTTACCAACTCAAAAACATTAGTTAATAAATTAGTTAATACAGTTAATTTATAGACACTGAGCTATGTGATGGTAGCCAAGAGTCCCTCACAACACAAACTTTGATCACTGACAAATGGCTTGACATAGACTTGACTAAAGCAGCCATCACTGATTTCTCAACACATGATGGACGTACTTTAAAACCCTGGCATGAAACACAACACGCCTTTCATTTAAAGCTTGGGTGCAAACATGTTGTTTCACACATTTTCATAAATTGCATGACAGCTAAATCTTTAGATTGCAATACATCAGTTTTGCATGGCTGCAAACTTCTTCAAGAGCTTCTAATCCAGTGAGGTTTTACAACACAGATTCAGGATTTGTGCGACTGCCGTCCACTGGACAAGAGAGCTGGCATGGAAAACATATCTGTGGTTGTCCCCTGGGCAAACCTCTCAGTTTCATCACAAGTGGTAAATAACACTACCAGCTAGCTTCAGGGTAAACAAATAAAAACAAATCAAAACTTTTGGACTAGCCTGTTTCCCAATCACTGAAAACCTAAAAACACGATCATTTCAAAATAAGACTGAATTTAGCCTGTAAGAGTTACTCATGGCATCATGACAAATCTCAATGTCAGTTTTTTTTACTTAAAGAGTTAAACACCAAAGAAACTTCCTGTCATTATCAATGGTTTATTATTATAACATAAGGCCAGAGACTTATTTTTAGACGCCCTTCATTGGTAAATCTGTGATAAAGACCATTTTCTATCCATGTCCAACAGAATTTTCGTGCCATTTATCAGGCGGTTGTGTCACAGCTGTAGATTTTCAAGTATAACTAAGTGTTCTCACTCTGGCTGCAGCAATGTGAGATAAAGTTGCTGTTATTAAGCTTACAGGTCTAAAAATAGCAGGAGGGAGCACGCTGGATGCTTTTAGATCAGTTCAGTCCACACGTATGTTCAAAGACGACCAAAGGCCTTTCCAATGAGCTGGATAAGGCTGTCCTGCAGGTTTAAAAGCAATAATGAGGAGATACTCTCCTCACACACTAATAATAAAACACTTGTAACAAACCATGGTACACAGGTGTTTGTTAGAGCCAGGTTTACCAGCAGTTACAGGTTACAGGATGTGTTAACATTGACTTTTCACTTATTGATAATAGTGTCAAAGGTTGCTTTTACTTACACGCACTCAGAGAAAGTGATTTTGTGAAAGGGTTGCAGATGGAGGTCCAGGCAGTATCTCCAGCTTGTTTGCTGTTGTAGTTTTTGGAGTTGAAACCTAAAGTGCTCTTTGGCAGATCTGGAGTCTGCCCAAGTCCGGTACGGGTCGGGCTGTCACCGGAGAACCCAAAGTCATACCAGGGCCAAGTAGAAAAACGCTCTGGGACGCTAAATATAGGAACAAGTCAGGGTTCAGCACACAACCCCTCCTCCAGTTTGGCTCTGGTGGTCCTCTCGCTGGTTGGAGGTTTGGCCTTAACACGTCCTTGTTAGTTAAACTTTTCATTTCATGTCTCACCTTTGAACAAACCCAAAAATATGGGACTGAGAAAATAAAAATAACCAAACATTTACAAATTTCCAGACGTTTATGCCTCAAAATGTAAGAAGGTAACAAAGAAATGTTCAGGTGAGACTAAGAAACACTGATTAGGTGGCTCAGAATGGGAAAAGCAGGTAAAACATCTGTGCAACAGGATTAAAACAGCATGAAGAGAAAAAGACAAAATATTAAATAAAGAATTCAATTAGTGTGGGTTTAATAGACATGCTTCAATTTTCTAAATTTCCCCACTGAGATGCAATAAAGGATGTTTAAATTCTATTCTATTGTATCTAAAGACCATGTTCATTGAGAACGTCACTGAGTTTGTTCTTATTATTGTTGGCATGTGGTCGGCCACTCTGAGTTTCACATGCAAGCTGAACGTGAAAATAGTCTTCTACCCCTTCTGATAGGAAATAGACAGTAACACGCTCGATTCAGAAAATCCTGACAGATCTACGTCACACTGTCAATTAATATTCATGGATTCACCCATCTTGGCTCATGACGGGGAAGGCTGTTGTTGGTTTAGCGTCCAGAAAACAGCAGAGAACATCCCAGCTAGTAGAAGCTAACCGTTAGCATTAGCAACTCCACCACACAGCAGAACTCCTCCAGGCTTGTGTTATTTGTGGAGATAAAACATCAACGTTGCAGAGCAAACAGAGTCAGTGGTAGAGTTGTGTTGCTGTTAGCCAATCAGAGGAGAGATGTCCAACATATCAGGAAATAAGACTCCAAAATGTCATCTAAAGCTCTGCTCTGATGTGGCTCATTTCTATTCCTGAAACAGGTGCATCAGAGCTTTTTTTCCCCAGAGTACGACTTACAAGGCACTCATTCCTACTAGAGACCACTGCAAATGTACTGATTAAACGAGTGGTCCACACCTTTACAGATATTATTTGATATTACATTTTGATGCCTGCTCTAGTTCTTTTTGTTCTTCTTCTAGTGTTCTAGTGTTAATTGCAGTGTCTGGTCAGCAGAGGGCTGTAGCGTGCTGTCCAACATGAAGCTGCACAAGAATCACTGAAACCAGTTTGAAAGCAATAGCTTAAAGTGTTAAAAACTCTTTAGCGTTGGATTGAAAAGCAGTTTAAATATTTCTACTCCAAACCTCAGTATCCTATAGATAAAATGCAGAATTTGAATTTATACAAAGAAAAGTGGAGTGAATTCATCTACGTTGTTCTAATTGTGAACATGGCATTGAAACACCCACTCATGTTACATCCATACCCATCATTTAAGTTGGAGCTGCATGTTTTACAGAATGAAAATATGAAATACTGAGACTAGCTTCACTATGAAACGTCTGGTGTGTTGGCCAAATACAGCCTGAATTGGTTGTGGAGCTCTGGACCAGGTCAGAGGTCATAGACGGGTCAGAATTAAAGCACTGGTGATATCAGATTTAATATGCCCCACCCCCAACCCCCATAGAGAGTAAGTAGTTACCTGCTGATCTTAAACCCCAACAGTCTGATAAATAAAATCTCACAAGTGACCACCAGAGGTCAGCAAAATACAACAATACAGTCAAAAGTCAAATGAAAGCATAACAGCTTCATATTTCCAAGGTCATTTATTTTAAAGGCCCAAACACTTGACTGATTATTTAATGACTATTTGAGACACCTGCAGCAGTCCGTTTCACCTGTAAACCTAAACAAAGACCCTTTATGTCTTTTCTCCATTCTCTTCCATTTTAAATTCATCAACAGAAGTTGGAAAAGATTCCAAAAACTCCCAGGGGAAAAAAAGTTTCTAACTGTGTTTGAATCATAACAAGTCTAAGCTTCTCCAGCTCTGTAACACCTGAAAGACCCGCTGACGAGAACGGTGTGTGACACTATAACAACAACGTTTTAAATCTGGTTTATTATGCCTTCAGGTATCAAACATTGTTCATTTAGTGCGTTTCGGTTGTTTGTTTTAGTTTTTGCACTGCTTCATCAGTCATCGTCATATTTTTCTGCTTATCTGGGTCCGGGTCACGGGTGGCAGCAGCCCTATGGAGGCTCATATTTACCCACTTTCACCACTTCCTCAGGTGGGACCCCAAAGCGAACCAGTAATCCCCCCAGAATGTCCTGTGTCTCACCTGGGGTCTCCTCCCAGAGGGACATGCCTGGACCATCTCAGCTGGCTCCTCTAGATGTGGAAGAGCAGCGGCTCGAGTCCTTACCCAAAGCTAGTGACCAAGTTTATCTTCTGCTTCACCTCTTTGCTACTTTTAAAATGTGTTTCCCAATTTGTCTCTCAAATTTAATCAAATCCCACAAAAAATGTGTAAAAATCCAGGTTAACCATAATGGTACTTAAACTAAACTCAACTCAAAGCTTATATAGCACCCTTCACAGGAATGAAATCCACAGAGAGCTTCACCGAAGGATACCAAGAACAATAGAAGATAAAAAAGAGCATTATCCAACAGGAAAGCATTTATTGCATAAAATATTTAACTAAAAAAGTGAGAAAAGAAGGCTGTGAGAAGGACAAGAGAGTCTCATCTTCTTCAATTTATTTTTAACCATAAGTCTCAGCTTCAGATACACACATTGATTTCCTGAGCTACCTGCATGCACCTCTGCAGCGCCGCTGTGCATGCTGCCTGCAGGGTCTCTGACTCCTGGAATTTCATTATGAGGCGCTGCTCACACCAATCCCTTCAGCCTCAGTCCCACTGCACATCTCCAGTGACAGCAGATACATCCGCCTGTGTTACCTAAACAACTGAGAAACAACCAGCTGACTCTCAAAGACACAAACAGAAGAGAGAAGAGACAAAGTGGATGAAATCACCGCTGTTGACATGTGGGAACAGGAGTAGGGTCTTTCTCTGGAGCCAGTTAATTAAGACGTGTGTTTTTCCTACTTTTCCAAGTGAATGACTATTAACAAAAGAGGAGACTCTCTTCCTCATTAAGGTAATGGAGTGGGAACAAACTGGTGACTGAGCTAGATGGGCAGTGACATGTAGAAAGGCCTCTGGGGGGTTAGGGAGTTAGGAGAAGAGTGAGCTAGAGGTGAGCGCATCAGGAGCTGATTGGCACTACAGCAGACGATAAAAAGCCCTGGCTCGTGCTGTCAGATCCATTAGGAGATGGTTCAGGTCCGAGGAACTCACAGTGACAAGCACCGTGGTTCCCGTTAGAGAATCGGTGCAGAGCAAAAACTTACTGCTACAACAAAAGCTCATTAGACAGGAAAGTTTGATTCTTTTAACTGGTTTTTGTTCCCAACGAGCAGCTGTGAGTCACTGATGAGATGATGCTTCTGTGGAGGAAGTCACAAGGGTGAGTAAATCCAAAACACAGGAACACACAGCTGACTGACCAGACAAAGATTTAGTGATTTATTCATATTTATCCCTGAAATGTACCTAAAACTGACTCAATCATCAATGATCTCTGGCTTTTTTACTTGGATCCTTGCTGTGAGAGAATAAGATGTTTTTGATGAATGAGTGAAAGTAAATAAAATGTTTTACAATTGTACTTTTTGTGAGTGATTCAGTTAGTGCTGTCATAAGATTAATTTTTTAGATTAATTAATTATGACCTGTAATTAATCTTTTTTAATCTCACCTACTAATGGCTGAGAAAAGCCCTCATTTTGATGTATTTTTATTTAAATTCATTACATTATTGTGGCAGACTAAAAGATTAATATATAACAAAAAAACTGGCATTATAAACTCATTTATTGTTTAACAGACTTCTAAACTTTCCTTTTACATCACCATGGTGGAATAATTCTGTGCTCTTTTGTCAGTCTTGAATAATTAGAAATTAAAAATAAAACATCGGGTCCATATAGAATAATCTAAGTTAACACATCAAGGAACGCTTTCTTGAGCAATGCAAATAGTGATCACAGAACGTGTTACTAAAACATTTAACTAAAATTTAAAATAGACCTGTAAATTACAGTGCTGTAAGTTAGCACATCAAAACCAGGGGTGGACTGGCCATCTGGCATATCTGGCATTGTCCTGGTGGGCCGCTTACTTCGGTGGGCCGCTGACCCAATGTGGGCCGTCCCCCCTTGCTCCCATAGCCCGAGGTCGGAGGAAATTTCCGTGCATGCACACCCCAGCTCTGACCGCGAGGCCCCTTCCTCCCCGACTTTCCGCTACTACCACCCCACCCCCCGACGGCCGCCAGGATGGAAAAATGCCTGGGCCGAATTGTCGTCCCAGTCCACCCCTGATCAAAACTGACAGTTTATCACAAAATAAGATGCTGAAAAAGCATTACGCACTCACTCTCTCACTTCTGACATGTGGTATGGCATGATAGTTAAATATAAATATAATTGCATAAAATGCATAAAATAAAAAATCCCAACAGGTAGGTTAGAAAAGTCCCAGTAAAGTTATAGAGTAAAAATTAGATTAATTAGATTAACTCGATTTAAAAAAATAGTACACTAAATGGCTGTGATTAATTAATCTCAATTAATGCGGTAATTTGACACCCCTAGATTAAGTTAAAACATACTAGCAACTCTTAATTAGCTCTTAAAAACTCCAAAGGTCAATCGCTAAAGATCTCTCTGATGCAAATTTGTTCACTAGAATTTCTAAGAGATTTTAAGACAGATTTCTTGTCTCAGGTCTGAATTTATTTATTATTTTTATTAAGTGACTTATTTGAAACTATGAACTCCAGCTCTTTCTGAGGAGGTTTGCAGCTGGGAGCAGAGCGGCACCTTTCCATATGAGGCGGCCCTCCCTCCTTGTTAACTCGTGAGGGAGCAGAAGATGGATGATTGTATTTTAAACATATTTTTGGTGAAAACTAAAACATTTTAGCCAGCTCTGGAGTGGAAAACTGCTAAACTATTATTTCACATTATCAACACAAAGACAGATTTGTGGTCAAAGTTACATAGAGCCTCTTGAGAGGAGCTGCAGAGCCACATGTGGCCCCAGAGAACAGGTTGATGCCCTTTTTCCATCCAGCATGTGTCTGAAACACCTCTCACCCTACAGGAGGACGGGCCTGGTGCTGAGCTGGTTTCTGCTCTGGACCTCCCTGCAGCCACTCTCCCATAACTACGTGTCAGCAGTCAACCTGCGGCGTTTCATTGGTTGTGCCATCCGGGAGTTTACCTTCCTGGCTAAGAAGCCTGGTTGTGGAGGCCTGCACATCACTACTGATGCCTGCTGGGGGCGCTGTGAGACATGGGAGGTGAGGAGAGGGGAGGGCGGTAACTCCACTACAGTAAATCCAGAGAGGAGGAGAGAGAAAGGAGACAAAAGCAAACTTTCAGCAAAAATGGAATCAGCCTGCTGTTTGTTTGGACTGTAGGGATGACAGAAAAGAATCAGAGGAAACTCAGCAGACAGGAACAAGTGCTGTGGATGGAAGGATAAATGAGGTGATCCCAGATGGGTAGCTTGTTGTCATTTTCCTCCAAAGGGAGGTCAGATGAGGGTCATGTGAGACAGCAACATACAGCAGGTGTCTAGACAAACAGACAGATAGATATAACCGTCTTCATCTTTTTATTATTACTCTGTAACAAGGAGCTGCTCCAATTCTAGAACTGAGGATTCCTCCAAAGCAAAGATTAGGTTAGCTTTCACAAAAACAAGTGGAAACTGCAAACCGGAGATTAAAACGACAGCCTCGGTTTCCTTTGCTATACTTCAAGTGCAGACAAGTTAAAGCAACATTCCGCAACTTTTACACCTTAAAATTATGCTTTTTTGTAAAGTTTTTGCGTCATAGTATTATCTATTATGTTCATTTTCGTTCCTGATAGTGTTGGGGGGTCCCACGTCTGTTTACTGCGCTATACAGTTTTTGTGCATCGGGTAGCGACGGAAGTACTGACTGGGTGTCGTTTTACGGCATATATGGCAAGCCAAAGGGATAAAAAAGTGCGTGTTCTAAACGCGTGTTATGTCTGCCAAAATGCGCGTCTTGAATAAGCGTTTTGACGCCAAAGGGAGCAAAAACGCGCGTGTTCTAAAAGCGAGCATTATGTCCGAGCGTTTTGGCGGACATAATGCGAGTTTAGAACGCGCATTTTTTTTATCCCTTTGGCTTGCCATAATTGTATAACGTAGACTCGCTGTAGCAGCGGCAGATTCACCAAAGAAAGCTAGAAATCCCTTATCAGAGGAATATAGGAAAAGAAAAGGAGAACGTGATAGAGCAAGAGCAAAGACCAGAGTTATTATTGGGCCGTCTTTTCCTCGCTGGAGAGCTCTTTTAGAAAGAACAGCATGAACTATGGACTCTGACCTAGCCGTGCTGCTAATGGCTAGGTAAGTAATAAATGATTTCACCAGGGTTATTGTGTTTGGTCGGGCATAAAGTTGTTATACAGTCCTGATAAAACTATTTATTCAATGTGTGGAGGTGGAAAAGTTTGTTTTCGTTGTTTTGACTGATATTAGGAATGTAAACATGCCTCTTATGCCCGAGAGAGAGATTTAATGTTACGACAGTGACGTTACGCAGCAAGCCTCTAGAGGGCGACAGAGACCATATAACTGCAATCTTGTGGAATGCTGCTTTAAAATAGGATCTCGGTTCATTGAGTTACATAAACACAGCACCATCCATCTCCATCGATGCAGATGCTTGAAAAGCTGGGATGTGTTGGGCGTCCTGTCCACGCAGAGTTCTGACTAACTGGGATTCTTATAAAAACCTTACACAGACTTCTGTCCATGTGGACACCACCTGGTGGGGGTGTTTTACAGTAACATCCATTTCAAAATAAAGTGGATGAAGGTATTTTTTCATAAATAAACAGCCTAAATCTCTCAAGAAGCCTCCTCCTGTGTGAAGTGACTTGCAGTGAGATCTGCAGCAGCAAAAAGTGGTTTTCTTGTTTTCAGTTGTACTTTTTTAACCTCAGCAGACACATCTGAACAACCTGGAGGATGTTTGACACTTTTAGGTTCACTGAGATGAATAAATGTATCTGTTGTGTTTTCCCAGAAGCCCGTCCTGGAGCCGCCCTTCATCGAGTCCTACCAGCGGGTTTGCACCTACAACGCCACGCGTTTAGTCACCGTGAAACTCCCCAGCTGTAAGCCCAACGTGGACCCCACCTACACCTACCCTGTGGCCCTGAGATGTGCCTGTGGGGTCTGTCTGACGAGCACCACTGAATGCATCACGTCTGTGTGAAAATGCAACAGATTTGTTTTTCAGATCATTTTGATTCTTAGTTTTAGTTTTTCAGTTCAAATTATACCCAATTAAAACGAGCACAACAAAATAATTTCTTTACTTTGTTTTTCAACTCTGTCACCTTTAGTTTATTTACTACAGACTGTAATTTGTTTTAGTACATTTTGATATAATGTGTGCATTTAGAATTTATTGCTGTATTTCATTCAGTGGATCATTATAAGTTCTGTATTAAATGGTCAGAGTTCTGACTGAAACTGTCATCAGTGTACATACCATACACATATTATACATCTAGCTCTTCAGCTACTTTTCCTCTCTGTTAAAATGTTATAATATGACAGATCTGAGATAAAGTAACAGGGGTGTCTCACTTTGATATGTTTTTAAAACCCAAAACATTTGAACCTTTACGACTTGTACAATTTTTTAGCTTATTAATCTAACTCAATACCATTGTGAACCTATTATTTTCGGCCAAAAGGCATTGCAGCGTTTGTCAGGATTATCTCAGTGAGAATGTGATTCAGCTGCTGTTGGAGACTAAATAAACTTTTCCTGTTACTAACTTTAGTTGAAGTAGTTACACAGAATATGTTTAAAGTTAAAGCATGCATGATAGGAAATATGTGATGTTAGCAGCCTAAAATGATTTAGTTTTTCTTTTTTCAATGAGAGGGCGACACAGCATATGTGTCGGTAATTAGGAGTGAGACAATATCGGTTTATCGGATATCGGTAAAAAAACATATCGAGCAATTTGAGGTTAGTTATAATATTTCTGCCTATTGGTCATTTTAAACTGGACCAGGTTCTGCTTAATGATTCTCTTATGTTTTAGATGTTTGGTTGGAAGCTAATGAGGCTATTTGTACCACAAGTTTGCTTCGTTTGAAGTTTTGAAGGAAAAAATAGTTCAGAGGGAAAGAATTTAGTTTTTAATCACCATGCTGTACATTATACAGTGTATATATTAGGGCTGTCAATCGATTAAATTTTTTAATCGCGATTAATTGCATGAGTGTCCATAGTTAACTCACGATTAATCGCAATTTTTTTTTCTTATTCAAATTTTTCTTATCTCAACTATGGAGTGGACAAATATACTTTTTAAAGAAAATATGTTTATTATAACTGTACCAAACAAACATGATAAATACACTCCAGTATCCTCCTCAGAAAAAAAATATTCAAAAGTGCAATTAGGCATTACCTCCCACACAATAACACCTAATATGGTTCTACCATAAGGAATCACAAAATCAACACGTGGTACTAAAACAAGGACAAAGGGAGGAGTGTGATAAAGAACTAGGACTCTGCCTATTTAGCACATTCTAAATATATCTTATTATTTTTAACAAAAATATAAGGCAACACTTCTGTTTTTTTTTGCTTTCTTAATCCATTGAACTCAGACAAAAATAATGCAACAGGGGCCAAATTCAAATCAGCTGATATTGTTGAACTGTGACACCACCCCCCCCCCCCCCAAACACACACACAGTTATTATGGTAAGCTATCAATTAATTTTCCCACATTAAAAAGTAAAATGGGGAGCACATTTTTTTATTTTTCTGTAGATTATTGAATTATATTGGGACAGAATGATGACGCTCTCTCATCAGCTGAGACCTCAGCTGAGAGGTCCCGGTTGCAGCGCTTCGAACACAGGAATTAAATACTCAATAAAAGTAAACAAACTGTACCCTCCTCCTCCGTTTTGCCACCGATCATGTTCGGTTGAACTTGTCCGGTTATCCGCCTCGTCGAAATCCAGAGAAAAATACCGAGCTGCGGGTCACTTTCTACACACTGTTTACACTCGCTTTCTGAGCGGTTACGTCATCGGCGGGTTTACGCTCATACTGAAAGCCTGGTAGGCGTAGGTCCCCGCGCAATTTAAAAACACTGTTTTTATCTTTAAAATCCAGCCGTGGAAATCCTAAAAAGAAATTGACTTGAGGGTTTAATACATTTTTACACATGTGATTCAAAGGAAATTTGCCGCTGGCCAATGGCTTGTTCCTGCTTCTTATTTACGTCAGACTATGGAACACGAGGAGGGCCAAAACAAATCTACGGAAGCCTGCGCGTTAATCGCGCGTTAAAAAAATTAATGCCGTTAAGGGGGCTTTGCATTAACGCATTAAAAACGCGCTAATTTTGACAGCCCTAGTATATATATATATTCTAGTTCCTGAAACACATGCACTGGAGCTTTTTCCCCTAGAGCATTCCTTACAAGGCATTAATTCCTACTAGAGACCACTGCAAATGTATTAAAAATATGAGTAAAGTTGATCTTTAAAGTAACATTCCGCAACTTTTACACCTTAAAATTATGCTTTTTTGTAAAGTTTTTGTGTCATAGTATTATTTATTATGTTCATTTTCATACCTGTGATAGTGTTGGGGGGTCCCACGTCTGTTTACTGCACTATACAGTTTTTGTGCTTCGGGTAGCGCCGGAAGTACTGACTGGGTGTCGTTTTACAGCGGATAAAAAAGCGCGTGTTCTAAAAGCGAGCATTATGTCCGCCAAAACGCTCATTCAAGACGCGCGTTTTGGCGGACATAATGCGAATTTAGAACACGCATTTTTTTTATCCCTTTGGCTTGCCATAATTGTATAACGTAAACTCGCTGTAGCAGCGGCAGATTCACCAAAGAAAGCTAGAAATCCCTTATCAGAGGAATATAGGAAAAGAAAAGGAGAACGTGATAGAGCAAGACCAAAAACCAGAGTTAATATTGGGCCGTCTTTTCCTCGCTGGGGAGCTCTTTTAGACAGAAAGCCATGTTACTACAGAGTCTGACTTAGCCGTGCTGCTAATGGCTAGGTAAGTAATAAATGATTTCACCGGGGTTATTGTGTTAGGTCGGGCATAAAGTTGTTATACAGTCCTGATAAAACTATTTATTCAATGTGTGGAGGTGGAAAAGTTTGTTTACGTTGTTTTACCTGACATTAGGAATGTAAACATGCCTCTTATGCCCGAGAGAGAGATTTAATGTTACGACAGTGACGTTACGCAGCAAGCCTCTAGAGGGCGACAGAGACAATATAACTGCAAAGTTGCGGAATGCTGCTTTAAAGATTCAATAGTCCAAGTTTTCCAGGGTTACATACGTCATAACAGTGAGGACCAGGCTGTGTGTATGAGTAGCTTTTTCCCTTGGGAGAGCACATGTACACTGTGTACTTTCACTGTACCTACAGGTTAGTTATAATACCTTTACTGTCACTGTATTTTACAGAGAAAGAGCATTAACATGTCCCTGTGATGTACTGATAACCTGTCCAGGGTGTCCCTCCTGGTGCACCCAGTCGCTGCTGCTCCTATAGTGAATGAATGAAGGTCACCACGGGGGCTTGTTATTGTATACATACCCAGTACTTACATGATATTATTAGGGTTGCTATAGGGTACCTACAGGGGCACTTAAAGTGTACCCATGTGAGATCAGGATCAAGTGAGCTGATTTAGCAGTCAGGCCTTGAGGGCATCTATTCCCAGCTTGCCACTGTTATAACAGTGTGACAGGTACCTGCTGTGGTGATGAATTATACAGCAGCTCCAGCCGAGGAGGGGAGATGGTGAATCTGTGAGGAGGATGAAGCTGAAATGAAGGAAATGACAGCGACACAGAAAGCGTTTGTGCTGTTTTGCTGAGTAAAGGAGAAATTTGGTCAACTCTTTGTTACAGGAACAGATGCTTTAGTTAATCTGGACGAATTAGCTCGGTTTTTACTGAGCTACTCTTTTCTTCCTCCCAACGGTGGAGCACAAACATGCTGTCTGCATGGGCTCCTCCTCAGAGATGAATCCCATTTAATGGTAGACCATTTGTTAATCTAGTGTAAACATGAGCCAGGCGATTCATCAGCTTCAAATCCTACCTGAAGAATCAGTTAAAAGACAAGGAAATATCTGTATTTGTTACAGTACTTTTACACTTTCTTCTTGATTAAATTAGTTTAGATTCCCCGCTGGCTACAGTCTGTCGGCCTATCAGCTTCAAATACCACCTACGTATTAAAAAGACCATGAGGGGTGATGGTGGGGTCACAGCACACCCACCTGCTTCACAGGTAGTAAAACAATAATGTCACTTCACCATCAGGAGGTCACTTCAGTGCCGCATTACCGCTGGGTCTGGCAGTTTCATAATCCCATTCAGACCAAAGTCACCACTGAAGGAGAGAGACTCAAAGAAACTAAGACGAGTTGTTTCTGAATTATTTCAGCTGATAAAAGAACAAATACAGCAAAATGCTGTTGTACATCTCAATCCACCATGAAAATATTCATTCTCTTTTATAACTTGGAGGTGTTTGGATGAAAAGAAGCTAGTTTGGGTCAGGAAGAATGAACTCATCTCCTATCTAAAGTGAGAAATATGCCTCACAGCAAACATCATGTGTCCAATTTAAAACTTCAGAGTACAGGATAAGAGTAGAAGTTGGACAAACACCCCAGATTTACAGCTTTCAACTGTAACTCCCAGATTCACGTCGGATGATTCAGAGCTTCCACGCTCACCTCATCCAGCTGCACCTGAACAGTAAGCCCATTCTTTTTACTTTCTGGAACGCCGCCACGTCCTCGTTTCCCTTCAAGGTTCTTGCCAGTGTTCCTAGATTAACTGCGTGTTAGACGTAACCCAATGCTAGCACTTCCGCGTTTGGGTCTTGCACTACTCTACTCTACTACAGCGCTACTCACTGCTCACCCCGTTGAGCCATGGTGAGGAGCCTGACAACGTTGAGTGGTCTGTCCTCAGGGGGACTTTTCTATGACATTCACTCCTAGGAGGACTGACAGCTGTCTTAAATGTTTTATCTTTGATGGATAACCTTTCTGTCAGTATGATGGAGCCCAAAAGTTGTTGGAAATGTCTTTATAACCCTTCCCAGACTGATATGTGGCAACAGTTGCTTCTCTAAGGTCATTGCTGATGTCTGTCCACCTTGGTGTTGTGCTAACACACACCGTTATGCTCCAGACCAGCAAACTGTCAAAACTCCTGCTTTTATAGAGATGGGCCCACTGATAATAATCAGTTACTTATACTGGTCATCAGCAGATCCTGGTTTTTAATTTTTAATCTCACAGAAGCCGTAAAGGAAGACTTATGTTTATTTTTCCATTTAGGCTCATTTAAAAAAAATCTCATTACAACTAAACATAACTTCAGTTAATATAGTAACTTAACACTGGAGTTGACCATTTAACACTGGTGTTAGAGTTAATATAGTAACTCATAACACTAGTGTTAAATTGCCAACTCAGTGTGTCCCTTGAGCTGTCCTCTTCTCACCACAAGTCTGATTTTAGATGTTTAATGATTTCATTTAGGCTACCCTGAAGAGCCCATTTTCTCTTCCATGTGTTTTTAGTTGCTGCTGAGCGACAAATTAATTATTCTGAATCTCTTGCCTGGATCAGTTTTTATAATCTAAGGTTGGACAGAAAAACCAGGCACAATATTGTTTTTCCTGAGAAAGACCGTTCAAGCTGTAGCTGAGTGAGATAAATGAAGACTGTTTTATAAAATCAATGGTTTTCTTCCTGTAGTTTCACCCAAATAAGGCACATTTTGAAGGAAGCAGTAGACACGAGGTTATGACATCCTCATGAAGCTCTGGGGGCAAACGTCTTATCAAAGAAACTGCACCGATCAATGATTCTAGACTCTGATAAATGACACGAGAAAGCACAAAGTGAGTCCAGATGAAAAATATATTTTTTGACTATTTTCAGTGAGACTGCACCTCGTCGCCAGTGAGTGAAGGATGAGAACAAATAATCAGTGACCGACTGAAATAATCTGCAGAAGGTAAAATCAGGATATCATCGCAGCTGTGGCGTCCTCTGAGACACATCACAACTTTAAAAAACAGACGAGCAAATGCTTCAGACATGTTCCTCTCCCACAGAGGTTGTCAAAAGAAATCAGATTTCCTGTGACGGCTCACAGTCCCGACTGACGCTGCATGACATGGACCTCCGTGGATGGCTTCCAGCACAGGACTGGTGCAGAACTGGTGCTTAAATCCTCCCCAAAACCCAAAAATTTGTAAAATTTTTTAATGAGCATAAAAAGAATCGTGTTGGGACTTGCAGCTGAAAAGGTCGACATGTGGTTTTACCTCATTAAGGGAAACCAGCTGGAGCCATTTGACCTGAATACAGTTTCTCTCTATGCTCTGAGAATGTTTCATTCTGCTTCTGTTTGATTGTTGTGATTTTCAGCTTGTACACTGCTCACAAAAATTAAAGGAACACTTTTTTTATTGGGCCTGGCATGAAATCAATTAAACCTGTCTGATAATTTTCTGGTTGATTAAGCAGCTGAGGGCATTGTTAATCACTTTCAGCTGTATAGGTGTTCATGGACTTAACGACAGATGCACTAAAGTGGCAACAATTACAAAACCCTCAAAACAGGACTGGTTTAACATGTGGAGGTCATTTCAAGTCTCCCTGGGCTGCCACCTTATCATGGTGGAGGGGTTTGAGTGTCCCAATGATCCTAGGAGCTAAGTTGTCTGAGGCTTTATGCCTCTGGTAGGGTCACCCATGGCAAACAGGTCCTAGGTGAGGGATCAGACAAAGTGCAGCCCAAAGACCCCTTATGACGAGTACAATAAATGGAATCAGTATTCCCTCGCCCGGACGCGGGTCACCGGGGCCCCCCTCTGGAGCCAGGCCTGGAGTTGGGGCACGCTGGCGAGCGCCTGGTGGCCGGGCTTTCACCCATGGAGCCCGGCCGGGCATAGCCCGAAGAGGAGACGTGGGTCCCCCTTCCCATGGGCCCACCACCCGTGGGAGGGGCCAAAGGGATCGGGTGCGATGTGCAAAGGGCGGTAGCCGAAGGCAGGGACCTTGGCGGTCTGATCCTCGGCTACAGAAGCTGGCTCTACGTACGTGGAATGTCACCTCTCTGGTGGGGAAAGAACCGGAGTTGGTGTGTGAGGTTGAGAGGTTCCGACTAGATATAGTTGGACTCACCTCAACTCATGGCTCTGGCTCTGGAACCAGTTTCCTCGAGAGGGGTTGGACTCTACCACTCTGGAGTTGCTCCCACTGAGAGGCGCCGAGCAGGGGTGGGCATACTTCTTGCCCCCCATCTTGGTGCCTGTACGTTGGGGTTTACCCCGGTGAGCGAGAGGGTAGCCTCCCTCCGTCTTCGGGTGGGGGGACGGGTCCTGACTGTGGTTTGTGCTTATGCACCAAACTGCAGCTCAGACTACCCACCCTTTTTGGAGTCCCTGGAGGGGGTGCTGGAAAGCGCTCCTTCGGGTGACTCCCTCGTTCTGCTGGGGGACTTCAATGCTCATGTGGGCAACGACAGTGAGACCTGGAGAGGTGTGGTTGGGAGGAACGGCCCCCCTGATCTGAACCCGAGTGGTGTTCTGTTATTGGACTTCTGTGCTCGTCATGGATTGTCCATAACAAACACCATGTTCAAGCATAAAGGTGTCCATATGTGCTCTTGGCACCAGGACACCTTAGGCCGCAGGTCGATGATCGATTTTGTTGTCGTTTCATCTGATCTGCGGCCGCATGTCTTGGACACTCGGGTAAAGAGAGGGGCGGAGCTGTCAACTGACCACTACCTGGTGGTGAGTTGGCTTCGATGGTGGGGGAGGATGCCGGTCAGACCTGGCAGACCCAAACGTGTTGTGAGGGTCTGCTGGGAACGTCTGGCAGAGTCTCCCGTCAGAATGAGCTTCAATTCCCACCTCCGACAGAACTTCGAACACGTCCTGGGGGAGGCGGGGGACATTGAGTCCGAATGGACCATGTTCCGTGACTCCATTGTCGAGGCGGCTGACCGTAGCTGTGGCCGCAGGGTGGCCGGTGCCTGTCGTGGCGGCAATCCCCGAACCCGCTGGTGGACACCGGCGGTTAGGGATGCTGTCAAGCTGAAGAAAGAGTCCTATCATGGCTTTTTGGCCTGTGGGACTCCGGAGGCAGCTGATAGGTACCGGCAGTCCAAGCGGAATGCGGCTCGGGTGGTCGCAGAGGCAAAAACCCAGGCATGGGAGGAGTTCGGTGAGACCATGGAACAAGACTTCCGTACGGCTTCGAGGAGATTCTGGTCCACCATCCGGCGTCTCAGGAGGGGAAAGCAGTGCACTACCAACACTGTTTACAGTGGGGAGGGTGTGCTGCTGACCTCGACTCGGGACATTGTGAATCGGTGGGCCGAGTACTTCGAAGACCTCCTCAATCCCACCGGCATGTCTTCCAGGATGGAAGCAGAGTCTGGGGATTTTGGGTTGGGCTCTCCAATCTCTGGAGCTGAGGTCACTGCGGTGGTCAAAAAACTCCTCGGTGGCAAGGCTCCGGGGGTGGATGAGATCCGCCCGGATTTCCTTAAGGCTCTGGATGCTGTGGGGCTGTGTTGGTTGACGCGGCTCTGCAATATCACGTGGACATCGGGGGCAGTTCCACTGGATTGGCAGACCGGGGTGGTGGTCCCCCTATTTAAAAAGGGGGACCGCAGGGTGTGTTCCAACTACAGGGGGATCACACTCCTGAGCCTCCCTGGTAAGGTCTATTCAGGGGTTCTGGAGAGGAGGGTCCGTCGAATAGTCAAACCTCGGATTCAGGAGGAGCAATGTGGTTTTCGTCCTGGCCGTGGAACACTGGACCAGCTCTATACCCTTGGGGGGGTCCTGGAGGGTTCGTGGGAGTTCGCCCAACCAATCTACATGTGTTTTGTGGATTTGGAGAAGGCGTTCGACCGCGTCCCTCGGGGGGCCCTGTGGGGGGTACTCTGGGAGTATGGGGTACCAGGCCCCTTGATACGGGCTGTTAGGTCCCTGTACGACCAGTGTCAGAGCTTGGTCCGTATTGCCGGCAGTAAGTCGGGCTCGTTTCCGGTGAGAGTTGGACTCCGCCAAGGCTGCCCTTTGTCACCGATTCTGTTCATAACTTTTATGGACAGAATTTCTAGGTGCAGCCAAGGTGGTGAGGGGATTCGTTTTGGTGGCCTAAGGATCAGGTCTCTGCTTTTTGCAGATGATGTGGTCCTGTTGGCTTCGTCAGAACGTGATCTCCGGCTTTCGCTGGAGCAGTTCACAGCCGGGTGTGAAGCAGCTGGGATGAGAATCAGCTCCTCTAAATCCGAGACCATGGTCTTGAGTCGGAAAAGGGTAGAATGCCTTCTCCAGGTCAGGGACGAGGTCCTGCCCCAAGTGGAGGAGTTCAAGTATCTCGGGGTCTTGTTCACGAGTGAGGGAAGGGTGGAGCGTGAGATCGACAGGCGGATTGGTGCTGCATCTGCAGTGATGGGGGCGTTGTACCGGTCTGTCGTGGTGAAGAGAGAGCTGAGTCGAAAGGCGAAGCTCTCAATTTACCGGTCGATCTACGTTCCTACCCTCACCTATGGTCACGAGCTTTGGGTAGTGACCGAAAGAACGAGATCGCGGATACAAGCGGCCGAAATGAGTTTTCTTCGCAGGGTGGCTGGGCTCTCCCTTAGAGATAGGGTGAGGAGCTCGGTCATCCGGGAGGGGCTCGGAGTAGACCTGCTGCTCCTCCACATCGAGAGGAGCCAGTTGAGGTGGCTCGGGCATCTGATTAGGATGCCTCCTGGATGCCTCCCTGGTGAGGTTTTCCGGGCACGTCCAACCGGGAGAAGACCCAAAAGTAGACCCAGGACACGCTGGAGAGATTATGTCTCTCGGGTGGCCTGGGAACGCCTTGGGATTCCCCCGGAGGAGCTGGCCCAAGTGGCTGGGGAGAGGGAGGTCTGGGCTTCCCTCCTTAAGCTGCTGCCCCCGCGACCCGACTCCAGATAAGCGGGAGAAAATGGATGGATGGAGGTCATTTCAAGTTTCTCCCTCTTGATCTTTTTTGGCTGGTTTTCCACTCGTGCTAGTTTTGGCTTGAGTAATTATTTCTACTGGCAGCATGAGGCAATTACTTAACCCTACAGAAGTTGCACAGGTTGTCCAACTTCTCCAGGATGGCACATCCACACGTGCTGCAGCAAGAAGGTTTAATTTGTCTCCCAGCACAATCTCCAGAACATGGAGGAGATTTCAGGAGACTGGCGGTTATTCTCGGAGAGCTGGACAGGGCCGTAGAAGGTCCACAACCCATCAGCAGGACCGATACCTGCTCCTTTGTGCAAGGCGGAACAGGCTGAGCACTGCTCGTGCCCTACAGAATGACCTCCAGAGGGCCACTGGTGTGAATGTCTCTACCCAAACAGTCAGGAACAGACTTCATGAAGATGGCCTGAGGGCCCGACGTCCTGTAGTGGGCCCTGTGCTCACTGCCCAGCACCGTAGAGCTCGACTGGCATTTGCTCAAGAACACCAGAATTGGCAAGTCCGCCACTGGCGCCCTGTACTTTTTACAGACGAGAGCAGGTTCACCCTGAGCACCTGTGATAGACGTGAAAGAGTCTGGAGAAGACAAGGAGAACGTTATGCTGCCTGCAACGTCGTTCAACATGACAGGTTTGGTGGTGGGTCAGTGATGGTGTGGGGAGGCATATCCATGGAGGGACGCACAGACCTCTACTGCCTAGGAAATGGTGCTCTGACTGCCATAAGGTATCCAGATGAAATCCTTGAACCCTTTGTCAGACCCTACGCTGATGCAGTAGGTCCTGGTTTTCTCCTAATGCACGACAATGCCCGGCCTCATGTGGCAAGAGTATGCAGGCAGTACCTGGAGGACGAAGGAATTGAAACAACTGAATGGCCTTCACGATCCCCTGACTTAAACCCAATAGAACATCTGTGGGACATTATGTTTCGGTCCATTAGGCGGCGCCAGGTTGCTCCTCAGACTGTACAAGAGCTCAGGGATGCCCTCACACGGGAGGAAATGCCACAAGACACCATCCGTTGTCTCATTAGGAGCATGCCCCGACGTTGTCAAGCATGCACACAAGCTCGTGGGGGCCACACAAGATACTGAAAAGCATTTTGAGTTGCAGAAATTAAGTTTTTGAAATAATGGACTTGCCTGCCACATCTTCATTTCACTCTGATTTTAGGGTGTCTACACAATTGAGCCCTCTGTAGGCTGAAAGCTTTTATTTCCATTAAAAGACTTGGCATCCTTTTGTTGCTAAGACATTGCCCTGTCGTTATTTGCATAGATATCCAACTTCATATTGAGATCTGATGTATCTAATGTGTTTCAGTGTTCCTTTTTAATTTTTGTGAGCAGATTGCTGGAAATAGGCACCAGCCCCCCGCAACCCTGCATGGAAAAGCGGGTAGAGACAATGGATGGATGGCTTGATATTGTATTTTTAGGATTTGAAAATGTGCTGAAGAGAAAAGCTTGCAAAATTAAAGCCTGTGGATGAATAAGGATGGATTTTATGCAGCCACTCCTCCCCAAAATGAAGTTTAAATCTAATTTTAAACAGTTGAAATGAGTTTTAGGAACATTGAAGGAAACTACATCCCGAGCTGTTGATTCACACATGAAACAACATCTCAAACAGCTGATTGGCACCACAAAGAGATTACGTTGGAGTAAATGAGCATCAAGCACACCAGCTTTAACCTGTAAAACACAAACTTTAGATTGGGAGAGGTACATCTCCCACTTTTCACCAATTAAATCTGTTTTCCGAGAAAATCTGTTGGCATATTGAAAGCTGATGAGTGTCAGTTTGGGTGAAGGAGTGCGTCTGCTTCAATCTGTTTTCAGGAGCAGCGAGGAGACGTTAATGGGGAGCAGCTTGGGCTCCATCTTGGCACTAATATGAGACTCGCCTCCAACTTTTGGAAACATCAGACGCTTCATGTGTCCAAGCGAAGCTGCTGCTAGGCCTGCTGAGGAGCTGCAGCAGAGCCTTGACAAGCTAATTTCTTAAATGTGTTTCCGTTGGCTCGCTGTCAGCACTTGCCATAAACGTGCAACTAACCATGATAATTCCCCTGTCTGCCTTTAATTGGCTTCAGAGATTCAGTGGTTTTCACACTGAGAGGTTCCCTGGTGTCGGATTGGATTAGCTCGACAGATTAATGAATGGAAACAAGGAAAAACACAACTAATACAGAAATAAATAAAAAAAACTGAGAATGATGTTTTCATAAAGGTAAACCGCTATAATGCCATAACTCAAGTCCAGGCACACCTTAATGAGATTCCTCTACATCAAAGCAGGAATGAAGATTATTTTATAAAGCATCAGATTCATGAAAAAGAAGAATTTAGTAATGCAGGAAACAGAGAAAAGGGAAGGATGATTATTATATAAGATGTATAAAAAGGAAAAGCTTTGGGACTCGACGACTTTCACCATGTTTAGCGAAAATCCAATTTTTTGAGCCAAGAAAAAAGCTCAGTGAGTTCAAGTCTGTCTTTCTGGTGTCCCATTCTTTACAGTAAAGCTGTCATGATGGGAGGCAGGTGCCTGACCCACAACATGCAGAATCACCACAGAGGCACACGTAAAATAAAACAAAGGTTTTTATTAACGGGAGAGCTAAGTGCGCTGCAGGAAAACAGTCCTGTCCCCCCACATCAGAGATATCTTGATGCATGTGTTCCTCTTTGACCCACTTTTGTCCAGTTTGGCTCCTTTTATTAACACATATTTTAATCTACTTTAATCCTGACACGTTTTCCCTTTAATACCTAATAAATTTAATCCTACCTGTAGCAAAAGTAAAAGTTTCAGATCGCAGGATGAGTCACCCAAGAACCTGTGGGACGATATAGTTGTTGTTGCAGCAATGTCCCAGAAGGAACTGTGCAGATGTCTGTGGTCCAATGACAGCCTATAAGCCACACAGCAGCAGCAGAATAGCATAAGCCTTCCCCAGCTGTTCAGCCCAGAGTGGGACGTGTGTGTTGATGAACAGCTGGTCTAACAGGATATGCCCTCCACACCTGAGTATGGTTTAAAGATTGTAGCAGTTTTGTGCTGACATGAAGGCTCCACATGTAAAACACCCAGATGTTGTCATGAAATGTGTTGTAGCAGGACCCAAAATGCAGGAATATCCAGGAGGCAGCCAGGTTGGTTCAAAAATCCAAATGTTTTATTAAAGCGGTGATCTGGAGCAGGACAAAAACATGAGGAGCAAACACAAGGAACCAACAAGGAGAGGAGGCCTGAGCTGGGTTTAAATAGACAGGAGAGTGAACACAATGACAATGGAGCAGGTGTGATGATTACTGATGATGATGGCCTACAGGTGTGACTAGTTAACTGAGGACTGAACTGACCCAGATAAATAATAAGCTACTGAAACCTAACAAGAATACACTAAACAGGGAAAAGCTAAATAAGGATGACTAAAGACAAAAGTAAAACATGGGGCTGGACTATGGGAAACATCTAAGGCAGTGGTACTCACTCCTGGTCCTGGAGAGCCGGTATCCAGCATGTTTTCCTTGTTTCTCTACTCCAACACACCTAATTCAGCAGCTCATCAAGCTCTTCAGACGCCTGTTCATCACCTGCTGATTGAAATCAGGTGTGTTGAAGCAGAGTTAAAACTAAATCATGCTGGATGCGGGCTCTCCAGGACCAGGAGTGAGTACCACTGATCTAAGAGAATGCAGGGGTGAAAGGTCAAGGACACACGAGGAGGAGAACTAAGATGAATGCTGGGGGAAAAACAATAAACGACTGGGCCAGAGGAGTGGCTAAAGGTGACTGTGGCTGGGTATGAATGTGAGAAGTGAATGAATGAATCTAAGGAACAGGAAACACAAGAAAACCTGGGAGGAGGGAGAACACATGGAATGGACTAAAGATAGACACCGGACATGACAAATGTGGGTGGCAGCTTGACTTAATTAAAAGGCTGCACCGTCACCACCAACAGTTCATTTTATATCTATTCTTCCTTCTGAGATATAGAAGAACAGGATGACCCTGAAACCGGACCTGAGCTCGTATTGAAAAATTACAGGGTTTTCCTGACAAATTAGGAATAAAGCATAAAAAATTCTGTCAAAAAAAAAAGAAAAAAAAGAAAAATCAACATCTTTGCTTTTGCCTCCACTGGGCATGGGTACACGGAAAACCCCTTTCTCTCCAATATGCTTCACAAATCCGTCTAATTCTGGGTTAGTGAGAAAACCTCACAGGTGTGGCATATCAAGGTGCTCGTATATGACACCTAGATTATTGCACAGGTGTGCTTTAGGCTGGCCACAATAGAAGGCAAAAACAAAATTGTTGCGTTTATTTTATTTAGGGAAAAGGTAACACTTTACAATAAGAGTCCCTCTATTAACATTATTTAGTGCATTTTTAAGCAATAATATACTATTAAATAAAGTATTAACTGCTTAATATTGATGTTAATATTAAGTAATGCATTACTAAGCAGACCCCCCCCTCCCCCTCCCCGGACCTTTGTACTAACCTTAAGGACACTTAATATTTAACGATATCGAGAACATTTAAAAAAGGGATCCTTTGTTTATTAATGCTTAATAATGCACTAAGTAACATTAATAAAGGAAAAATACATAATCACATTAAAAAATATATATATGAATATGTTTGTAGCTGGTTTTATCTGAATTTCTATAATAATAATAATAATAATGTTTCTAACTCAGTATTGTGCATTATTCTCAGTCAATAACAGCATTGCACTTTGCATTTCTTCAATTAACAAAAAAATAAAAATACATAATCTGTTTCCTTTTAAAAATAAATCCTGGGTTCTAATGAAAAAAAATGCTAAATTTTGGAAAATTTAATCAAAGCCTCTATAATGTAGGTTTATATTTGATTTGGTGAAAATTGAATAAAATTATAGAAGATTTTTACATCACATTTTTTGAAAGGAATATTTTTGGACCTGAGGACCAAAAGTTTAATGTTTTTAGGTGTCTTGAGTGTTAAATTGATCTCCCTAATGTTAGATCAGGGGTAGGCAAGCCTGGTCCTTGAAGGTCGGTATCCAGCATGTTTTTGTTGTTTTCCTGTTCCAAAACGCTTGATTTTAATCAATAGGTGACTAACAGGCTTCAGCAGAGCTTGATAACCTGGTAAACAGTCGACTCAACCATTGAATTAGGTGTGTTTAAGCAGGAAAACAACAAAAACATGTTGGAAATGACCTGGGCCATTTGAAAAAATCTGATTTCTGCTGTTCAGAGTGTCACAAAAAAATCAGATATGGGTCGCATGTGGGGGAAAAAATCAGATTTGATGAGCTTTTGTCTGCAGTGTGAACCTAGCCATAGATCTAAGACCATAGAAGGCTATTCTTACCATGTTATTGAAGAAATTACTATTTTTTCACAAAGCTGACGCAAATGGCTGAGATTTTAGGCTGCAACAAAATCCTGGAGAGGAAAAATGTGGCTTGACATTAGCATAACCTGCCCGCTCCACACAGAGTGTCCAAATGTCTCTCGGTGACAGAGATGAGAAATACCCACGGGATTTGTATTTATGGTGTCTAGAAAAGTAACATAGCTGCACAATCTCAGGGGACTGGCTTGTTCCACCACAGCTCGATAGGTCACAGGAAACACGAGGAGCTGATGTAAAAAAACATCCCAGTAATTGTGCAGACAGACCAGTGAAGGACATGGATTATTGGACAAACTGAGTGCAGGGGAAGATTTCCCTGAAGTCAGAAAGAGACAGGAGTCAGAGCGTCCCAGATGGAGTTTTTATTGTGATTCTACAGTTTAGGTGATCAACAAGAGCCGGTGGAGATCTGAGGTGCTGCCCACAGCACCGCCTCGCTCTTACAGAAAAACACATTCCAGCAGAGGAGCTTTCTGAAGGGCCTCGGTCATTAAAGTCAAGCAGACGTTTGTGTCTGAGCTTCATGAAAATCACTTCTCATGATAAAATCCTGCAGGTTCCACTGATAAGTCAAACAAAGGAAATGATTCTATTACTTTTAGGGAAATGAGTTCCATTTCTGTCAGTCAGCTTTGGTGCAGCGTGCAAATCAGATCCAGGTAAAGGATGATTTTAATAAGCGAGGTCCCTCTGTCGAGCTCAGATTGGTTTTTAGTTTAGTCAGCTGACGCGACCCAGACAGGCGGTACATCGTCAGCGTGCTGAGGAGAGCATGATGGAACAGAGACCAAAGATGGAGGAGGAGAAACGATAAGCTGGAATAAGGAGGCGTTTCCACTGAGAAATGAAATACAAGAAAACCAGAAAGATAGGAAGTTTGGGGGTGGGGGTACATTCAAGTGGCAAAAAGTCCTGTGCTGAAACGTGTGTGAGTGTGTGTGTAGGACACAGATTAGATGTTCCTCACTTATGTCAAATCACTGGAAGAGATGAGCTCACTCAGGATTCTTCTACAGGAAAACCTCGGAGCTGTCAGAAACGTTCTTTAACCTGAAACCCAAAACGTTTGACACCAGCTGAGAGGACACCTTTCATTGAGTTATGCAATTAAATCTTAGTAATTATTAAGTTTGAAACATTATTATTATTAGAGAAACTGAGATAAAACCATGCCATGAACTCTATTCCACAGTAGCCATCATCAGAGTTCTTTTCTGCATTAGATGAGACCAAATGATGAGAAAAAGCTGCTTGGTTGCCAGTGAGCAAGGCACTTGCCTTTGATTTCTGCAGGGAATCTGCTCAGTGGTCAACAAGAGAAATAATAAAATAAACTAATGAAGGAACGTGACAGGCACAACAGAAGAATTTAGGTAAAAGAAAGAAGTAAATAGGGCTAAACTATTAAAGACCCACTCCGATCATCTTTTTAGCTGTTTTAAATAGTTCTCAGTGGTCTTTCAACTATGATTATGCCGTTTTTAGCCAAAATCACAAAATCTGTGCCGTTTTCTAGTACTTAGTTTCTATATTACGGAAGAGGATTAGAGCCACTGAAAAGAATAAAAAAGAAAGAGAATTCTGACTTTAATCTAAGAATTCTGACTTTAATCTCAGAATTCTGACTTTAATCTCAGAATTCTGACTTTAATCTCAGAATTCTGACTTTAATCTCAGAATTCTGACTTTAATCTCAGAATTCTGACTTTTTTCATTCTGAGATTAAAGTCAGAATTCTGGGGAAAAAGTCAGAATTCTGAGAAAAAAGTCAGAATTCTGAGAAAAAAGTCAGAATTCTGAGATTAAAGTCAGAATTCTGAGAAAAAAGTCAGAATTCTCTTTCTTTTCTTTTTTTTTTTTCAGTGGCCCTAATCCTCTTCCATACAACATAGTAGCAGTAGCTCATTAAAAATTTGTCTCTGGGTTGTGGGCGGAGCCCCTCTTTTCCCAGCTTTGAGAGCTCTCTGTTTATGCTAGCTCTCTGTGCTAGCATGCAGCACTGGCTGCTAGCATTACATCAGCTCCATAAATACAGGCCGATGGTTGAATTAGGAGTTTGTGCTCCACCCAGTGGGTTTGTGATGTCACAAACCCAGTCAGTTTTAGGCTGCATTTTTTCGTTTGCTACGGATGCACAGCAATTTGAATGCAGAAATGCAATTTTTAGCTTAAATTTCTTTAGATATGTCCTGTAGCATAAGAAAAATGCCTCAAGAACATGTTAAAAACAGAAAAAAACACAATTTTCATTGGAGTGGGTCTTTAAGTACTAATGATATGTTTGAGTTTATATATTTTATACAGGTGGGTATGAACGTTTTAAAAATGGTTGCATGCTGACTGCTCAGTTTAAGGATGAGAAAGTTAGTGAGGTGGACTTATACCATTAAATCCATTAATTGTCTATAAAAAAAAGTCGGAGATTGGCTGGAGTGTGCATAAATATCAGTCATGCTTTGGCATTTTTAAATTCTTCATTTGCATTTTGATGACAGGCTGACATCATAATCACATTTGATGCAGTTCAGAACATTTACCCTGTCAAAGACCCTGTGTGTCCATTTTCAAAGTGATTCAAATCTGTATATTTCCAGTTAATTTCTAATTTACACATAGATTAAAAAAACAAACAAACAAAAACAGTGACCAGAATTCATATTAGGAAGTTCTGTCTCTACACAATTGGAGTTTTAGAATTCCAGCCCTCAAGTTGACCTCTATTGGGAGTTCTAGTAGTACTGGAAAACATCAGCACAAGATGAACTTGTTTGTTAAAGGCGGACATGCTCATCATTCAGAAGGCAAAACAAAACAAGGGCTCGTTTGCAAAGCGGAATTTGATTAAATAAAGTTTATTTCGTTTTTGTGTTAATTACGTTGTTTTTGTGATCATTTGGAGCCGAAACCAAATTTGTTAACTAAATCACCACAAATGAGTAGGCTCTGATTGGGAAATATTCAAGGTCTCAAGCGCATAAAAATAAATACAAAAAAATTATTTAAATACAAATAAAAAAAGAGCATGCAATTACAAATATTTACTGTGTGAAGCTTTGCCATGATAAAACATCCTGCAACTGTTATACTACATGTTTAAAGGACACCCCCTCCTTATCCAGAAACAAAAACTAAACTGATGCCTAACCAAATCAGCTCCCTAATTTATTAAAAAGTGAGGAAACGTGTTCTGGTTTTCTGTTCAACATTGCCTGAGCAACAGCATAATATCGTATCGCAGCAAAACCAGAAACAGCTGTTGACCATCACAGAAAGTTTATTAAACTTACTTTTTTTGCCATTTGTTCATTTTAAGGTTCCAGATGTTTTCTTATTTAAAGAAATATATTGATTTATGACTAAACAAAGTCTTTATGAAGGCTACTGTGCTGTACAACATTGTATTGATAATATTTCTGTAGTGTTAAATAGTTGGTGTCAAGTGAGAGAGGCTAAAAGACGGACTGGGTTTGAATTTTACAACACGTGTAAAAACCTTTATGGGATCTATTTTTGAGGGCCATGAAGTGTGTTTCTGTGTAGAAGTCAGAATTAATTATACCACAGATTTCTTTGATAGAAATCTTTGTGTGAGGATGGGAGATGGCATCTGGTAATGCTGTTTTGAATTATGGCGTGCAACAAGGGTCTATTCTTGGGCCACTTCTGTTTTCCATTTACCTGCTTCCTATAGGCATGATATTGTGTAAATACAAAGTTAACTTTCACCTGTATGCTGGTGATTGCCAGGTATATACTCCATTGATCCCTCTGGAATCAGCTACCACCATCAGTTAGACTATCTACGTCTCTGCAGGTTTTTAAGAGTCGAATGAAAACACATTTTTATCGTCTAGCGTTTCCAGACCTTGCTTGAAGGCTGCTAGTTTTTATGTGTCTATGTTCCATGCATTATGTATATGCATGTTTTATATATTTGTATAGTTTTATATTGTCATTTACTGTTTTAATCTTTTTGTTTTTCATCATGTTTTTATGTTGTTCTTCAGCGCCTTGGCATCCCGTGAAGGACGTGTAAGGCGCTTTATAAATAAAGTTTTGATTGATTGATTGTTTGAGACATGGGGAATCAACTTCTCTTCAGCCGTTGATAGATTGTATATCGGAGGTTAAAGCCTGGCTGGCACTTAACTTTTTGAATCTGAATGATGATAAGGCTCAAATGTTCGCCGCAGTAAAGTCCTGCTTGGATTATTGTAATTCCCTGCTAGTAGGGGCAAGCCAAACAACCAATGCTAGACTAAAGTTGGTGCAGAATTCTGCTGCCAGATTGCTGACACGTTCAAAGATGAGAGCATATCACTCTTATTTATTTAACCTTTATTTAACCAGATGAGTCGATTGAGAACTCATTCTCATTTACGACGACGATCTGGCCAGTTTTGGCTATGCTGCACTGGATTCTGGTTTTGTACAGAATTGATTTTAAGATTCTTGTTTTTGTTTATAAAGCATTGCATGGTGGGGGGCACCTTCATACTTGTCTGACCTGTTATGCGTATATGAACCTTCTCGCTCTCCTCCTTCCTCGACCTTACATCTGTTGGTCATTCCGCCAACACTTAAACAAACGCGAGGGGACCGGGCATTTGGTGTTGCTGGTCCGAGAGTCTGGAACGCGCTAGCCTGGCCTGCCAGACTCGCCCTCTGTCTATTCTACACAGAGGACAAGTCTGGATACTCAGAGGCAGAGAGCACCATGAGGGGCGGGACTAGCCAGCTAAAAAATAACCAATCAGAAAAAAGGTGGAAATGACAGCTATCGCGCGACAATGTAGTTTTTTAGTTGTAGTCAAAGATGGCGTCTGGCGTACACGTGAATGATAGTTGTCATCTTTGTAGTATAAATTTAAGAATCCAAAAAGTAACCAATTATGTATTAATATTCAAACTAAAACTACAAGACAGGACAGTTTTCAACAGATGTGCAGGTTAGGGTTTGAGGAGCGCTGCTAACAATCTCCCTCTCACTGTTCACGCCAAGCTGCACTGCAGTTTAACCCCAGCTTTCCAGCTTCTTTTACTTGTTGCTCCATTAGCGCAAGTAAAGGTGACACCACGACCACAACAGGGTTTGAATACATCCCCGTTTTCTTGGCAACAACCGGAGCCAGCTGGTATATTAAACTTTTTCCAAATCCAGTTGGTAGCACGGCGCAAACATCTTTCTTTAGAAGAAAGTCTTTTAGCGCTTCTTGTGATTTTAAAGACATGTCCAAGTCATTGAGAACGTATGTGAGCTCAGTGCTGATTGGCTTGGTTAGAATTCTCAGGGGGGTGGAGTTATTTGAATGGGAGCGTTACCAGGTCCTTAGCTTCCCATAAGGAAGCACTGGCATCGCTGGCCAGGCTAGGAATGTGCTGCATCTGACAATACGATTGGCCCTTATGATCGAGGCATTCAAAAGTAGGCTTAAAACACATTTTTATAAACTTGCTTTCATCTAGTCTGCACATTAAACCAGGCTACTCAGCTGTTTTGCAGTTTAATCATTCTGTTGTATTGCTATTTGGTCTTTTATAATTGTTACCATTATCTAATGTTTGTTGCATTTGAAATTGTTTTTTGTATATTGTCTAGCATGTTGGTGTATCATTTTATTCGTTTCAAGTGCTATATAAATAAACTTTGATGATGATGATAATTGGTAAACACTCATAGAAATTACTTTAATACTAAATGAGTGGAATCTTTTTATTAAATAGCATTGCATCAAATGTAGGAAATTGGAGCTGTTTTACGATGGCAGCAATATACTGTACTTAAGACTTGGCAGGTTCTGACTAGTTGAAGTTCTCCAAACAAAAGCCATTCAGGAAGCTAAGAGGTAAGACAGTAATTATTTATAACTTTTACACAGAAACACACTTCAAAATGGCCAGAAAATCCCTTTAAGATCTAAAAGAATCCCAGTGGGTTTTGTGATGAAAAGGTCTCCCTGAACCTTCAAGCTTCACATCAAAAGACAGCCTCACACTGCTTGAGTGTGTGTTTTTCACTTCTCACACCCCAGAACCTTAAGAAAAACCGTCTTTATGCAGATTTATAAATATCAGAAAGCATACAGTATTCTGTCCATTACGTGAGCATTTTTTGTGGTGAAGCTGTTATTAATTGAAAGTGGTGGTGTCGGCTGTGTGATCAGAGGACTTTACTGTCAAACTAACTCTGTTATGTCCCTGAAGCGTTCTTATTGTCCCAACCTGTAACAAATGTGCATCTTTTCATCCCTGAATCATGCAGAGGGATAAAACAAACAAACAACCCCCTCATACAATGAACAGTAAAAGATATTCATACCTTAAGCAAAGGTATAAAATTGGCGTACCCAGTAATGCATAGACAATAATAATCCGAGAGTTTAACAGACAAAACTGAGCCCAAAGACACATCCATGTTCATAGAAAATAGATATTTGAAGAAGCAAAACATATAATTGATATAAAAGACATATTTTCTATGGAATGCTGCTCCATCATATGTGGAAATTTTATAGAGGGCAAGGCAAGGGCAAAAGGCAAAGGGAAAGACTAAAGAAAAACCGAACAACTCTGCACCGACTTCTCCATTCATAAAGAAACCATGCACATTCCCTTAGCTGGTAAATCCTTTTGCTATTCAGTGTCTATAGTGCTACCAGTATGCAAAACCTGGATATCACATAATAAATTATCAATTAAAAATATTTATATGTACAGTTTAGCTCAAGAAAATGTGCCTTTAAATTCACTTTGCATGCAGTAGACTGCATATTATACAGGCAAATAATAAGTTTAGTTGTTTCTTTGGCAGGCCAGAATCCAGCTGGACATGCATAGAGAGGTATGTACAATCAAACAATCGCCGTCCAGATCTCTGAGGAGGGTCAGATCCTCGTGGGATCCGGGGATTACATCAGTGTGCAAATGTTAAAGAGGCTGGCTTGTTTTGTTGTGTTCTTAGAATTAAAGACCAGTGGTGTAACTTGACCCAATAGGCTGCCTGAATCTAAAGGACACCATGCTCTGACAGTCACATTCATGCCATGACCGTGTTCTGTGGTGGACACTGTGATTCCATTGCTCTTTATACACCACTGGTTGGGCTTCCTTCAAAGCCTGTCGTCCTTTTCTGTGTCGGGGGAAACAGGCCTGGAAACGGTGAAAATGTCCTGACGCTGGATTTTGGTTTTGGGCGTAGTGGCGGCAGGCGGCGCCCCCGTTGACGACCACCTCTTATCTGACAGCAGTTTGATCATTTCAGCTACCTGACTCTCTAAGGTACCCAGGCGGCCTCCCAGAGTCTGGATGTCCCCCCGGAGCTCTAGCCGGGTCTCGAGCAACGCAGCTTGCAGCGCCTGCTCCGGCATGGAGCAGAAAGAGTGAGGGGACCCCTCACCTCCGGGGAGAGGGCTGTGAAGGAGAGGGGTTACAGCGGCGGGGGTCCGTGCCTCACACGCTCGGTCAATTCGCAGTTCACTCTTCGTGATGCCGCTGTCACATGAGTCTGTTTTGCGAAGAGGGTTACTGGAGACTCCTGCCTCACCTACATCTCCAATCCTTCCTGCCTCTTGGCCTTTATCGTCCTGAGAGAGAATCTCCACGGAAACAGCCTTGACATTATTGTTCAGCCCCTCTTTCCTGGCCTCCACTGGAGCCATGTTATTTTTCAGGCGCATCCATCCACTGGCCTTGACAGCTGGTTTTGCAAGCCCAGGACTGGTGCTGGCTTTTAGCCTGACAGGTGGCTCACCTTCCCCTCCAGCAGAACTGGGCTGCAGCTCCATGACATCACAGTTGTTCTGCTTTGCAGGAGGCTCACTGGGATGGCTGTAAGCCAGTGAGCTGTGCATGGGTGTGATCTGGGACACAGTCAGCACGCTGCTGCTGGGTGGTGCCCCATTCTGCATGGATGCATGGGGCCGCTGAAGGCTGAGGGGCAGGGAGTGCTGCAGACTGGAGTGGCCGAGCTGCAGGGTTTGTGGATGGAGATGCTGGTGGTGCTGCTGCTCCACCTGCAGCTGGTTCTTCTCCAGGTCCAACTGTGAAGCAGCTGCAGCACCTTGGCTGCGGAGCTCCTTCTGCTGCTTGAACTTCTGGAAAAGCTTGCGGACTGGATGGTCCTGAGGGATGGTGATCTGCACTTCATTCTTCGCTCGCTGCCTTTCCTCTTCCTCTTTCTTCACCTCACTGATTTTACGGAAAATTATCTGAAAAAAAAAACATTCATCAAAACATTCATCAACACATTTAAAATGCCTCAATATGATGTGCTTGTAAAGATTTGGTATACTACACAGCAAAGGACTTTAGTGCAAGATGGCTTTCCATACTTAGGCTCCAAACCGATGCAGAAGATGCTCAAAGAACGTAAAAAACATTTTTTATTAAAATACTTTGTTAAATTATTGTTAAAAGAATTCATCACCTGAAATCTTCACTTTTCCACTTGATAAAATGTCTATAATGGCTTCCTAATGATTTTTCACTGGCCAGGAAGCCGATATTTAAAATTGGAGCGTTTGTTTAATCTTGCATTCTTCAACCAGCCCACGTGCACCCCACGAGCACGTTCACTCCAAAACGAGATCTTAAGTTCTCGCCTACATGTCATCACAAAGGCAGGATATACCATATATGGGCAGCGCAGAGCAATGCTGCTACAGGCCGCGCTGCCCCTCTCCTCCTCAAATTTAGTCGAGCACCGGCATTACTGAAATCGGGAGAATGCAAAATGAAGAAGTTTCACATGTGAGATGCTCAGTAGCTGACTGCCAAACTCAACACGTAAATGTTTTTGTTCTACCAAAATCAGACCAAGCTACCAGGGACCAGTGGGTTACTTTCAATTTTAACGGCACTGTTCCGGAAACCCTCCCCACTGGTCTCGGTGACTGTGCTAACTGTCGAGGATTTGTCTAGAAAGAGGGGCCGTTCCAACATTGAGAAACTTGCCTGAAATTCAAACAGTAAGGCAGAATCTCTACTGTATGAATGCTGGGACAATTGGGCTCCATGTACAGAACGGCCGAAAACCGAGCTAGCTGAAGTGAGAAACATGCATTATTATAATGACTGTCCGGCACAGCTGAAATATCGCGTGTGATCTCCATAGAAAATATGTCCTTTACAAAAAAAAGCACCTTTTAAATTAATTTTTCCAATACAATTTATTTTAATGGCCTAAAAGACTATACTAGGGCGTAGATATCCACGGTATTATGGGTTATGACTCCTTTAAGAAACAGGTGCAGTGATTAGCTCTGTCATCTTAACACAGAAAAGTCACAAGTTTAAACCCCAACTGGAGTTTTTCTGTGTGAAGTTATTCCATATAGTCCCTATACATAAATATTTGTATTTAAATGTGTATTATTACTCTACCTTCTTGTCTGGGGCGTTCATATATTTTCATCCTATATTTTATCTATATGATCTTTTTGGTGTGTTTTATTTTCAAAGAGAACTCCAATATGCCTAGACTGTCGGTTTAATGCACAAATAACAAATAAAGAACGTTGAACCCATGGATGTTTGGGCCACTATTTAAAATGGCCCCAAAAATTTTTAAGAGGTCCAGAAACTTTGCAAAAAACAAGAAGGTGTTTATTTGAGGCTAGACTGTGACAGACTTCTCCACCATAATGAGAAACAATATTTTATTTATTATCATAAAAAATCACCAAGACTGTCTTATTTTATTTTTTACTTGAGGGCATTAACATTTGTTTTTCCAGTGCATTCAGGTACGGCTGTAAAGTGTTACTGACTTCTGAAGCTCCACGCTGAATTATCCATCAATGCTGCTACACCTCCGCCTGTATTATGCAGCTAAGTCAGGCGCCAGGCACTCTCCTGGCTCCCCTTACACACTAATTATATTGGGAATGACAGAAATCCCTGCCAGGCAGGCAGGCAGACGTCCAACCTGCTATTTAACTGTTATTCTTGGTTAAAATGAGAATGCACTCAGTAGGTGGTAAACTAAGTTAATCCTTGGGTTTAAGGTGGAAGTGAAAGGTGTTGCCACAATAGCTGTCCACCTCCTAAACTTTTGGGTTATTTCCTTCATCTCCACTCAGCCAACAGGAAGATGACTCAGCTCGTCCATGCACAGTCTGCTCTAATCTACCAGAGATGGTATGAGGAGGCAGACACTCAATCCATCAGTTCCTATTGCTACCTGGAGGCAGAACTCGAGAGATTTAAACTTTAAATTAAATTACTTTTTACAAAACGAGTGCAGATTGATGAAAAGTAATGGATTTTTACTGTTATCTGCGCACGAAAAAACAAAATAACACATCCAGCATCTCTAAAAAGCCTAACATAGGTCTTTACTGATTGAGCTGATAGTGCTGATGCATCAAATAAGGAGTCTAAAAGTCGGCTTGCTCCCAGTTCAGTAATGACAGTTTTCCTGGTTTCAGCGACATCAGTCAGACGGGAGGGAGCCGAAGGTCTAGCTGGAGTCAAAGTGCTCCAGGGAAATCAAGTTTCAGGAGGCTTTAAAAAGACATTTTATTCTAACGCATGTCATCAGCGAAGGTATGAGACGACGCCTTCAGTCTCCAAAATACTGACCTTTTCAGTAAATGAAAAACATTTTAGTTTACAGTCGGTGTAGTCACAAAACTCAATGAATTTGGACATGTTTCATTAGGAATGTTTATACTCTCATGTGGTTATTTAAACACTTTACTATTACAAGCACATGTAGGCCCTACTTCCCACTGGAGGCATCAATGGCACGGAACGGCAGCAGAACGATTTACTCGCAAACTTTGCTGCACGCAAGTCCACACCGGGAGAGTCTCAGCTGCGGAGCGGCTTCTCCACCGTCCTCCTCGCTGGACTCACGAGATCACAAAATCTCTCGAGACTTCAGAGGTCACAGTTTGTTTATGCCATCCGCCATTTAACCAAAAAGAAGAAGGAAATCACGTTTGATATCGCTGTTTGATGTCATATATGATGTTGTTCCTACTGCCAGGATTAAAGCCATGATAAACACACCGCTGCACTTCTCGAAGGTTGCAGGGAGAAAATAAGCAGTGATGTATAGATGTAAAGAAGTAATCTATACAGATATGACACACAGTCTTTTATTTTGAAATTTTGACATTTTACACTGTGCAATTTCCTGTCTAGCCCTATGTTAACTGCGGAAATTGACACATCCCAGAAGCACCTCGCGGCAAAAATAGAACCTGATCCTATCTTTAGCAGCGCTGTAAGCTGCTTCTGGGACACACCTGAAAACAGCCAGCACACCTAGGTGGGCCCCATATGGAATCTATATGGGCAAGCCGTATGGGTCCCACCAGGGATTTGCCCAGAAAGAGTTTTGCCCACATAGATTTTAACAGGCCCTACATGGGTTTTCAGAGGGTTTGACTCAAACACCAGCAAACCCCTGTGGGGCCACCATGGAGACAAACCCTGGTGGGACCCATACGGCTTGCCCATATATATTCCATATAGGACGCACCTAGGTGTGCTGGCTGGGATGGATTCTATTTGAAGCAGCGACATTTTGCCGTTTTGCGCCACTGATGCCTCTAGTGTGGGTTCAAATTAATTTCTGAAAACTAGGGAGGGTTTGTGTGTGTGATTTTTAAAAAAACTAATTTTCCTATTCTGATTTTTTTAAGGTGGCGCAAAAGTCTTACCACAATGACTGGAGGTAATAATGTTAACTGTGCTTATTTAAATTGGCCCTTTACATTGTATTCAGTCAGACAGCTTAATTAATCCCAGTGGGTATTGATTTTTACCGCTGAGGGAGCCAATGACTGTATGTCACCTATAAATAAACCAGAAAGTCTATAAAGACTAACAAATATGAACCGTAGATATTTCTTTCTTTATTCATAATTTGATTTTGTGTAAGAAAACATAAATTCCTGTTTTTATAAACAGTCATACATTAAAAAAATAATAAAGGTGGAATGAGGGAAATTTGGAGTGGATAACAGCAAAAGAAAATGATGTCAGCAGGTAATTGGTATTGTTAGGATGTCATTAGGAAACAAAGACAGGCAGCTCCACAGAGAGTTACTGGTTATAATGTATTGATATTTATTCTTTACAAAGCAGATCATTACTGAAGAAGTTTAGTGGACTTTTTAGTTTGTAAAGAAGAAAGATCGAGAGGAGCAAGTTGAGGTGGCTCGGGCATCTAGTTAAGATGCCTCCAGGACGCCTCCCTGGTGAGGTTTTCCAGGCACGTCTAACTGGGATGAAACCTAAAGGAAAACCCAGGACATGCTGGCGGGACTATGTCTCTTCGCTGGCTGGGGAACGCCTTGGGATCCTCCCGGAAGAGCTGGCCCAAATGGCTGGGGAGAGGAAAGTCTGGGCCTCCCTCCTTAGGCTGCTGCCCCTGCGACCCGACTCCAGATAAGCGGTAGAGAATGGATGGATGGATGAAAGGAGAAAGACCCAAATCTAAGTAGACACCTGAGGGTTACAAATGATAGAGTTTCTTTTCAAATTTTATTTTTTGCAATAAGACATCTCATGTTAACTTTGTCCAGAGGCAGCGTGGACATCTGTAGTTCCCCACACCAATGGAAGGCTGGTGCACACCATAGACATTAATAAACCCTGGACAAACCAAGCTCATTTATGCCTGTTTTGGGCGTCTGAGGCAAAAAAAGGTGGTTCCCTTATATTATTATATATGACACCAAACAGCGATGTCAAACGTGAGTTCCTTTGAAGTCTCGAGGGATCTTGTGATCTCGCGAGTCCAACGAGAAGCATTAAATTAAACCCAGATCAGTCTCTTAAGAACACGTTAATTCTTACACCAATTAGAGCACAGTTATCTGAGAGGTCCCACGTGCTAGTATCTCACTAAGACGTGGTGTGTCTGGATGCATTCTGCTGCAGCAGAGAAGCTCAGACATTATTTTTTTCTTTTGCTTTCATTGCTTAACCCTCACGGGTTAGACATTTCATTATTAATACAATCTATTTAGTCTGAGTAAAACCGTACTGATAAAGCACCAAACTGACAACAGGCAGCACTGATGTAACATGCTTACTAGCTGCCCAGATGTGCATCAGCTTGTTTAAATATTCAAGAGTAGAAGGAGAGTGTCAGGGTTCATTCAGGGTAGTGTAGAGATATGCAGGAGAAGCTGAGTGATGCTTTCATTTTACCCAAGTCATGATACTCTGGCTGGAGGGGAGCAATGAAACAGAAACTCTGCAAACTGTAAATCCAGGGCGGGAATCATGTAAATAAAAACAGGGAGGATATGAAGAAAATATTAAACTTATGTCCTGGAAGACAAGTCATGGTCCTGAATTTATTGTTGCAAATATGTATAGAATATCACACACACACACACTCCAGATGACTCAAACACTGCGCTGGACATACACAACAAAAACTATATAAAAGAAAGAAAGAAAATGACTAAAAGTAAGAAAACATGCGTCAGAAATGTTATTAAAGCAATAATAAAAAACACAAAGAAAACAAAGCAGATGATTAATTACACCAGGGCAGCAGGAAGCAGAGACTAAATGATCATAAGTCTGAAGAAGAAAAACAACAGAATGAGTCATAAAGGAGACAAATAAATGGAGGAAAAACTGTTTAAGAAGGAAAAGAAACAAAACAAACAAAAAAAGATCAGAGACTAGATCACAACTTTTGAGGAATTGCCATCAAGTCTCTGACAACAAGTCAGTGACTCGATGCAATCTGCTGGGTTTCCTTACATAGGAAACTTTTAACTAATTGGAACAATGAACTGAACTCAATGCAGGGGTAAGTAGGTTCAATTGGAATGTTTGCTGTGTAAAGTGCCTTGGGATGACTCTTGTTGTGATTTGACGCTATATAAATAAACTACATTTAATTGAATTTCAATTACATTAAAATATGTCTCTTAGGCATACGTTAGGCACACTTATACGTTTAAAAATTGCATGTTTTTTCAAAAGGAAATATTGTGCAACACTCACGTTTTGCATTATTTTGTGCTGCCATGTGGGTCTCTACTACCTCTATAAACACTCCAAACATGAAAAAAATCCATCTATCAAGTTTCTGTTGTGTTTGGTTTTAGGACTTGTGTGCCTAAAACAATCCATTTCAAAAAGTCCTTGTTTGTGACATCACAAAAGGGGAAATTAGAATAGAACCACCTCTGGAGCACCAGTGGCTCTTCCCTGAGACCCTCCCAGATATCAGAGCTTCTTTGCTAATAGCAGCCTGAGTGGAAGATGGGTGTGCGTGGCCAGTTCCAGCTTGTTTTCTTAAAGTGACGGAGCCCTGAAACAGCTCATACTGGAAGGTACTGAAAGTGTCAAGAATAAAACTGCTGAAATCGCTTCATGTGAGAGGGATTTAGTGCAAAGACCTTCAAATACATGTTTGGTATCGACCATAGAACAATTAGAACTACAAAAAGTCATAATGTGTCCCCTTTAACTACAGTTGGTAAATTATAATGTTTTAGCCATTTTAGTCAAAAAATATAGTTATATGCAATCTCATGTGGTTTTACATCATTTACATGTGATTTGTTGGTAGCATCCTTCCATAAACCACATCAAATGTTGGCTGATTATCCATAAAAATGACTGATTAATACCAATTATTAACAGCAACCATCTTGAGTCAGACTCACTCCTAAATTTGTTTTCTTGTAGAAGAAATAATGAAATTCATTGGTTGATGAGATTTAATTGCACCCCCCCCCCCACACACACACACACAACATGCACCTCATTATTATGCAAAAAACGTTTGCTTTAATGTTTGTCCAAAAATGATGAGTGATAAAAAAATTCACTATGGTGTACGAGTAAGAAGTAAATGTATGATGCATAACCCCACACACAATAACAGATGGTGATTTCTGCCTCATCTCCTAAACTTAATATCAAATACGGCCCACAGGGACTTTAATGCAAAGCATTATGGGTCGCCAGTGCCTGGAGACTTTGCCTCTTTGAACACTTTTACTCATTCTCCTCCATCACTCGCTATTCCTGCTTATCAAAGAGGAAATCTCTGTCTTTTTGTTACAGTTGATAGTTTGTGGTTTTATGCAGAGCTGCTCAAAGTCGGCTCGCTCCCACTCACTCATTCATCACCATAATCGTACAGCAGGAAACGGATGTGAGTGAATGTGGTGAGAGCGTCATAGGGCCGTGCTGAGATGATGGAGGAGGCCATTAGAGAGGAGCGTGTCCTGTTTGTGTGACTGTTTGCATTCTGATAAAGCCGCCTGAACACACCAGAGAGCAGCAGTGATGAGGAACGCTGATGCACACTTTAGGATCTACATCATGCAGCTTATTGGGACTCTTATTTATAGCAACATGTAGAGTTGGAAAAACAAAAACATGGTTTAACTCAAAGTAAACACTAATAAAGTTACATCCATCTGTAACATTTATACAGAGACTGAATGTTTATAGCTTAGGGACCCAAGTGCTGGGCTACTAAATGATCACATTTTATCGAGGGGGGCATAAGACAGCAAAACTGATAAAGGTTGTGTGTGACGAGAGGCCAGAGATGGAAACCTAAGGCTGCAGCATCCTCCGTGTTTAACACAAACACAAAGTTTAAGCAAAACTTTATCCAAACCAGCTGCAGTAACGTTCTCTTCAAGTTTATGAGATCAACTGGAACACAAACAGGAGGTGAGCTAGCATTAGCCTCACTTAAGGTACTCAACTAGATTTAGGAAATTCTGGAAAAAAAAGATGTTTGAAAGATATGCTCTCTCTCTATAGCCCTTTTTATTAAAAAATGCCATCAATTTGCCGCAACGCCGAGGCAGCATCTGGGAGCCTAAGGTCGTTTATAAGGTAATGTTGCACAATCATGTCCATTTTATAAAAGATTACGCCATGGTGGCATAAAGGGGGTATGGGGGCGGTCTCTGCACTGTCGCAGACTTCTGTGTATCTTGGACATAACTTGCTTTTTATTGCGATCGAAGCCGCGCTCCTTAAGTTTTTATTTTAACAACCATCCCTGTGAGCTGTCAGATGATCTGAGCTGCAGATCTAATGGAGAAAAGCTCCCAGAGCTGTGCATCGGTTCAGTTAATCATCTCAGCTGATTCTGTTTACAAAACTAAACTTATGCCTGTGTTTACTTTCATTTTCAATACATTAATTCATCACGTGGTCATGACACCTCCCTCTTTTGTGCCAAGGCTTAATGTGCGTTTATAAGACCGGCGAAGCCGCAATATTACCGCAATATTACTATCAAGCGTGGCGGCACGAATGCCGCAAAATTCCCGCAACTTGATGCCGCCATGGCACGTTCATAAGACACACAATGCTGTAATATTATGCTGATTTGCCAGCACGGTGTGTCTTATAAAAAGGGCTTATGAAGAAAATGTTTGCGATCCCTCAAAGAAGCAAGTTTCCTCCAACAGAAACCAGCTGTTAATGCGACAGCAGAGCGTTTAGCAGCTAATGAGCATTCCTCATAAAAGTGTTTTAGACACTGGTCCGAGACAAATTATAATGTTTAACAAAGTTTCTCATACATGCCTCAAAATCTAGCAAAAAGAAGCTTGAGAAACGTTTGTAACGCAGACTTCAACATTTTACCGATTTCCTGTGATGTCAGTACCACTAGGGACACACCTGAAGGGTAAAACACTGCACTCCTCTGACTGCTACCCATCATTTTAACATCTTTGAGTTTAGCTTGGACAAAAAAACTGGATGTTAGGTTCACTAATCAGCATGGAGACATGCCAGGTGTGCTGGTAGAGGGTTATCAACAGAAAAAGACTGTTCAGGTGTTCACATGTTACTCTTAAGGTGGTTTTCAACGGGCACCTCTCAGCCTAAAACAGCTCTGTACAGCGTGGGTTTTTACTCTACACAAAAATAGCACGAGGTGATCATTAAACAGTGTGAGGGAACTGTATGCTCCACAGAAACACAACTCAGCAGAAAAATGGTGGTGTTGCTGGACATTCTGCTCAGTTTTATGGCTTTTTGTCAGACTTTGAGGCCCTGTCCACACGTAGCCGGGTATCTCCCAAAACAAATATTTTTCTATGATTCGGCCTGTCATCCACACGAAAACGCAGATTTACCCAACGAAAACAAATCTTTTTAAAAACTCCGGCCAAAGTGAAGATTTGCGTTTTCTGCGTTTCATCAGTGTGGACAGAAATAACCGAAGTTTTAGGTTTCACAACTAGGGTGACCAGATCCCAACTCGCCAAATGTGGGACAGAGACTACTCAATGTGGGACAACGTAAAATTCCAATTTAACAAGATAAAGTTAAAAAGTAAAAAAAAAACAACAACTTATTTTCTGCCTTTTAGCTCCAACATCACTGGTAAATATACATAGTTATTATTATTATTATCATCATATATTTCATGTACTATATATTCTATTTGAATTCAACTTGAACAAGCAAAAGTTTTCAGACTATTTCACAGTTCCTCTCATTACCACAGCTTAACTCAGGCTCTTTGGACCTTCTAGTGGTTCTGATTAGCTTTAGCTAAAAGGATTTTAAACCCATCAACTCATTTTAATAATATAGAAAGGCCCACAGTAAAAAAATATGCAGGTTTTAGCAGCTTTTCAGAGTTTTCATTGAATATTTTCCACAACAGAATGACAGTAAAAGTACCAGTAACAATTTTAGATCTATTTAAGTTTGTTTTTAATACATTTTCCAATCAACAAATATTCATACTTTTTTGCTATTTTTTCTTAATTCAGAAACAAAATGGTGTTTTTTTTTTCAAAAATGACAACACATCTTTTCTAGTAAATATTTAGGGGAGAGAGAAAAAACATCACTGACTTAAATCTGAAGAAATTCAGATCTAATCTAACAGGGTTCCTTAGAATGACTTTTTNTTCTGAGAAAAATAATGAAGGCTTACATTTAATTCTCTCTTTAATGTGCTTTAAAAGAGTTTAGCTTGTATGTATTTGAAATAAAAATAACTCCAGCACCTTGTGTGTGTTAGAAACTCGTTTGGGACCTGTCTACTTACTGGGAAACCTGCTTCAGTTCAGACCAACATATTTTTTTGTGACTCTTGGATTCTCTGCTCTGTTTCATATCAGACTCCGCGCCGTGACACAAAAAAATGACTCTGAGAAACAACACAAAGACCCTGACAGAGTCTCAATGAACACTTTCAACCCACGAGTTTATTCTAACAGCATTTTCGCCACGGTGTTCATCTTTCCTCCGTTCTCGCTGACGCTTCTGTTTTGGTGGTTCGGGTGCGCGCGCCAAGCGCTCCGGACCGGCGTTAAAGTCCCGCCTCCTGGTTCGACTGACAGCAACAGGCGGCTTTCTCCACAGCGTTTATGCAAGATTGAAATTCGGAACGGGAGACTGTCAATGCGGGACATTGTCTCAATTTGCGGGACGTGTGAAAAGTGATGAAAATGCGGGACTGTCCCGCACAAAGCGGGACATCTGGTCACCCTAGTCTTTACACTACAACATGGATGCCCTCAGAGCTGTGCTCGCGGTATCAAGCGTCCAAGAGCTTTTTGTCTCTTGATTTTTACAAGAATTTCTGCTACTTGTCAAAGACCACAGGCGAAGGAAGAGGTTACGGACAGTTAAAACTCGCCACCTTGCTTTTTCACGTCCAAGGATGGTTTTTCGGCAAGACACCGACGCAGGTTTTGGGTCATTTGGGGGAAGTACTGCCGCCTACAGGTCTGGCATGCCTATGAATGTGCTTAACAATGCACTTATGTGGTTACGTGTGGATGGAGTTTTGTCTAAAAACGAGGTGTTGTGGCACTATTTTTTTGGGGGGTGGATATTTGTTTTTAATAAAACCCGGCTGCGTGTGGACAAGGCCTAAACCAGGAAATGGCTGCAGGCAGTGAAGCAGGAGGCAGAAGGCTCCGGAGCAACCAGTGACTCCGCCCCCTAGCCAAACAGGGACTAAAAATTGGGGAGAAAGTAGAGGACAAATACCGACTCATGCTCTTGGAAACTGAGCTGCACTAGTCCGAGTTACTCTGAGTAGTGTCCTTCAAAAACTAGCATGAATGTAAAGAACCTGTCCAAAACAGCTCAGCCTTCAACAACGGAAGCTTCGTGACTTAATCATCATCATTTCTGATTCCTGCGTGTTTGCCTTCCTGAATTATCACAACTCACCTTCCTTTTCATAATTAGATTAGAGAGATTCAGACCTCATTGTAATAAATATTGCAACAATAACTTAAGTGTTGCAGTGAAGTTACTTTACTGTGTAATCACAGATGCAGAAATTATTCATGTAATTCCAGAAGAACAGCTGAACAAAGCCAGTTCAGCTGAATAAAGCATCCAGACTCTGCCAGCAGCCTGCCCAAATGCGGAAAATATGCAAAGCGCTCAGTGTAATAAAACAAGGCCTAACTGCTGCGGAGGCGGTTTTAATTTTATGCCCACATCAGCTGTTGCTGTGCTGTAATACAATTAAAAACGGCTCGCAGCAGCAGTAGTAAGTGAATTCTGTAGTAGGTCTAAATCAGGAAACATGAGCCAAATACAGAAACGTCAGGTTGACTCATGAGGAGTTTATGTAATTAAAACAAGAATCAATACAGCTCAGGGAGGTCTGGAAGGGAAAACAACTTCCTTCTATAAAAAGTAACAAACAGGATGATGGGTTTGTTATTGTTTTTAATATTAAAGCTCAACTTCACTGAAAAAACATATTTTAATTAGTATTTCTGATTATAATCAGTCACTCTGAGTTTTTCATACAGGCTGAACATGAAAATAGTCTCCAACACCTATCTCCTGCATTAGCTTCTGATAGAAAATAGACGGTGAAACTCTAGGATTAGAAAATCCTGACAGATCTACGTCACACTGTCACTTATAGACTCACCCATCTTGACTCACGACGGGGAAGGCTGGTGTTGGTTTAGCATCCAGGAAACAGCAGAGAACGTCTCTGCTATAGTAGAAGCTAACCGTTAGCATTAGCAACTCCATCACACAGCAGAACTCCTCCAGGCTTGTGTTATTTGTAGAGATAAAACATCAACGTTGCAGAGCAAACAGAGTCAGTGGTAGAGTCGTGTTGCTGTTAGCCAATCAGAGGAGAGATGTCCAAATATCAGGAAATAAGACTCCAAATCCTGATGCTCAACTCTGATCTGGCTCCCGTAGTGTGACGACCTGACTGTCACTTTGGGTTTTTTACTTGTGCTTCAGTTGTGTTTTATTCTGTGTTTTGTTTTCTGTTGCAGGAAACCTCGTTAGTGGATGCACCTGGGCTTATTGTCAGTTTGGGTCAGGTCTCTCCTGTGCAGTGGGGAGTCCTCCCTGGCCATTGTTCATGTTTCTTATGACTTTATTTATTCTTTAGTTTGCAAATAAATCTTTTTGGTTAAATTCCCTCTCCTCTGTTTGGTCTCCTTCCTTGTTACAGCCCACAATCCTAGAGCGGGTTGCAACACTATTTTTCCCCAGAGTATGACTTAAGGCATTCATTCTTACTAGAGACCACTACAAATGTATTAAAATATTAGTAAAGTTGTTCTTCAAATACAGATCCAATAGTTTTTTTTTACTAGGGCTGATATGAAGAAAGTTTGAGTGTCTTTTATAGATGCCCTGCAGCTAATAGAGCACCTGGTCACAGGGTGTTCCTCACAATTATTGAAGGACTAATATGATTACATACAACCCTTTTCAGATGCACGAGCTGGCATTAGAGCTGTAAGCTCTGTTTTTAGACGATGGTCCTTGATTTATAAGAAAATAGACTGAGATATAAAACAAGATGTATAGTTACTTCAGTTCAATTAGTAAAAAAATGACCAAGAAACAAGAAGACTGTGATGAGTAACAGTAGGGGTGTGTGTGTGTGTGTGTGTGTGTGTGAAAGAGAGAGAGAGAGAGAGGGAGAGAGAGAGAGAGAGAGAGAGAGAGAGAGAGAGAGAGAGAGAGAGAGAGAGAGAGAGAGAGAGAGAGAGAGAGAGAGAGCGAGAGAGAACTTCACCCCTACAGAAGGAATTTAATCAAGCTTAGGATTGGGTGAAAACACACACACACACACACACACACACACACCAGCAGCAGCAGCAGTCAGAGTGATGGATAGATATTTTATTGCTTGATGGAACAATAGCAGGAGTGAATAAAGAGAGGCAGGACCGTGCACAACCATGAAGAATGAGTGCAGCACATACTGGTGCTGATGGAGCTCATATAGTAAAGTTAAAAATAGAAATGGTGTAAGAGGGACCAGGATAAAAACAAGGCTGCAGAGGTTAAATTAATATTTCTGAACCTAAATGAGTCGATCTTATTTTAGAGGGTTTAGTGTCTGAAAAATATCAGAGAAACTATCAACAGAGGACTGGAAGTTATATTTAAGATTTTATTTAAACTAGGGATGCTCCGATCAGGTTTTTTGCTGCACTTAACTGATTGCTAGACTACATGATCTGGGGAAAAAAGGAACAATAACATCACCTTAAACGGCCTGTATTATTTTAGACAAAAACACAATTTTACTTTTTCAAGAGATAAAAAAAAGTCTAGCACTCACAACCCAAGGTTTAGAACTGAAGGAGCCTCTTGGATGAGAGGCTAAATGTCTTCAAGAGAACCAGAAAAGTCCAGTTGATGATCATGTCCAGGATGAATGAAGCTACACCAACGTGCTGCACAAAGCAGCAACGATTCAGTCAAAAGGAAAACTGGAGCTTAAATGTAGCTGCTGTCAGTAACAATCTAACAGATTAAAAACTTTAAAACTCTCAACAGTCTAAATAGAGCAGAGAAGCAAAATATAATCTCACAACTTTATGTGTTGTGAGATTTATTTGATTTATTATTATTGGAACAGTTTGGAGAGGCAATGATTCAAGAGCAATGTTATGTGTTACAGTTTTATTGTGAAGGGGAGTTCAGCTTGCAGGAAAGGTTGTTTTCCGGTTCCGGTCAGCAAGGCCGCCTTAATGGACGGGCCAACCTGGGCCGTGGCCAGGGGCCTATGATGTTTAGGGGCCTATCATTTCAGGTAAAAAAACAAAACAAAACATCGTTTTATTACTTGTCAGGTTTTCTGTCAATCATCGTAGATGCTAATTTAAGGCTGCTGATTGATCCAAATTACAAGTGACCTACGTCACCCACGTGACCTCTAAGGGCCCATTGCACCAGAGCTCACCAATCAAACAATTTAGATGATTTCAGAGCGTGGTCCTCTAGTTGTAAAGAAATTTGGAAAAATGTCGTGGAAAAAATTGAGAGCGGTGCTCAGAAATGGAAAGCGCTTCATGAGAAGGAGCTTCGAGACAAAGAAGTAAGAGAAAATACCTAAGCTGACAGAATTTTTTAAATCAGCTATAAAGAAGTTGGACATATAGCTGACTGACACACCGGGCAGGTGAGGAGGATGGAGCACCTGCAGGCACGGAGCAGGGAACCGCGGTCAAGGGAGGAGCAGCAGAATGGAGAAACTGGAGGAGCAGAGGAGAAAGACAGGAGCACTGGAGGAGCAGAGCAGACAGACAGAAGCGCTGGAGGAGCAGAGCAGACAGACAGGAGCGCTGGAGGAGCAGAGCAGACAGACAGAAGCGCTGGAGGAGCAGAGCAGACAGACAGGAGCGCTGGAGGAGCAGAGGAGGTAGACAGGAGCTTGGAGCCGGTGAGCGGTTTCGGGCCGCAGGGGAAATATCATCTTTGAACAAGTACGTTCTTTCTGGGCAAAAGTTGGACCAGAACAGTGTCAAAACAAAGATTTTGACTTTTTTTGCATCTGAGCGGCAGTATAAACAACGTCAAAGGGTTGTGTGTGTGTGTGTGTGTGTGTGTGTGTATGTGTGTGTGTGTGTGTGTGTGTGTGTGTGTGTGTGTGTGTGTGTGTGTGTGTGTGTGTGTGTGTGTGTGTGTGTGTGTGTGTGTGTGTGTGTGTGTGTGTGTGTGTGTGTGCGCGCGCGCGCGCTACTCTATACATCAAAGTGAGGACCAATGACAAACTTCAACTGTAAAGTGAGGACACAAGTTGCAAAGTGAAGACCTTTTGTCCGGTCCTCACTTTGGTACAAGAGCTCTACTCATTAGTTTTAGAGCTATGGTGTGAATTAAGTTTTAGTTAAGGCTAGGGTTAGGAATAGATTGGTTATGGTTAGGGTTGGGTTAGAAGAAGAAGGCGCAATCCAGTCACTAAAATTAATGGAAGTCAATGGCGCTCCTCACAACGTATGCAAGATGAGAACGTGTGTGTGTGTGTGTTTTATGATGTTTAATAAAACTTTCAAATAGATATAATTGCTTTAATAATATATTTTCCGTTTCCAGCATATTACTTATACATCTCTCTCTCTCTCTCTCTCTCTCTCTCTCTATCGATCGATAGATCGATAGATAGATAGATAGATAGATAGATAGATAGATAGATAGATAGATAGATAGATAGATAGATAGATAGATAGATAGATAGATAGATAGATAGATAGATAGATAGATAGATAGATAGATAGATAGATAGAGATGTATAAGTAATATGCGGGAAACTGAAAATATATTATTAAAGCAATTATATCTATTTGAAAGTTTTATTAAACATCATATAACATACAAAACACACACACACGTTCTCATCTTGCATACGTTGTGAGGACTTATATATAAGGGCCGTGGGGGCCTACTGGGCCTCTCTGCCCCAGGGCCTATCAGCTGGTTAAGGTGGCCCTGCCGGTCAGCTGCTGTTGTGTTATGCTAAGGAAAGCTGCTCTGTTATTCTGTGGAGAAGAGGATAATTTGTAAGGCGTCGGTTACTGCCAATAGTAGCCAGAATTTAAGAACCCTAAACTAAAGTCATTACATTATTATTAGATTTATTTATTACCCGTAGCGGCTCCTGGTGGGAGGAACCTGGTGTTGTCCACCACAGAGAGGTTGCTCATCTAGCATGATGTCATGCAGGGATCTGGCTTGAACCAGTGAGCATCAGAGTAAATCAGAGTGGAGCAAACTGGGCTTGAATTATTGAGGTTTTTATGCACTTTTACTACTCCGAAGCTGAAGGTTAATAGCTGAAATATTACATTTTCATGAAGGAAATTTAGATTTTTTTTTTTTGGTTTTTGTTTTTGTTCAGTGAAAAAAGATTCAACCTACAGTAAAAAAGGGACTCAAAAGGCTACAAATAGAATAGAGTAAAATAGAACAGAATAGAATAGAGTGGAATAGAATATAGTAAAATAGAATAGAGTAGAATAGAGTAGAGTAGAATAGAATAGAGTAGAATAGAGTAGAGCAGAATAGAGTAGAATAGAATAGAGTAAAATAGAGTAGAGTAGAATAGAATAGAGTAGAATAGAGTTGAATAGAATAGAGAAGAATAGAGCAGAGTAGAGTAGAATAAAATAGAGTAGAATAGAATAGAGTAAAAACGAGTAGAATAGAATAGAGTAGAATACAGTAGAGTAGAATACAGTAGAATATAGTAGAATATAGTAGAGTAGAATAGAATAGAGTAGAATAGAGCAGAGTAGAGTAGAATAAAATAGAGTAGAATAGAATAGAGTAAAATAGAGTAGAATAGAGTAGAGTAGAATAGCGTAGAGTAGAATAGAATAGAATAGAGTAGAATAGAATAGAGTAAAATAAAGTAGAATAGAGTAGAGTAGAAAAGAATAGAGCAGAGTAGAGTAGAATAAAATAGAGTAGAATATAATAGAGTAAAATAGAGTAGAATAGAGTAGAGTAGAATAGCGTAGAGTAGAATAGAATAGAAGAGTAGAATAGAATAGAGTAAAATAGAGTAGAATAGAGTAGAGTAGAATAGAGTAGAATAGAGTAAAATAGAGTAGAGTAGAATAGAATAGAGTAGAATAGAGTAAAATAGAGTAGAGTAGAATAGAGAAGAATAGAATAGAGTAAAACAGAGTAGAATAGAGTAGAGTAGAATAGAATAGAGTAGAACAGAATAGAGTAGAACAGAGTAGAGTAGAGTAGAGTAGAGTAGAGTAGAGTAGAGTAGAGTAGAGTAGAGTAGAGTAGAGTAGAGTAGAATAGAATAGAGTAGAAAATCCATTTATTGTCCCTCAGTGGGGACATTTTAGTGTCACACAGCAACAATTAAATTCATCACAGGAGCAAAAAATTAGAGTAAATAATAAGAATAAAGAGTAAACAACAAGAAAACAGAAATATTTTTAAAATTCAAAAGACTAAAGATTTAAGAATTCGTAATAAATACACATTTTAAGGAATAAAAAGATTAAAAAACTGACATAAGTAACAAATACCACTGATGTGTGTTTTATTTCAAATGTACTTGCTCATGTGTGTTTATGCAAAAATAAGTTTGTTTCCAAATGAAAATAATCAACAATACATATCTGGCATTAAAGGAAAATGTGAACATTTGCAGTAATTTTTCGATAAATATTGAGTTTTGTCTGCGACTGTCCCAGTTTTTCATTTTGGCCCAGTGTTAATTTGAGTTTGACGCCCCTGGTGTGTTAAAGGGTCTGATTTTAGACATGACTGCCCTGTTTCAGTCAAGTCTTTACTGGACATCTCTCTGTGGGGCTTGAGTGAGAGTCAGCTCTAATCCTGTGAGTGTGTGTGTGTGTGTGTGAGTGTGTGTGGGGGGGGGGTTAACATGTGCAATGTTTTACTTAAGGTATTTGCTTAAGTTCTTTTATCTAATTGATGCTTTTAATTGCCAGGTGCCTTCAGGCAGGGGGACTACCAATGAAAATTAGCTTTTGGCTATGCATGGGTTCATTTACATTGTAAAATGTTCATCAATTCACACTGTCTTACTAAAACAAGTTATTCATTCATAAATTTCTAAGGCCAAGGGTCTTTGCTGGAAAAGATGGAACGCTCCCTCCAGTTTGGCAGTTAATATCTGCATCATGAGAAGGAGTTTAAGTATCTCAGTGAGGCTTTTATGAACCTGGTATGTCCCCATTAGTGTTTTAAGACTGATCTTATGTTTGCCATCTTCTCCACTCTTTGCTGGTAAAATGCAAAAAGCTCCACTGGAACTGATGCATTTGTGTCAAAACATGAAGTTTTAAGTAACACATCTGGTTAGATTTGGCTCAGAGCCATCAGAAACATATCACAGCCAGGCTCAGAAACTCTCATTTACAAGCACATTAGCTTAGATCATTTTTATCTAGCATTTGTCACATACCCCCCCACCCCCACCCCCCACACACACACATACACACAAATAAATTAACTAATTAACTAATATTAGCATCTTGTGGACCAGTAATGAGTCTTTATGGGTTAATTTTTCTAATTTCTGGTAACAAATCCTCAGAGAAAATCCTCCATTTTCTTTATTTTTTTTTCAAGATGAACTTGAGCCACACATGGAGGATAAAAACGATGTTGTTTTCCCCTCTAAAGTAATTCATAATTCACCCGACAAGGAAAACAGAAATGAGTGTGAGTGCATGGATGACTGCCTCTTGCTGTGCCTAATCCCTGGTGCTCCTGCAGCCCACTAAACCTGCAGCTGAGAGCAAATATTTATGCAAAAGGACTCCTCCAGGCACGCACAACAATCAGACGTATAATAAGTAAAACGCCTCACGGTCAGAGACAAAAACCCTTAAAATAATAAAATGTTGGGTTAGACGCTTTGACTTCTTTTTTTTAAATCTTGACAGGAAGTTTGAACAGATTCAACAATATCCAAAGATCTGTACGTATCTGCTCTCACAAATAAATTTCCATTTCACACACAACTGCATGCATAAGTGCACACAGGCTGCACACAAAGCTTTTTGGGACATAGCATCATGTAGACACATTTGAGTGTATTCATTATTTAATGCACTTAAAAACACTTGATTTAAGGAAAACGGCTTTCGCCAAGTTTCCCGGTACGCGGTTGGAAATATAAAAATCACATACGGATTAGTTGAAGTTTGAAACTTCTCATAAGTTCATATGAAATGAAAAGTGAAAGAAACTTTTTCTTTTAGTTTTTTATTGTGAATGTTTCTAACGATGACTGATGAGTTTACCTCCTTTTGACAGGGAAAAACGTTTCCTATCAAAGATAATCCGTCTGAGTCTTTATGAGATCAATAACTGGATCAGAACTGATAAATCTGTAACTGAACCTAAGGAGTCCAGTGTTGTTCTTTAACAAAAAAGTGATTTGGTGACATAAAACCACAAAATAAATCATAAAAAACATCTTACCAGGTCTGGCAGCTTTATTTCCAGGGATTTTAAATGTTGGATTTAGAAAAGACCCAAAAACACTTCACATAACAGTCTGAGTGGTTTCATATATGCTAGGAACAGTAAGTTCTTAAATTCATTCGTCTTTATTGCAAAACTTTATTTTAAAAGAGAATGAAATGCTCTCTTTTTTCAGTAAAGTTTTAATATCAATATGATATTTATTTGAAATTAGAGGTCGACCGATATTGGTTTTTTCTATTGCCGATACCGATGCCGAAATGTAGGAAACGCGATCAGCCGATGGCTGATACTGCCGATTTTTACGTATGTAAAAATGTATATCTAGACGTTTTCCACCCTATTTTCATGCTAAAATGTCACCAACAACATCAGTTGATGCTTAACATTTCTGAAGCTCAATCAGTGTTTGAACTCTGAATTTACCTGTTAAATCTTAACTTTGTGCACTGCTCAGTGTTAAAGTCAGACACCTAAATAAAGTTAATTTAGAGTATTTATTATGCAGATAATATTAGTTAACGTAAAAATACACTTAAATTAAATTCTGCAACTTCCCTGGGCTGCCCAGAGATATGCCTGACTTTAAATCTGCTTTACTAAGGACAAATATCGGCTGATGTATAAAAAACGGTAAATATCGGGCCAATATATCTGCTGACCGAAATATTGGTCTACCCCTATTTGAAATAACATAAAATAGTCAAAAGTTATAATTTTTATAATGACCCAAATTCAGCTACTGGAAATCAGACGTTTCTTTGTCTAAATGTGCTTAAAGTAGGACGAGGCTCGTTCGCACACGACTGCTGCTCTGCCACTTTGTTTCACACACACACACACACACACACACACACACACACACACACACACACACACACACACACACAGCCTCCACCTTTACTTTTGGCCACATGAATAATCCAACAGCCAGCGGGTAAAAGCCTCCCAGTCTACAGGCTCTAGCCCTTGAGTCTGTCCTGAAACGCCCCAGCATCCCAGCAGGTCTGCTAACAGCCCTCAGAAACATGCCTGTTATTTCTTCATTAATGTTTCTTCAGAACAGGAATGGATATGAGTCATCTCCAATCAGTTCCTCCTGGTGTGGGCGTGTTTTAAGTCTATCTGCTCACACTGTAGGGCTTTTAAAGGTACAATATGTAAGACTTTTACAGTGAAATAATCACAAAACAGTCTAATGTCTCAATCACTTTGGAAGGAAGGCTACATTGAAACAGATTTCCTTCTCAGCCAGCTGGGTGGTTGTCAGTTTTTCTGTTTTTAAAATGGTCAAAGGTGAACATAATGCCAAGTTTGCATCAAGCTAATGCTGCAGCATCAGCATTTTTAATTCAACACCAGCAGGCAAAAAGCTCCAGAGTTGTTTAAAGAACTAAAGCAAGTAACAGGAGCGACCCAGAAGTTATTTCCTGTACCCCTAGAAGCCACGGCATCTTTTTGTTTTACTCTAATATTGGGTAAAGAAGGCTAGAGGCTAATGTTGAGCTAACAATGCTAACGGTGCAAATAGTCAGCTCTAAAAATACCTCAAGCTACTTTTTCAATTACCAACAACTCGATATTGCAGTGGAATGCATTTACTACTTATCAACTTACTGTGTATGACTTGTCTTCACTTGTCATCTAGAATCTTCTAGACTCAGTAGTAAGAAAGTCACTCATTTGTTTTCAAAAAATGGGCTGCAGTACCCAAATTTGACCACAGGATGCCAGTCTTACTTCATTCTTAGGTCATGCACCTTTAACAGAACTTGTTTAACATTTGTTACCAGCAAACACAGCTAAGTTGGGCACGTTTAGACATGTCTTTGCAATTTACATAAATGATTTTTTCTTTTGTATTGTGATTAATAATCTATTAATAATTTGTATTGTGAAAATTTCACAAAGGAGGGAAGAAGGGCGTGTGAGGCCGACAGGTGGGAGCAGCGATGCTAAACCTGTCAGTTGTCGTCAAGAGATAGGCTAGCTAAGCCGAAAAGCGATCTACGCTCCAAACATCAAGAAGGTTGTGAGCTTTGGGTAATGACCAAATGACTGAGATCAAAAATACAGGCAAAGTAGCCAGGCTCAGCTTTAGAGGTAGGGTGAGGAGCTCCAGGAGGGACTCAGAATAGAGCCGCTGCTCCTCCACAACTTGGGGAGCTGCTGAGGTGGTCATAATGCCTCCTGGATGCCTCTCAGGTGTTTGGGGCATTTTATCTCCTGGAATGCCTAGACCCAGATCATCCAAAGATGACTGCTGTAATCCCTAATATAAAGCAAAAAAGCAGCTCAAAATCTTGTTTTATTCATTTTCTGACCCTTTAATTAACTTCTTTTGATTTACTTTTTTACTTATAAACAAGGTGAGGCATCTCATGCTGGAAGAAACACTTCACAAAGATAAAATAAAAGCTATAAACATCTGTGGCTCCTTGATTGTTATTTTTAATGATCAGAGAGGAGTTAAATGATCACATTTATGATGTAGATTTAATGAAAGAAAAGCACCCAAAGGGGATAAAACCAGTCTCATCAGCTGAGTTTTCTTCAGATAGGGTCAAGAGCTGAAGATGCCAGCAGACACCTGCAGCTGCTGTGGGGAGGACGATGAACCATTCAGTAAACAAGTTCAAATAAAGCCCAACAGGTGGATAGTTCTCATTAAGATTAACACTTTCAGAAACGAGATTATAATTTTAAAAATGGGAAAATCGTCCCAGAGAACCATGTTGGTTGTGAGGTCGGCTGCCGTGAAACCCAAGCTGATGCATCCTCACTGAATTTGCTCATTATAGTGATTCTTACTGATGAATGGTCATTAGCATTTCTCGGTGATGAGACTTGAATTTTTTTTACTGACAGAGAGAAGTCTGCAGAGCAAACAAGGCTCCTGATGCTTTCAAAGCAACAACTGGAAAAGGAGCAAACCGGCACTTCTTTTTCTAAAGGTAATACATCTCAGGTGAGGAGGCGTTAACAGCCTCAAGGTAACAGCAGAAGGAAGCGCTTCAGTTACGTAATGAGAGTTCTGTTGACTGGAGATTTTGTAAACTCTGATGGCTATTTTTAGGTACATCCCTGAGCACAAGGTTTATTTAAAGGTCAACTTTGCTCATATTTATAATATATTTGCAATGGTCTCTAGTACGAATGAATGCCCTGTAAGTCATTTTTTCCGAAAAAGAAGCTCAGATGCGCCTGTTTGAGGACGTAGAATTCAGCTGGAGGAGAAAGTAGCTTCAGACGACAGGATTTGGACACTTACTCCCTGATATTTGGACATCTCAGCTTTGATTGGCTAACAGCAACGCGACTCTACTACTGACTGTTTTGCAACGTTGATGTTTTATCTCCACCAATAACACAAGCCTGAAGGAGTTCTGCTGTGTGGTGGAGTTGCTAATGCTAACGGTTAGCTTCTACTAGTCGAGACGTTCTCTGCTGTTTCCTGGACGCTAAACCAACAACAGCCTTCCCCGTCATGAGTCAAGATGGGTGAGTCCATGAATGTTAAGTGACAGTGTGACATAGATCTGTCAGGATTTTCTGAACCGAGCGTTTAAACTACACATTTGTGGTTAAACCCAATGGAATAAACATAACCCGACTTTCATTGGTTTTATTTGTGCTCATCTGGACCAGATCAGATTAGTTAAAGCAGCAATCCGGAGTTTTCCCCTTTCAGGAATTATGTATGATTTTTCAGAAATCCATAATAGTGATTGTCTTATCATGTACTGATATAATGTAAGCAATCCTTCTTCTTTTTTTTTTTTTTTTGTGCTAAGCCCGCCCCCTGCCCTGTAAAATCCATGCAATAGGAAACTGAGCAGCGACCAGAACTAACCAATAGCGTTAGACTACCGCTTACGTGCTTCAAATTTAAGGAAGTACCTCGGCTGATGCAGAGTTGATGAACGTTTCACGAACAAATAAGTCTTTAAAATATAAATATATGAAAACACAACATGACATGAGAATAGTACGTGTAAAACAACGTGTTTGTCGGCTACAGAAGCACATTCATAAACAAGAAACGTCCAGTCGCCATCTTAAATTACTGAGTCCACCAACTATTGGTGTCATACGCTTGTCAGCCACTAGATGGTGCCATCAGACAAAAGAAATACTCCAGAGAGCTACTTTAAACATACATGACATGAAAAATCTTTGTCTAGGTCAACTTTAGACTGGCCCAGCAGGACTAAACATTTTTTCCTCTCATGACTAAAACCCTGCTAAACTAATTTAGATTTTAATTAAGAAGTCTAATTTTTACCTCTCTTATTTGAGCTAATTGTGGACAGCAACAGAACAAAGGTTTTAATGTTTTGGCCACATAATTCAACCACAATATACAACAGTTTAATAACTAAAACCGGATAAGTCAGACAAACGCTGTGATTCAATGGAGACCAGCTGGCTAATCTGAACTACCTAAAAAAAGGAAAAGCATCAGACGTTTAGGGGAATAATTTGTAAAATATCCCAAATTTCTTTTTTTCCTTTCATAAATGTGGTTCTTCATAGTGTATGTTTATTTATGTAAACATATTTAATCTCCTTAATGATGACGTTGAAATATCTTAAAAAAAAACCCTTAAAGCTTGAAAAGTGCTTCAAGGGAAACTGACGTCTTCAATCCATGCAAAGGCATCCATTTGTCCTAATTAGACCCTTAGGGCTTGATTTTGAATTACTTCTGTGCAAAAACATTTCGTCAAACTTTTCCAGGTAATGGTAACCAACAACATGGAATCATTCCCTGTATGGGGTCCTCATTAGAACGTCAGTCTAATGTTTTCTGCTTCGCTGCTTGGAGTCTAAGATCAAAGTGTCTCCAAGTACACAATTATTGAAACCCTCCAAATGCAGAATAATCGCCCAGAAAAGCACCAATTATTTATCACCTTCATGACATTTAACACAAGTATTGAGCTGTTCGTTTAAACGCTACATGTGACTAGAGTGACTAACTGAGTTAAACACTTTAACTGCAGCGCGTGCAGAACCTTTTTCTTTTTCATCATGAAGTTTTTTCTCTTTTCAACAAAGTTTAAAAGAAAACTTTACCATCAACTCCTAAAACTTAAAGGTTCTGCACTAAATGGAGGAAAAGCGATCAGATTCAAACACGCACGAGCTCAAGGGAGAACAGGAAGTGCTTATGTGGGCAGATTCGTACGCAGCCATGACTGCAAGAGTGACATGAAGAGTTAGAGCTGGTTTCCTCAGAGCTCCATCACTCTGGCCCTCTAAAAGGTCTTTATCTTCATCATGGTACTCTAGCAAGTCTCATTAGAAACTAGAGGAGAAACACCTCCACCTGCATGACTACTGCACACCACAAACACAACTCTTCATCCAAACATGACTATTTAACATGTAATAAGTGGTTAAATTTATTAAAATATGCCCATGAATCAAGTCGAGATCTTTAAATTACGTCTGCTTTTAAGGATTGTCACTTGTGAATCTCAGGGTCTGGAGAAGACACCTCGGCCAAGCATGTCAACAGTAAAAATCTAAATTTCCTGCTTGTTTCAGCAGTTTTATTGGTTAATAGCACTCCCACCCTCCACCTCCGCTCAATGAGCTCCTAAAGCTTCACCTAGCAAGTCCAACACTGCATCTGGAGTTGGTCTGTACATGTTACACAGAACTGACACCAAATGAGAACGACATAATCAGCTTTCTGTTTCTAAAGTTTCCTCTGATTTCTATGTGGTACGTCCTGTGATGGACTGGGGACCTGTCCAGGGTGTCCCCACAACCCTAGTGAGGATGGAGTAGCTCAGATAATAGATGGACACGCAGATTGGTTTTAAACTTAAGTGACTGCAGATCCTTTGACCTATCCTTCACTCGGCTGAATTAATCTAATCGATATCCATCACTAGATAGAAGACAGGAAGTCTCAGGGAGGAGACGAGGACATCGTCTCACATGGTTTAACTAAGCATGTTTTCAGGTTTATGTGATCAACTCTGCTGTTAACCTTCACTTCTCCTACAAATGTCCTCATAAAAGTCAAGTTATGAGGCTGTTTTTGTTGGTAATAAACGTTTCAGGCTGAAGTTTCTGAGTGATTCCTTTGCTTACAAAGCCTTGAATAAGCATCAGTATCAAAGTTATGTCTTACAGTTCTAGTAAGCATCTCCAAGGAGGAGGTAACAGGTGACCGGTCCTGGAAATCCAGGTTCAACAACTGACTCACCACATTGGGGCGCACGCGCACCTGCTACGAAGCTTTATCCACATCCAAGTAAATCATCCCCTTAATTTCAATGCCTCAAAATCAACGTTCAGCTGTCTCACCAGACAAGACGACAGAGTGATGCCGCTTCAGAGGGACCACCAAGGAGACTGATGTAGCAGTTTATTTTATAGTTTTAAACACATAAACGTGTGTGAAACCATCAAATCCAGGGAAAACAACTTTGAAGCATCAGCAAGATTGTTGCAGAGAAGAACTGAAAACCTGAGCCCTCCTTCATCAAACATTCGTAGAAACTGTCCTATATTCCTTCCTATGAATGAAATTTAGAATGTTCGTACAAATAGCCACAATCCTGATTTATGAAGAATGCGGTGGCCACTTGTACGCATGTTCCTTCGCAATCGAATGTTGATAAATCCCACCGATGCATACATAGGTGCTCGTGTTCGTTTGCAGTCATTTACATACATAAACGCTCTCAATTTAACCATATTTGGTCATGTCGTCAGCTCATGAGGGAAATCCCTGTGTTCCTTTCAAAAAGGAAAAAAGAAGGAAAAACTTCATTGACAGCGAGATCAAGGCTGAAGTAGAAGAGAATCGACCAAGTTGCAGAGGTTGTAAATGCGGAAGGGAGACAAGAGGTCCCTGTTAGAAATAAAATTATTAATAAAATTTGCTAAATAAATTAGGCATGAATAAATCCTTCTCACAAAATGCAGATTTATTACAAAACAACATCATTCCATCTGAAAAACAGAATCTTACCCGCTTGCGCAGGTTGCAGGTGAGGATGAGGTTGCGGGAGAAAGAATTGGCAAAAGCAGTGTAAAACTCCAACACTTTGAGCAAGGCATCCCTCCTGATGACGTGGAGATCGCAGTACGTAAGCGCTCGAACGTTGGCACACGCGTGGGCCAGAGTGGTTTCTTTCCAAAAGACGTCTCCAAACACATCTCCTTTACCTGAGGACACAGTGATTTATTGTTCAGATGTTAGCAGTTTTACTAAATCATTCACCTGGATTTGTTTGTTGTTTTGACAGAACTTACTCTGATCTTTTTTCAGACCACTTCTATGGTAACACATTATTCTAGTAACTTTAATAACTTCCGACCAATTTCTAACCTTCCTTTCATCAAATTCTTGAACCAACTGTAACTTCACAACTCCATTAGCGTCTACCTGCCAATAGTTTATATAAACGGTTCCAGTCAGGTTTCCGCCATCTCCACAGCACTGAAACGGCACTAATTAAGATAACTAATGAACTTCTAATGGCTGCCGACTCAGGCTTAATCTCTGTCCTCGTTCTCCTTGACCTCAGTGCTGTATTTGACACCGTCTGTCACTCCGCCCTCCTGAAAAGACTGCCCGCAATAGGAATATCTCACATTTCATTTAAGCGATTCAAGTCATCTCTTACAAATGGGACTGAATTTATTAAGTTAAACACATTTACCTCCACTTCTACTTGTGCAGTATCTGGGGTTGCTCAAGGTTCTCTCCTCGGCACCCTACTATTCATAATTTATCTGCTCCCTTTAGGTTCAATCTTTCATAAACATCAACTTTCACTGTTACACTGACTACACCCAGTTATATAGTCAAAACTTCCAAAACCTGCCCAGAACCTACTCAGGTTTGACTTTCCTCTCTGCTGGTGGGCATCACACATACACACACATGCGTGTTGGATACACAGCTCAGCCAGCCGACAGAGGACAGGCTGCATTCACAGACAAGTCTGTCACCTAAACATTTCACAAGAACAGAACCAGACTCTAAACTGAACATGTAAAACAACCTCTTAAATCCATCCATCCATTTCCTGGGTTGCAGGGGCAGCAGCCCAGACTTCCCTCTCTCCAAACACTCCCCTGGGGGAATCCCAAGGCATTCTCTGACAAGACGAGAAACATAGTCCCTCCAGCGTGTCCTGGGTCTTCCTTTAGGTCTCCTGCTAGTTGGATGTACCCAGAGAACCTCACCAGGGAGGCGTCCAGGAGGCATCCTAAACAGATGCCCAAGCCACCTCAACTGGCTCCTCTTGATGTGGAGGAGCAGCAGATCTACTCCGAGCCCCTCCCGGATGACCAAGTTTCTCACCCTACTCACTCTCACTCTAAGGGAGAAAACCTTTTTTGCCATTTGTATCTCATTCTTTCGGTCAGTACCTAAAGCTTGTGACCATAGATGAGGGTAGGAACGTTGATCGACCGGTAAATCAAGAGCTTCGCCTTCCGGCTCAGCGCTCTTTTCACCAACGACAGACCGGTACAACGCCCACATCACTGCAGACACAGCACCAATCTGCCTATTGGTCTCACACTCCATCTTTTCCTCATTTGTGAACAAGACCCCGAGATCTACACTTCTCCACTTGGGGCAGGACCTCGTCTCTGTCCCGAAGAAGGCATTCTACCCTTTCCCGACTCAAGACCGTGGTTTCGGATTTAGAGGAGCTTATTTTTATCCCAGCTGCTTCACACTCAGCTGCAAACCGCTCCAGCAAAAGCTGATGAAGCTAACAGGAACACATCATCTGCAAAAATAGACCTGATCCTTACAGCACCAAAATTAAATGAAACTTCCAAATGACACAGAGAACGGAACATTGAGACCTTTTGCTGTTAGAGAACAGTTTGATGGATGGATTGTTAGGCTCACAACGTTCAAAATGATTGGATGAAGTTCTTCCAGGATTGTACATAATTTATTGGTTGCCATCAGCATGTGAAGAGCATTTCAAGAAATTTTTCAGGCGAATTTAAAATATCTTTGAAAAATAGAAATGTTTGAGATATGGTTGTTACTCTTGCAGGATGTTCATAGGATATCTTTGCATTTGACCAATTATTTGTTGGGTCAAATTTCACCCAAACATTTTCTCCTTCCGACACTTCTGTATATAATAAAATGTATAGACAGAAAAAGTAGAAACAACTTTTATCCTTGACTAACTATCTAAACATGCCAGGATTTACCCCTTGCAAATTCTCATTAAACCTACTCTGACCCTAAAGCCTCCAGATGGAGCAATAGGATTAGCACCTTCATAACAAACCTGCCACAAGTCCTATACATGTCTGCTGCCCTCTGGTGGATGATCTAGGTGGTAAGGGCCTGCTAAACTAGGAGGGAAGCCCAAATGACCTTATCTTTAGGGATCCACTCCAGCTCCTCCTGGACGATCCATATGCATCACCAGACCAGAGAGAATATAATATCAATCCAAATAGAGCGCTGGAGGTCTTATTGCTGATAAACAAGCACAGATATAGATTGTGACTATGCTGGATCAAGGCTTTGGACGATGTAGACGGGCCCCCTATTTATAAACTGGGCAGGACGGGGGAGTGCGCAAGTCCTGAGGTGAAAACAGGCTCGACACAAGGTTGCCCTCGGAAGCTGGAGGTGAACCATCACTGGTTTCACCCCATTGGAGACAGGAAAGGGACCAATGAATCGAGAAGCCCTGGTGGAAGTCAGCCTTTGCTAGGAGTGAGGTATTTTTTAGAATATTTAGAGACAGTCTTTGCTTTTGTTTCACATGGACTGGATAGCCTTTAAAAGTAACCTTTGCACATCATGCACCTGTAGAACCACCACATAATGCCTTGGTGGACGTAGTCCCAAAGTTTTTCCCAGATCACCAAAACACAGGAATTAGAAAACCAAACTCTTAGCATCTTTGCATGGATGAAGATCTGTCCCATTGTTCTATGACCTGGATGATAGTCCGACTGCTTCAACACACTAGAGTAAACTTTCCTAGGGAGGCTGAGAAGTGTGACCTCAATAACTGTAGCACAACAATTAGACCATTGTTCGTGTCTTCTACTGCAATGACTTTTCTCAGATTCTTCTTACAGATAAAGGTTATCCAATATTCTCCGAGGTCCCTTTGATGCACAGTTATGATACATTTTCTAAAGTCACTGAAAGCAGGACTAATTGGCTGTTATGTTATCAGTGTTTGCGAAAACTTTTCAGCCACGCCTGCCAAACTGGTAGACGTGAGAGCGTCTCACGCAGGACATTTTTGAACCACGTAGGACAAAATCCTCGCGGGCTTCAGACTTGTATCTATTTAACAGTGGGTATTGTAGTGACCTCTGACCTTTACATATTATACATATTTTTATTGTGACAATAATCTGTTGACATAATTTGAAAAAAGAACCATCAATGTGATTTTCTGCCAAATTCATAAAATGAGGATTAACAGAATTTATTAGGAAATTAATAGAGATCATATAATTATTATAAATGATTATGAAACACCAGAAACAACATATTATATATGAAAATATTTCTAAATATTGTAATGATCCATAAAGGCTTTCTGTGACTGATGTTGTAGCCTGGTGTTACTGTTCCTTTAAGAGACGCTGTGGCTGGTTGAGGTGAAACTGGAAGTTGGAGATGCGGGTTTATTTCAGCTGTTTGTTAAACTACTCTAATAAACTGCTGTTAAGGACAAAATGTCATTCTGTCTGATGATTTAGTTCATCACAAATATCACAATATGAAGAAATTATCTCTTTTTTTGGGGGGGGGGGGGGGGGTTGCACTGTGCCGTGGTCCCCGAAATGCCTAGAAACGGCCCTGGGTGTGGGACTGAGTTTTGAAGGTGATCTGAATTGTATCAAATAAATAAATATTACATGCTTATAAATTATTATTATTATAAAATTACAAACGTGTAGTGGACATATCTGCCTACATTTTCCTTTTCAAACACTGTTTTGTTTTTTATGCGACTATTTCCTGTCCTGCTGTCTCTTAGCTGCATCTCCTCTCAATTCTCCAGAAAAACTGCTGCCTGGCTTCTTACTTTTCACCTCACAAGTTCCTTTTGAAATTAGCAGATCAAAAAGATCCGTCGACCGCAAAAATAGCGGAATGTGCGGCCGCGCCAGTGAGGTGACGTCACCCATGCACGGGAGATGATCCCTGCAGCAGCATAGCGCGTCAGGCACAATGAAAGAGAGTATGAGCAAACGTGAACGATCGCGTGTTAATTATGTTTTTTTTTGGGTGGCGCCACTTTGTGAATGTTACTGTGGCCGTGCGCACGACGCAGCTGCCCGGCGGAGCGCATCAGTAATCAGCGCTCTGCCGCTGTCCATCCTCTCCGCCCAATAGAAGACCCGCTACACTGAGAGTCCAAATAAATAATGAAATATATGTAGAAACTAGATCTTTTGAGGGGGAAGTCAACAAACAGTCTGCAGTTTTCAGGAAGTTTATTTTATTTTGGCACGTTCAGAGTAGACGCACGGCGTCGGTCATAATGTCCGACGATGTGAAGTTTTTCGTCGGACAATATTAAATCACGTCGGTAATGTCCGACTGTCCGACGTGTTTTCGCAAACACTGTGTTATCTAATTGTGCTCCAACTGTGTTTAAAAGAAACCAATATGTAAACCAATTACTCTGGAGATGTTCTTGTCTACCTAAGCACCGAGTCATGCTTAACATTGTGACAGATGTGTTGCTGATGCAGACTGTTGCTGTAACTAGTTTCCACAATCAGCAAAAAAAAAGAAATGGTGAGTGTGAGCACTCATAATGCTTTATCTTGCAGAGCAGGTAGCCAAATGGGTGGGAGGCTTTTCAGTCTGCTGATGTGCTGATACCGCTGAAGCTGCTGTCAGGCCATTATCCTGAGTTGTGTGGGTGGGGAGACATTTGTATCACTGTGGTTCAGTGACACTGATTTTCACCAGCAGCAGCATTATTGGGCCCTTCTGCATCAGAGGTATCATCACATACAGCATCATATTTAATGACTGTAAACTAATGTTGATCTGACTAAAAGGTCACCGTTTTAATTTTGTCCACTGGAGTCATCTCACATTTTAATGAAACTCATTTTCTTCTGAACAAGAGGAACCTGAACGATTCAAGGTGATAATCCCATCCACTTATGCTAATTACACCATTCATTAAAATAGCTGGTGTATTAATTAAAAAAAGAAAATCCACAGCACATTTACATGAGATGAGCTTTCAATACTTCTATTTCCCACAGAACCAACTATTAGTCCAGGATGAGCCGTCCAGTTGACAGAATGTCTGAACATCTAACCAGCGTGTGTGTGTGTGTGTGTGTGTGTGTGTGTGTGTGTGTGTGTGTGTGTGTGTGTGTGTGTGTATACACACACTTGTTTAGGCCTACTGCTATTTTACTACTGTCTCTTGATATATTTTGATGTATTTTGCTGTCTATATTCTATTTCTGATGACAATAAAAGTAGTTTTGAGACATTTGATTGTTTTTATTTAAATTTTTATATGACACATTTTATAGTAAGTATAAATATTTGGTTTTTAGATTTTCTGTTATCTGGTAGCATTTTCTTGTCATTGATGTACTAAACTTGGTCTATTAATTTAATCACTTTGTTTATTCAATGATTATCTTAATTTTTTCTTAGAATATTTTGACACTCAGGCCAGAACATATGTAAAAATACAGAATGGATTTTAAAACATGTTGTAATTTTGACGGTTTGCACACATTTATTGTAATTATCCATTTCTAGTGATTAGATAAAGGAGGAAAATAGGACAGATATAATAACTCATTAATTGGGTTATTAAAACCCAGCAGTAATGGTTAAAATAACATAAATTCTGGGTTGAAAATACATACCCAACAATTGGGTAGAATCAACCTGTCATGATTCCACCCTGTCCTGCCAATACCTGTCATGTTTTTCTCTGCCTGTCCTCTATCTGCTAATCAGATCTCATCCAGTTCACCTGAGCGCTGGCTGATTGACTCCAGCCTCACCTGTGCGCTTCCCCATTTTAGCACAGCTCAGTTTCTGTTTCCCTGCCAGATTATCGACAGCCTTGTGCCAGTAGAGGCTCCAGCGTTATTTTCAACCAAGCCTTCTGACTGTGTGACCACGTTTCTGTCCACGGATTCTGCCTGCCTTGCCCCTCACGGATTTTCTCGCTCATCTGTCATCTGGATTCCCGACCTTGGCTCTGCACTCTGACTACTGATCTCTGCTCGCCCCTCCTGATATGTATTGCTGACTTCTGCCTGCCGTTTATGACCTTGCCTGTCCCTCACATTGAATTTGGATTTTGGATTCATGAACTTCTGCTTTGGTGGTGGAACTAACTTTCTGTGTCATTTGAGGAGAGGAGATAAATCCACACATGGAACAGGAGCTCCTAAGACCGGCACTGCCACAGCCCCGCCCTCTCTCCCTGTCTCCGCAGCGAGGGGTTCCCCTTTTCCCCGCCTCCCTGACAGCATACTCGCTGTGGTTCTGTTATCCTTCGACATATTAATAAAGACCCTTAAATAACGTTTACTCCTGTGTTTTGGCTGAATTTCCGGGTCCTCTGGGTTTTTCATTACACAACCCAATGGTTTTGTTAGCAATAACCCAAATTTCTGTGTTAAAATAACCCAGTGCTGGGTGTGACCACTATTGACCCAGTGGCTGGGTTAAAATTGGGTTCTTTTCAACCCAATGTTTTTTAGAGTGATACAGGCCATTCTAAAACCCCTAAACCAGCCTTGCTGTGAAAAGAGCTGTTAACCCCTCCCACTTGGCCAGACATGAATATGATAATGAGCTGCTTGCTGATTGGTTGGTTGCCCTAGAAGGCCTCAGACACTGGAGACATGCAGGTTTGAGGAGGCGTGGCTCCCCATTATGACGTGTTAAGGAAGGTTTTCTCAGAACAGAAGTTTTTCTCTCACCTTTTTCAACTTTCTAATCTACATAAAAAGTAGGTCAAACACGGCTTTGACTTTTTGGCATGCTACCTTTGACCACCCAAGCTGTCGTATTCAACAACAAGGAAAATGTTGGTTTACATTCTAGGTCCCCTTTAATGGTCAAACTTCCTATAATAGAATTATTAGTTTAAATTTACAAAACAAGATTCTGTGTCTGCACTGAGCTTCTGATTGTCCAATGGATGCTCCATGCCAGACCTGAAACCAGATCTGTTTTAATGCATTTATTCATATTAAATTGTTGAAAGCTTTTTAAGGCCATCAGCAAAAAATATGAAAAAAGCACTCATTGGGATGAGGAAAAACCAGAATCCATGTAGTCTAGAAGATAACACCACCTCTGGTTGGCTCCAAGATCATTTCTAATTCCCTTTATGAAAACAAATGGAACATTGTCCTTGTTACTTTTTCCTTACGTTGTTGCATGTTAATTTATTTCTTTTTCTTTTACATTAATTAGTTATTTGACACTTAAAAACACATTTTTTGTGTAGAGGGGAGGCTTTACTCACCAACATGAGAGGGAAGAGAAAAGTCATGCAGTAATATCAGTGATTTAAGAAGATCTATATTTTGATGCCAAAAAAATGCATCAAAGTGAGAGCGCCAAACACGTGCATGAATAACAACTCATAACATTTCAAAGTCAGCGAAATGAGTTAGCCTCCTTTCATTTATAAAACTTAAGACTGCTAGGTGCATCATGTGTTTATCCTGCAGACTATAATCAGCTGTTACATCTATTAAACAGCTGAACTCCACATTAAAGTTTTCCAACACTGAGAAATGGATTAAATGTGTGGCTGACTGAAACCAACCTACAAACAAACAAAGCCCAGCAGGAGTTGGGATGCCGGTCTGGGGTGGTGACAGTGTTTGGCGGTGAAAAGTCCCTGCACTGGGAGTCAAGAGCAGCAGATGACCCGGAATAAAAATCAGACGGAGTCTAGTCTGCTGCTGGAAGTACAACAAACATCCTGGGATCAAGATTCAGCAGCGTTTTAGGGCCGGAATACACTTGCTGTTTAACTTCGCGTTGGCGCAGGCTGCGTCTTTGTTCATATACTTACTGCTACACGGCACTGCACTGCCACTAGGCCACCGGATCTGGTCTACTTCTAATAACGTAATCATTCTTTTAAAGTTTCACTGAAAGTCTCTCATATTCTACTAAACTTTTTTCTGTTCTTCCCATTTTTAATCTATTTATACTATAATCTGTTCTATTATGCCTATTTTCTGAGCCTCCATCTGTACTTTTCTTCCTACTCCTCTCAGCCAACTATTCTTACAAGATCTAAAGACAAAAGTGCGTCTCTCTTTCTTCCTGTTTCCCTGGTTGATTCTAATTGTTTCATTTTACACCATTATTCTGCTTTCTCACACTTCTGCAACATGCAGGTACAGTTTCCTTTCTGTTAAAAGGACACAGATACCGGGAACGGGTCCGATGTCATGGAGAGAACAACAAGAACATTCATTTGAGTGAAGACATCTTTTTAGTCTCATTTCCCTTCCCTCACCCCTATAACCTTTATGTTTTGATCCGACTTTTTCACTCTTTTATTGACTTTTACTCCAACATTACATCCTTGAAAAATAACTAAATAAGTTATTTTTAAATAAATATGATTTCCAGAGTTTAACACATCTTGGATTATAGATGAGAAAAAAGTTGCTCACTGGTTTCATTTATTTTTAACAGCAGATATCTTGTGTTTTATGTGTTTTATGACACCCAAAGGATAAGGAAGTCTGAATATGAAAAATCTGCAGCCGCAGTAAATCAGACAGGCAAATAAGAAAACCAGAGGAGGATATTCCTGATTCATTGTGGATATTTACACTTTTATTTTTAGCTGAGACACTTTGTTTTATTATAGCAAATTAAGACAATGTAAAATGATCAGTCACTGTTTTCTGTCAGTGTTTCAGCAAGTGTTTGGTTTTAGGATCTACATGTCTAAAACAAGTCATTTCAAAAAGTCCCTGTTTGTGATGTCACAAACAGGGAAATGAGTAGGGGTGTTCCAAAAAGGGTACTTCACGATTCGATTCGATTTCGATTATGGGAGCTTCGATGCTTCGATTCTTCGATTATAATGGTTGTTGGTTCGATTCGATTACTGGTGCCACGATTATTCGATTATTAACATTTTTAATGCTTTTTTTCATACGAGATTGATTGTCTTCTTCTTTGTCTACATTTGTAAATAAATAACCTATCAATTAACTCAGTTCCTCTAAAACTACTCTCAGTAAGTAAATACTTTTTTTTTACATTTAACTATTTTTCAAAGACAAAATCTTATTTTATGACTGTATGACGTGTGTAAATATTTGCACTTTGACCAACTTAACTTCGATCAGGGAAAGCTTTAAACATTTAAAACCTGCTAGGGAAACATTTTTTCTCTCCTTCCTTTACTTTATTTAACAACAGAACATTATTACATTACATTATAACATTATTAGAAAACAGTTCAATAACGTGCAAAACAACATGTTGTCACCTCAACTGTCTTACAGCTTTGGAGATATTGAATAACATTTCATTTCTACTGCTAACAATGTAATGGTGGCATGTCTATAATGTACGGGTTGGCAATAATCCAGTTTAAATTACGTTCACAGATAGAAGTGTTTGTGAATTAAATAGTATTACGGCTTGCCATAGCCCTGGAGCGGTGTGTTGCGCAATCTCGTAGCAACAACATCGTGAGTCCTGGTAGCTGCTGTGGCGCTGCTCCATAGCGCTGCAGACAGCTACGAATAAACAGGATGGTGGGACTTTTCTTCCGCTTGTAGAGTTTAGTCATTCTTAGTTCCAAGATCATCGTGTTCTTTTGGAACCCACGGCGTGAGTCTGCTATCCGCTAGCTTAGTTAGCATTAGCCAACCTGCCCGTAGCTGCGCGTTTGATCCCAAACTTTGGACCATTTCTGCTGGTTCCTCTATTTTCCTCCACAACACCTAGATTACCACATTGTGCGCCAGTAAAAAGCATCTTCCTTACACAAAAACAAATAACTTACATTTGTTAAGGCTCCGGTTACGTGTAATTTCTTTTCAGTACCGGCTTTGCAACAAAGCTTTCACGTTATTTATTTTTTTAAGCATGGACGTTCATTAATCGATTCTGAATCCTCACGTGTAGCTTTGCGATGCATCGCCACATCGATGAAATGCACCCACCCCTAGAAATGAGTATAGAGCTATCTCACGTGTAAGACAGAGCTTTTGTTGGAAGAGTAGTGGCTCTACTCCAAGCTCCTCCCGGATATCGGACCTTCTCAGCTTATAGCAGCTTGAGTGGGGGATGGGTGGGCGTGGCCAGCTCCAGCAGGTTTTCTTAAAGTGACAGAGCCCTGAAACGGCTCATTCTGGAAAGTACTGAAACTTTCAAGAATAAAACTGCTGAAATCGCTTCACGTGAGAAGGGTTAAGAGCAAAGAACTTCATAAACATGTTTTGTATCGACTAAATATATTCACTCATAATACTTGAAGTTGCACTTAGTAATCACTGACCAGAGTTAAAGTAATTTGAAATTATAAAACCACATACCTAAGATGGCGATAACTTCATCGTCCTGGATGACCTCAAGTGACCCCGATACAACAAAGCAGAGGGTGTCAACACTCTCCCCAGAATGGTAGATCAGGTCTCCCGGAGCACAGTGGATGGTCTGAAACTCCACAGCCAGGGAGCGCAGGCAGCCATCACTGGCCAATCGGAACGCCGGATGTTCGTTGAACACCTGAATGTGGTGAAATTAGTTCTGACTGTTAGAGATTATTCTGTTTAGGTGAGTCATGTCACAGGAGCAGAGTCATTTTTGGTTCAAATGGCAAGATACCTATGTGAAATTTAATGGTCTACAGCTATGTTTTTTGTAGATGAACATTTTTGTTGGTTTGTTTTTCAAAAAGCCCCCCCTCCCCTATCAGATGATAAGCTAAAGCTATATCATGGGCATCTGTAACTTTGTTGCTTCTTTGTTGAATTTTGTTTCTATGACTCCAAAAGTGCATGAAAATGAAAGATAACTCTGGGGGGGATTGGCAACCAAATCAGATTAATCTGCAAATGCATTCAGACAAAATAAAGAAACTTTGAGACTACACTTTAATAAATTAGGTTTGCACCATCATTTTTTTGCAGATAGATTTGTAGCCAAACTAAGCTGCTGCAACCAAGTGCAAAAATAAAAATGACTGGTCTTTAAAAACTGAATGTTTCAACATACTAACAGGTCGGAGTTGATGTGAGACCTCTGTATAAAAGCCAACTTTATCAGGTGATTAAAAAAAACCAGAAATCAAAGACTCAACCTACAAAGTACAGATTTTTTTTTGCCAAAGAGACAGCATAGGACACTTGCCTTCCTGTTGAGATGTACACAGATGTCTGCTCTCATGTCCTTGGGACAGATAGACAAGACCTGAAACAGAAGAAAACACATCACGTGTTATTGTTCCTAAATTTTACTTTGAGACTAGAGGGCAGCCAAAACCAGACATTTGGCAAAAGTCTAATAGGAGCGAGCTGACCCTTAAGACAAGTATTTCACATAAAACATTTTCAATATTTTCATCATAAAATAAACCTTTTTAATTGCACATTTTATTAAAAATATCTACATCAGTTGAAAATATACTATGATGGAATCAAAAAAAGCACAACTGTACATCTTGTATAGCACTAATAATACTAATAAATGCTGGTGAAGGTTCTCAGTCATCCAGGTCATGGTAATCCAAGGGGTTCAAATGAAGGCAACTGGACTTCTTTGGTTTCTTGAAGACGTTTCGCTTCTCATCCGAGGAGCTTTGTCAATTCTGACTGGAATATGGGAGGGTCGATCTTATAAACTGTAGCTGTCTATTGTTGCTCAACGAGCAGCATCTGCCTGTGAATGCCCCTCCTCCCTACCTCTTGATGAGTCGTTACCATCGTTAGCCTCTATTGTTTGTGAGTCGTTGTTTTGATTAGATGCAGGAGGGTGTGAACTGGACTGAAACTGTTTTGGAACTTGGTTCAATGCTGCATTGTAGGTGCTGGAAAGGTGAAACCTGAGTCCTCCTCCTCTATTTAATGATGGTTTCTCCATTTTGACATAGATGGCTTCCTTCACTCCTCTCTCAAACCATCTATCTTCTCTGTCCAGAATGTGGACTTTGTCATCTTCAAGGGTGTGTCCCTTGTCCTTCAGGTGTTGGTGGACTGCAGAGTCTTGGCCTGAAGAGGTGGCTCTCCTGTGCTGTGCCATGCGCTTGTGTAGTTGTTGTTTAGTTTCCCCTATGTAAAGCTCTGGACAGTCCTCACTGCATTGGACTGCATAAACGACGCCGCTCCGCTTCTGTTTGGTTTATAAGATCGACCCTCCCATATTCCAGTCAGAATTGACAAAGCTCCTCGGATGAGAAGCGAAACGTCTTCAAGAAACCAAAGAAGTCCAGTTGCCTTCATTTGAACCCCTTGGAATACTAATAAATGTTTTTAAGAAAGTCAAAGAGCTTCTTGGTCTGAAAGGATAAACTGACATGTGGACTCTTACCTTTTCGGTGTCGATGCCTTTAGACATGGACCAGGTGGAGACGATGTAGTCCATGACTCTTTCACTCAGACCTTTGGGAACCTGGTACAGCTTCAGGAAGTCCCTGACGTTGTTAAGCATCTCATGGTAGCGGTTGGTGTTGGCGTACATCTGCTGGAAGATGGTCGTCACGTTTCCAAAGATGGTGGCATAAAGAAGAGCTACAGCGGGATACAAAAACAACAGTACTTACAACCTTTCTTTTTCTGTCTACACACAATGTACATAAAAAAAATACATTAGAAACTACAAGTCCTTACCCCACAGCATTAAATATCCAGACACACTCATAATCAGTAAAGCCTAATTTATACTTCTCTGTCTGCGTCAGTACGGAGACACGCAGCGCCATTTTGCGTCGACGCAAGGGTTCGTGGAGGGTGACGGAGACATGCCCCCAAAAATAACTGTCCGTTGAGAGCCACGGAGAGCGCAAGCCTGTGTTTGGTCAGGACGCTGCTTCCACAGCACCGCCATTGCCGACTCAAAAAATAAAGAGAGCTGAAGATATTTAGCGGCAGACACGGAGTAGATTGAAGAACGCCTTGCGGAAAAAGTTAAAAAATATGAAAGTTTATTCACCCGTGACTGAAGGAGTACAAAGATACGCAGCGAGCGTTTTACTCGTGGACGGAACTGATGAGAAACGTGGGTTTAGAAATGCCAACCGCATGACGAGGTAGAAGAGGATAATTCGTCCGTGTTAAAAACTCTCTAAAATACATTAAAACAATGTAAACCCAGTAGTAAATAAAATATCGTAGACCGGATACGTGGCTGTATGGCGGCAGCATACACCAGAAAAGTGCTACGCCCTCTGCTGTCCAGGCGTGGGGTTGCTTTGCAACACCCCCTAGCCAACGAAGAAGTACACTGCTCACAAAAATTAAAGGAACACTTTTTTTATTGGGCCTGGCATGAAATCAATGAAACCTGTCTGATAATTTTCTGGTTGATTAAGCAGCTGAGGGCATTGTTTATCACTTTCAGCTGTATTGGTGTTCATGGACTTAACGACAGGTGCACTAAAGTGGCAACAATTACAAAACCCTCAAAACAGGACTGGTTTAACATGTGGAGGTCATTTCAAGTTTCTCCCTCTTGATCTTTTTTGGCTGGTTTTCCACTCGTGCTAGTTTTGGCTTGAGTAATTATCTCTACTGGCAGCATGAGGCGATTCCTTAACCCTACAGAAGTTGCACAGGTTGTCCAACTTCTCCAGGATGGCACATCCACACGTGCTGCAGCAAGAAGGTTTAATGTGTCTCCCAGCACAATCTCCAGAACATGGAGGAGATTTCAGGAGACTGGCGGTTATTCTCTGAGAGCTGGACAGGGCCGTAGAAGGTCCACAACCCATCAGCAGGACCGATACCTGCTCCTTTGTGCAAGGCGGAACAGGCTGAGCACTGCTCGTGCCCTACAGAATGACCTCCAGAGGGCCACTGGTGTGAATGTCTCTACCCAAACAATCAGGAACAGACTTCATGAAGATGGCCTGATGGCCCGACGTCCTGTAGTGGGCCCTGTGCTCACTGCCCAGCACCGTAGAGCTCGACTGGCATTTGATCAAGAACACCAGAATTGGCAAGTCCGCCACTGGCGCCCTGTACTTTTTACAGACGAGAGCAGGTTCACCCTGAGCACCTGTGATAGACGTGAAAGAGTCTGGAGAAGACATGGAGAACATTATGCTGCCTGCAACGTCGTTCAACATGACAGGTTTGGTGGTGGGTCAGTGATGGTCTGGGGAGGCATATCCATGGAGGGACGCACAGACCTCTACTGCCTAGGAAATGGTGCTCTGACTGCCATAAGGTATCCAGATGAAATCCTTGAACCCTTTGTCAGACCCTAAGCTGATGCAGTAGGTCCTGGTTTTCTCCTAATGCACCACAATGCCCGGCCTCATGTGGCAAGAGTATGCAGGCAGTACCTGGAGGATGAAGGAATTGAAACAATTGAATGGCCTTCACGATCCCCTGACTTAAACCCAATAGAACATCTGTGGGACATTATGTTTCGGTCCATTAGGCGGCGCCAGGTTGCTCCTCAGACTGTACAAGAGCTCAGGGATGCCCTCACACAGATCTGGGAGGAAATGCCACAAGACACCATCCGTTGTCTCATTAGGAGCATGCCCCGACGTTGTCAAGCGTGCACACAAGCTCGTGGGGGCCACACAAGATACTGAAAAGCATTTTGAGTTGCAGAAATTAAGTTTTTGAAATAATGGACTAGCCTGCCACATCTTCATTTCACTCTGATTTTAGGGTGTTTTAGATTTTAGGGCGGCCCAGAAACATCTAAGAAAACTGCAAATAGCTCAGAACAGAGCAGCGAGAGTGGTCTTGAACTGTCCTCTTCGAACCAATGTGCACGAGATGCATCTCAAATTGTTTTGGTTAACTGTGGAGGCAAAAGCAAAAAAACAGCCTTTTGATGTTTATGCAAAAAGTCACGAATAACACTACTCACCATTCTAAAGAAAGAATATTACTGAGTGGATATTGTCATGACCACGTAACACGCCTAGTAAGCAATAATATGGTTATAGTTCCTAGACCGAGAAGTAATTTTATGAAGAAAACTATTCTGTACAGAGGGACTGTCGAATGGAATTCACTCCCTGGTAGTGTTAGGGAAATCCAAAATAAGAGTAATTTTAGGAAGATCATAGGAAAAACGCTATTGTATTGAAAGCATTGATGAGCAGACTGGTATTTTCAGAAAGCACTGCAGGGTAAAGGGATCTTGTCGAGGGTATTGGTTGGCTATTATAGCTTTTAAAATTTTTAAATTTTAAATGTAATATTTTGAATGTTTTATGGATTGTTAAATGTATTGTATTTTGAAATAATGTCCCCAGGAAGATTAGCAACCACTGCTGTGGAAGCTAATGGGGATCCAAATAAACAATAAATAAATAAAAAAGACCTAAGCGTAAGAATCCATGAGAAACACTTAAAACATTCAGACCTGATGACACTTAATTCAGGCTTCTGTCTTTCATGCCTGATGTGATTCGGCTCATCAGCACCTCAGTGGCCGACTGTGTTACATTTACACAGAATTGTTTAATAGTTCACTATGTACTCATACATACAGCAACCATGTGCTCTGCAGAGGAGGAGTAGCTCTCCCTTGATGATGGAGCTGCTCTCCTAATTCCTAAGGCTGAGCCAGGCCACCTTATGGAGGAAGATCAGTTCAGCTGCTTGTCTCCAGGATCTTTCCTTACAAACTGAAGCAGTAACCTTATTACTGCAAACAAGCCTCAATCACTTCATTCTGTCTCGATTCTTAAACAGGATACCAACATGCTCCCCTTGAAGAAAAGACTCAATCCAGAGGGACCATTGGCCTCAGACCTTAAGGAGCCGCCTCTCATGCTTCATACTAAGAAACGTTCCAGTGCACACTGACGGCAACATTTTAAAGTAGCTTACAAGATTGAATCATCTGAGGATCCCCAAAACCTACTGGGGTCTTCAAACCTCTTTTTAACGATATGATAGCTGTTTCACTGAGAGAATCATTTAAGCTTTACTACACTGATTAACATGTCTAGTAAAAAATAAATGAAAAACACCCAATATATTTCTTTTATGACCCAACCTACTTCATTTGTCTGCATTTAGCATGCTTTTCATTCACATTAAAACTATTTCTCTCATCGTTCTCCATGAGTTCCCGATCTAAGGTTTTGAAAACTACTAACTTAACTCGTAACTCAGATAGGGTAAAGACAGGATAGACCATAAGTAAGGATGGAAACTGATTTTTACCATTGTGTGTGATTTAGAATATGTCTGAAATGTTTTAAAAGTGAGTAAAAGTTCCATAATGATGCCTGCATGTAGTGAGACGCATGCCCTAGTAAACATGATGGCTGCCATGGTTTCACTTTTTGCCATCCTGCTGAAACTAGAACAGCTGAGGTGAGGCTAGCTCATTTCCTCTCCATGTTCAGGTTGTTGTATTTTTTCCTGTAGTATGGTCTAGCGTGTGCAAAAGCAATTTAATGAAAGTTGTTCTTCTAAATAACAGAAATTCAGATCATGTTTTCTCCTGGCTCTGCCCTGTCCCATCCGTCCTGTCACACGCACAACAGACTGCAGAAGCAGATACTGTCTCTCCTTTATTTTTGAAAAACACATGCAGGACTGTGCAAAAGTTTTAGGCAGGTGTGGAAAAAATGCTGCAAGGAAAGAATAATTTCAGAAATATAAATAACAATTGTTTATTTTTTTATCAATTTACAAAATGCAAAGTGAGCGGCCACAAACATCCAGCCAAAGTCATTAAGAACTAAAGAAGAACAAGAAGTTCTGGAAGTGATGGGCTGGCCCCCACAGAGCCCTGATCTCAGCATCATGGAGTGTGTCTGGGATTACATGAGAATGTGAGGAAGTCTACATCCACAGAAGATCTATGGTTAGTTCTCTAGGATGTTTGGAACAACCTACCAGCCCAGTTCCTTCAACAGCTGTGTTCAAGTGTAGCTAGAAGATCTGATGCTGTTTTGGAGGCAGAGGGTGGTCACACCAGATGTTGATTTCATTTACACTCATTGGTCACTTTATTGGGTACACCAACTGCTCATTAACGCAAATGACTAATCAGCCAATCACATGGTGGCAACTCAATGCATGTAGGCATGTTGACATGGTCAAGACGATCCGCTGCAGTTCAAACCGAGCTTCAGAACGGGGAAGAAAGGTGATTTAAGTGACTTTGAACGTGGCATGGTTGTTGGTGCCAGACGGGCTGGTCTGAGTATTTCAGAAACTGCTGGTCTTCTGGGATTGTCACACACAACCATCTCTAGGGTTTACAGAGAACGGTAGAAAAAGGGAAAACATCCAGTGAGCAAAAATGCCTTGTTGATGCCAGAGGTCAGAGGAGAATGGCCAGACTGGTTGGAGCTGATAGAAAGGCAACATTAACTCAAATAACCACTCGTTACAACCAAGGTATGCAGAAGAGCATCTCTGAATGTACAACACGTGGAACCTTGAGGCAGATGGGCTACAGCAGCAGAAGACCACACCGGGTGCCACTCCTGTCAGCTAAGAACAGGAAACTGAGGCTACAATTCACACAGGCTCACCAAAACTGGACAATAGAAGATTGAAAAAATGTTGCCTGGTCTGATGAGTCTCGATTTCTGCTGCGACATTCGGATGGTAGGGTCATAATTTGGCATCAACAACATGAAAGCATGGATCCATCCTGCCTTGTATCAACGGTTCAGGCTGGTGGTAGTGGTGTAATGGTGTGGGGGACATTTTCTTGGCACACTTTGGGCCCCTTAGTGCTAACTGATCATCGTTGCAACGCCACAACCTACCTGAGTATTGTTGCTGACCATGTCCATCCCTTTATGACCACAGTGTACCCATCTTCTGATGCTACTTCCAGCAGGATAATGCTCCATGTCATAAAGCTGGAATCATCTCAGTCTGGTTTCTTGAACACAACAATGAGTTCACTGTACTCAAATGGCCTCCACAGTCACCAGATCTCAATCCAATAGAGCACCTTTGGGATGTGGTGGAACGGGAGATTCATCATGGATGTGCAGCCGACAAATCTGCAGCAACTGTGTGATGCTATCATGTCAATATGGACCAAAGTCTGAGGAATGTTTCCAGTAGCTTGTTGAATCTATGCCACGAAGGATTAAAGCAGTTCTGAAAGCAAAAGGGGGTCCAACCCGGTACTAATAATAATAATAATACATTTCATTTGAAGCGCCTTTCAGGTCACCCAAGGTCACTTTACAGCAAGAAACAACTAAAAACACAATAACCAGAATCAATATAAAATCATAAGTCATAAGCCTTTAAGAACAGGTGGGTTTTGAATCTGGATTTAAAAAGGTGAAAGTTGTCAATGTTCCTGATGTCGGGGGGCAAGGAGTTCCAGAGACGAGGAGCAGAGCAGCTGAAAGCTCTGCTCCCCATAGTGCTGAGGAGGAATGAAGGAGTTACCAGATGGATGGAGGAGGAAGATCTGAGTACGCGGCAGGGGTTAGCAATGGTGATGAGGCTGGCAATATATGGTGAGCATGTGGAATGTATAGCTTTGAATGCAAGCAAAAGAAGTTTGAAAATGGATCTGATAGGAAGCCAGTGGAGCTGCTGAAGGACCGGGGTGATGTGGTGGAAGGTGTCAGTTCTACTAATGATACGTGCAGCTGAATTCTGAACAATTTGCAGTTTGTGAGTGAGTTTGCTAGGGAGACCACACAGAAGTGAGTTGCAGTAATCGAGGCGGGAAGTGACAAGGCTATTAACTAGGACGGCTGTAGCATCAGAGGTAAGGGAAGGGCGGAGACGATTTATGTTTCGTAGGTGAAAGTATGCAGACCGGGTTATGTTATTGATATGAGCCTGAAACGAGAGAGAGCTATCAAGGATGACACCCAGACTCTTAACCTGAGGGGAGGGGGAAACTGTGGTGTTGTCAATAGTTAGAGAGAAACTGTCAATTTTGGCGAGGTTGGACTTGGTACCGACCAAGAGAATTTCAGTTTTATTATCATTAAGTTTAAGAAAGTTGGAAGTGAACCAGTATTTAATTTCTGTCAGGCAGAGGGTGAGGGAGGATGGCGGGAGGGTTGAGTTAGGTTTACTAGAAATGTAGAGCTGGGTGTCATCCGCATAGCAGTGGAATTGTATACCAAATTTATGGAAGATATTGCCATGGGGGAGAATATAGATTATAAAGAGAAGAGGTCCCAGGACAGAGCCCTGGGGTACACCTGAGGAGACTGAAGAAGATTTGGAGGAGAATGATTTTAACTGAATGAACTGAGTGTGGTCAGTGAGATATGACTGAAACCAGTGAAGGGGGGTGTGAGTGATACCAATAGAAGAGAGTCTATTAAGGAGGACTGAATGAGAGATGGTGTCAAAGGCCGCACTCAGATCAAGGAGAATGAGAATGGAGACGAGACCAGAATCAGTAGCAATAAGTAAATCATTGGTTATTCAAATGAGCGCGGTTTCAGTGCTGTGATGTGGGCGGAAGCCAGACTGAAATTGTTCGTAGAGGTTATTGCAGGTAAGATGGGAATGAAGTTGTAATGCCACAGTTTTCTCAAGAACTTTTGAGATACTAGCAAGGTGTACCTAATAAAGTGGCCAGTGATTGCAGATTTCTTCTTTGTTCATTTTCTGCTTTTTGTTGATTGATGAAAATAAATGATTAACACCAAAACTTTTGCTCAATACTGTAAATCCAGATTACCTCAGATACACTAGTAAGAAAAAGCCAGATTAGTTAGATCATACCCACATATGAACAAATTCAACAACACTAACCGTTGTTTGAGTATGAGCTCCTAGGTTTGCTTTGGTCTTTTTTTTTTTTTGGAGCAACCCAGGCTTGTGTCGGAAAGTGTTTGGGTTCCATCTCTCCTCCACATGCTGCCAGCGCTGTGTCTGCATAATGGGACTACTGATGAAAACACCGCCATACAGTGCAGTTTGTAGCATCAGTATGTAAGCAATAGAGTGTAACATGAAATGATAGACGTTTTAATTTCATCATGTGATATTCTGTCATATCGCCCAGCCCTAACAGATACAAAGCATCTAAATCGTGTCTAATTCTGGCAACGGCACAAAGAGAAAAACTGGATTAGCAGCTAAGACAGAAAAACGGAGCAGGGCATCCACAGACGGAGAAGCCTACAGTGCAACGAGCCAGCAGATCCACTTCAGTCTACAGCCTTCCAAGAACCTCCAGAACCTTTCCTGGACCCTTTCAGCTGGTGAAGGAAGATTCTGACAACATTACCGAGGTGGAACTGAAGACTTGGAGACAGATCTCACCCCCACTAAACACAACACTCTTTAATTGGTTGGCTCGGTGGTTCCTGTGAAAAACCTCAGTAACCTCAACACAAAGAAAAGAGAAGGTTGGAGGTTTCTGTGCAGAGCTGGAAAAAAATAATAATAAAAACTAGCTTTAATAACGTTTTCCAGGTAAGGATTCAAATCTGTGTTGTAGAGATGGTGGAATATGATACTTGTAGGCTTTTAAGTGTCGAGGTAAGGACAAAAAGAGCAAAACAAACTGAAAAAATTTCCATTTGAGATCAGAAATAAGGGATAAAATGTGCTTCATGATATGTGGTGTCAAGAAAAGCTTCTGTTAAATAAGGCCTCCTTCACCCCCGGTAAAGATGCCACTACACCCTAAAAATATCAGTCAGAATATCGATTTGTTCCAAATGTCTCAGGTAGTTTGAGTGCATATTCTGTAAAACTGACTCATTTCAGTTTTCTGTTTGCTAAAATGTTCATTAGTTGTAGGCAGCAGCCACTTTGCATGAGGTTGACTTCAAAAGTTGTAGATGAACATCCCAAGAGCAGTGATGGGCAGTAATGCATTACTGTAATCAAACTTTTTTCAAGTAACATGCAAAGGAAGGGATTACATTTGCGAAAGCAATACTTAGATTACTGTTACTTCACTGCAAGAGTGCTAGTTATTGCATTACTAAACTGTGATTTGTTTGTGAGAGCGTCTCAAGCCAATCACGTATGAGCGTGCACCATCAGTGCTAGGACACGTGTAGATCATCAAGAGTCAACATGGATCACATGTGTGTGTGTGTGTGTGTGTGTGTGTGTGTGTGTGTGTGTGTGTGTGTGTGTGTGTGTGTGTGTGTGTTCTTGTATTTACTACATACTGGGGACCATCGCAAGTTTTTACCCAACACAGGACATTTTTAAAGAAGTTAAAGTCCCACTAGTTGTCACATACACTGGTGTGTGTGAAATTTGTTCTCCGCATTTGACCCATCCCCTGGGGGAGCGGTGAGCTGCAGACACAGCCGCGCTCGGGAACCATTTGGTGGTTTAACCCCCCAATCCAACCCCTTAATGCTGAGTGTCAAGCAGGGAGGCATTGGGTCCCATTTTTTCAAAGTCTTTGGTATGACCCAACCGGGATTTGAACCCCGATCTCCCAGTCTCAGGGCGGACACTCAAACCACTAGGCCACTGAGCTGACTTTTCAAAGTCAGGACATTTTTGTGGTCCTTACTTTATTTAGTTTTTTAATGCTTACCAGTTAGTTTTAGAGGTATGGTGTGAGTTAAGATTTTGTTGAGGTTAGGGTTAGGAATACAGCAACACTGGTTATGGTTAGCGTATGGGTTAGGCATAATACAGTCTTAAAAATGAATGGAAGTCAATGGATGGTCCTCACTATAATAGACAGACAGACATGTGTGTGTGCGTGCGTGCGTGCGTGCGTGCGTGTGTGTGTGTGTGTGTGTGTGTGTGTGTGTGTGTGTGTGTGTGTGTGTGTGTGTGTGTGTGTGTGTGTGTGTGTGTGTGTGTGTGTGTGCTTATGGTTTGCGAGCCCAATTTGTCAGGTTACACACCAGCATTATGAAACCAGTCGGTTTATGAGACCATTTTTGATGGTCTCATAATTTGTGACATTTAAAGTGTTGCAATTTTTGACAAATATAAAAAGTAAGCATTGTTAATTGATTATTACTAACTTTGTACCTGCTATTATCATTTTATTCAGTTATTTCAGCAACTTAGAATTTCTTTTGGTTTTTATGGACAATTTTAAAATTGGTTTCGTAAACCACGTCGTGTGTGTGTGGTATACAATCCACCATGACCTCATAATGTCTGTAAAATGTCATGTGTAATGTATGTATGTTTTGATAGTTTTTTTTAAGTGAGACTTTTTTTCCATGGGTAAAATAAAACATTTTGACATACTGTCCCCATACACCACCACCAAGTCATAGTGGTTTCATAAACCATAAATGTGCGTGTGTGTGTGTGTGTGTGTGTGTGTGTGTGTGTGTGTGTGTGTGTGTGTGTGTGTGTGTGTGTGTGTGTGTGTGTGCGTGCGTGTGTGTGTCACAAGCCAATGTTAAAGCACTTTCTGCTATCAGAGTCTGTGACTTTAGTGGGGCTGCTTAGTGAACTAAATAAAACCTGTACAAGCAGATGAAACACTGATCAGGAGACCACTAACAACATGGTGGATTAAAAAATAGGATTTCTAAGAGAAATGTAAACACAATTTTCATTTGGACAAAACTTGGTCAGATTTTTAGGTAACAGTACCTATCATGTGGGATCGTACCCCCGTCAGCCTGTGGCAGCATTGTTTTCTGGCCTCACATGAGCTTAGACAGTTAGGCAGGCTGCAGTCTGAAGCCATCACCTCGAAATTCTTTTTAAAATCAGTCCTGTCCCCCCAGCACTGTTTATTTAAATCTGACACTGTGCTTCCTGTAGGATGGCCAAAGAGCGGGAAGTGAGGTGGTAGGAGGTCAAGATGGAGAGTAGCCAGGGTTTCATTTTCACACATGAATTGACTCATAGAGAAGTCTGGAGAAGATGGAGGAATTTGGCCTCCAAATTGACCAAAACATAATCAGAGTTTAATTATAGTGATGACTTTAATGAGTTTTAGCCAATGAGCAGGTATTTACGCACACCCTCCTGACATGATAGTAAATAATGACGGTAGTTCTCATTTCCTGGTGCAGCTCTGTAAACAAAGATATCTGTGCTTTTAAAGGTCAAGTCACCCCCAAATCAACTTTATTCTGGCTGATAAACTGTATAAATGCACATCCAGTCATTCACCCATTCACACACACACACACACACACATTTTCACGTTGGTGGTGATGAGCTACATTGTAGCCACAGCTGCCCTGGGGCATACTGACAGAGGTGAGGCTGCCAAACACAGGTGCAACCGGTCCCTCCGACCACCAGCAGCAGCAGACAAGGTGGGTGATGTAGGGTGACCAGATCCCAACTCGCCAAATGTGGGACAGAGACTACTCAATGTGGGACAACGTAAAATTCCAATTTAACAAGATAAAGTTAAAAAGTAAAAAAACAAAACTTATTTTCTGCCTTTTAGCTCCAACATCGCTGGTAAATATACATAGTTATTATAATTATTATCATCATATATTTCATGTACTATATATTCTATTTGAATTCAACTTGAACAAGCAAAAGTTTTCAGACTATTTCACAGTTCCTCTCATTACCACAGCTTAACTCAGGCTCTTTGGACCTTCTAGTGGTTCTGATTAGCTTTAGCTAAAAGGATTTTAAACCATCAACTCATTTTAATAATATAGAAAGGCCCACAGTAAAAAAATATGCAGGTTTTAGCAGCTTTTCAGAGTTTTCATTGAATATTTTCCACAACAGAATGACAGTAAAAGTACCAGTAACAATTTTAGATCTATTTAAGTTTGTTTTTAATACATTTTCCAATAAAATCAACAAATATTCATACTTTTTAGCTATTTTTTTTCTTAATTCAGAAACAAAATGGTGTTGTTTTTTTTCAAAAATGACAACACATCTTATCTAGTAAATATTTAGGGGAGAGAGAAAAAACATCACTGACTTAAATCTGAAGAAATTCAGATCTAATCTAACAGGGTTCCTTAGAATGACTTTTTCCTCAAATTTCTGAGAAAAATAATGAAGGCTTACCTTTAATTCTCTCTTTAATGTGCTTTAAAAGAGTTTAGCTTGTATGTATTTGAAATAAAAATAACTCCAGCTCGTTTGGGACCTGTCTACTTACTGGGAACCTGCTTCAGTTCAGACCAACATATTTTTGTGTGACTCTTGGATTCTCTTCTCTGTTTCATATCAGACTCCGCGCCGTGACACAAAAAATGACTCTGAGAAACAACACAAAGACCCTGACAGAGTCTCAATGAACACTTTCAACCCACGAGTTTATTCTAACAGCATTTTCGCCACGGTGTTCATCTTTCCTCCGTTCTCGCTGACGCTTCTGTTTTGGTGGTTGGTTCGGGTGCGCGCCCCAAGCGCTCCGGACCGGCGTTAAAGTCCCGCCTCCTGGTTCGACTGACAGCAACAGGCGGCTTTCTCCACACCGTTTATGCAAGATTGAAATTCGGAACGGGAGACTGTCAATGCGGGACATTGTCTCAATTTGCGGGACGTGTGAAAAATGATGAAAATGCGGGACTGTCCCGCACAAAGCGGGACATCTGGTCACCCTAGGATGATGTGTCTTGCCTAAGGACACAGCGACTGCGACAGACTGAGCAAGGCTTGAACTTGCAATTGTCCGATTATGGGTCGGGCATTTAACTCATCAGCCACTGTCACGCAGGGAGTGTGTGTTCATGCATGTTTGTTGGTGGCTCAGTGTTAGCAGTCTGTGTCACTCACTGCCACAGCTCCGCCCTCTCAGTCTGTCTCAGTCTCAGTCAATGCCTCCTTGTGGTGCATTTTTTGAAATGTGAGTGGCATAAGACTCTGGTAGGGCCCTAAAATCAGCTCCTCACCATATAGCTAAGGCTAAGCCCAGCCACCCTGTGGAGGAATCTCATTTCAAGTAACTATTCACAATCTTGTTCTTTAAACCAAATAGTTCCCGAGCGCTGCCGTGTCTGCAGCTCACTGCTCCCCGATGGGATGGGTCAAATGTGGAGAAGAAATTTCACCAATGTGTGACGACGAATGGGACTTTAACTTTCAGTCTCCACCCAAAGCTCATGGCCATAGGTGAGGGATGGCCTGTCCAGAAAACTGAAATCTTTACCTTCCGGTTTAGCTCGGTCTCCACCACATCAGACCAGGTAATGTCCACCTGACTGACGCTTCCCTAATCTGCCTATCCATCTTTCACTCCATCCTTCCCTCACCATATGTGAACAGCAAAATGTTAGCCACAGATGTTTATACATTTTTTATGTATTGAAGGAGCTTTATAGCTGCTATAATTCACATCCACTGCAGTATCAGGCTAGGGAACAGGTGTCTGTTAATATCATTCCCGCAACATTGTTCCCTAAAATCGCTTTGTGAGGCAGTGGTGCTGCTGAAGCATCACACAAAAACTCAGAATAGACCAAACCTAGGCCTAACAAAAACAGATAAATACATATTGTATATGAAAAGGGTTAAGTATGATACAAAGTATTTTGTTATTAAGCAGTTTCATTTTAATGTAATCACCCTGTAAACCTCACTGACTCACTGATAATGGACCTTTCCTGTTTTTAATTGTCTTTCATTTGTTTTATTTTGCTGTTTTTGACTTTATGATCTTTTTGTTTTATTGATCTTTGTGAAACACTTTGTGATCTTTCCATTTGCTGCTCAGTAGTCTAAGTCTGCATCCAGGGTGCATCATAAGACAGAGCACAGTGACAGGGTTCTGCTGTGTGGCAGCTAGACGCTGTGATATCTAGTCATCTGCATCAATCTGAAAAGAAAAACACTAACAGCACAAATCTATTCTGACAAGCTCTAAATGTTGAGCTCACACTCTGGGAAAGTGCATCAATCTGCTTGATTGAATCCAAATAATTATCGACACAAATGATCAAATAAAATGAGCTTTGGTTTTTCATCCTCTCTCTCTAAAGCACCATGGTTAGAATCTCATTTCACTCAGTTTTTCACACTTCCCTTCAATATTTACTGTTTATGTTTCATTAGACCGTTATAATATACTTTTTATAACCATGAACAAAGTTAGTGTGTTTGTGTGAGTGCATGCGTTCATGGGTGCATGTGTGTGTAAGAAAGGGGGTTGATATAATTTATAAAAACTTAAAAAGAACATATTATGCAAACCTTTTACACACTTTTTACTGCCTCTATAAACTCTCCAAACATGAATAAAAACCGTCCTTCTATTTTCTGTCAGTTTGGTCTCAGGAACTAAATGCTTCTCTGAGCCAGTTGAAAATGTCCCTTATTGTGATGTCATAATAAGGAAAATTATTGTAGAACCACCCCTCACTTGTTGACGCCCAGGGATAGCCTAGTGAACTAGACCAATTCTTGCTTTGCAGAGTTTGGTCTAGGCACGCTTCATTGGAACCCTCGCAGCCCAAACCACTGCTGTGTCTATCCAATCACAACTCGCTATAGTTTTGGTTGGGCCAATCACAGCGCTCTATATCATGGGCCAATCACAGAGCGGGAGTAGCCGATGACGTCAGCGCTGCGGCCGCGAACCCAAGCAACATGGCGGCAACTCGGAAAACACGTTGGTTTGAAACGGCTTTGTCATCAACATTGGATTATTTAGACTCCAACGTGCGTAAGTCTGTCTGATATACTTAGCGGCTTCTTATTTTTATCAAACAAAGTAGTGCAATGTCCCAGTACACCTGATGTTTTTCATACAAAAACGACAGAAATCATTGATGTTAGACGCTATTAAAGCCTCCCGCTTTTCCGTCGCCGTGATTACGTCATGTTGTTCGTCACTCTGATTGGTCCTAGCGCTATCCAATTGCGTGCTGACATTTTGAAAGACAACCGTAGATCCCGCCTCACGACTGAGAGCCGTCAATGGTTCGTGGCCAGACTATATATTCACATATATAGGATGGCTTGCCAGGCTAGCCCAGGGAGGCTTCCGCTATGAATGTGGAGCAGGATTTTCCACTGGTATTGTTTGGTAACATACACTGTATTCTTATAAAGTACTTAGAATGACTATAATGGCACTGGTCTTGGAATCATATTTAATTGCATTTAAAAATACTACAAAATACTTTTTTTCTTTGAAAAGAAAGAAATATTGAGTCCTTAAAAAAGGCTCTGTTCAGTGAGGATTTATATTTTATTTTATATTATTATTATTATTATTATAGATTTTGGAGACTAGCATCTGTAATCAATCCATTGTCCACACAGGCTTATGCTCTAGTGAAGTCATTAAAATGTTGTATTCATGGCATGTTACAGAAATGTGGCTTTCTGGCATAAAAAGTCTTTTTTTTCCAGTTGTTCTTCTCAAAACCTTAAATGTGCACATTTGGACATCTATCCTTTCCAGAACAACAGACCAGACCTCCACCCATCAAACAGCACACAATGCATTATTAAGTCATTTTAAACATTCATTCTTACACAAGTTAAATAAACTTGCTCAAAAACATCAAGAAATGTGAACGTTTTCTTCATTTTTTATATACCTGTGTGATATTCTACTGTCTTAACTTTTTTTCATAGTTTTATTTTGTTTTTTTCCCTCTGTTACCTCCAATGTGAGTTCATGCCAGTGTGTTATCTTAGACAGGAGACCAATGGAACAATTTTATAGCTTCTTTTTAAAAGTGCAGATGAAAATAAACATCTATGAGTCCTTTGAAGTGTTCAAGACAAACTCGTAAAAAAATCCCTTGATGCAAGCAATAAACATCAAATTAGCTCTCATCTTTTCTTTGATGTTGAAAAAATGTTTTCATCTGGTGTTGTGAAGGCGAGTTCTGAACAATGTACTTTACAAATGTCAACAACTTGGGTCACATCATACTAAACACTCAGCTCTGATGTTAACGAGACCTTCAGGGGCCAAGTGGAGCTCCTTGAGGACCTAAGCAAGGATAACAAAGTCATTAAGGACTACTTCCAAGGCAATTGGTAAACAATAGGTGGGGTTTTTTTCTATATGCTGTTGGTTGAGGCAGAGAGAGGCAAGTGTTGGTTATGCTTACTGTCCTCTACTGGTCTGCAGCAGCGGCTCAGAGTTTCTGCATGTTCTAGAGTCCGCTAGGGGATTCAGTTTAATCATTAAAGTGTTCAGACTATTGCAGTGATGGAGAATCTGATGAAACATGTTACATCTTATTATTTAGCCGACTGAGTGTTAGATGGAGTGAGCAAAGTCAAATAATTAGGCCACAGAATAAAAAATGTGCAGTTATGATGATGATGATGATGATGATGGTGATGATGGTGATGCTGCTGCTGATGATGGTGATGATAGTCATGATGATGATGATGATGATGATAATGTTTTACTTTTTGTTCTTTTTAAAACACAGATAGGTGATTTTGTGCTGCTAATCAGCTTGCAGCTAGCAGCTTAGCGCTGAAGATCACAGCAGATGATTGAAACGCCAGCAGAAAAGGTAAAAAAATCTCCAATCTGTGTTTTAAAACGAACAAAAAGTAAAACGATTAACTAAAAAATAGATACACAGATTGAACGTACAGAAGATGGTGATGATAATGATGATGATAGTGATGATGATGATGATAGTGATGATGATGATGATGATGATGATGATGGTGATGATAATGGTAGTGATGATGATGATGATAATAGTGATGATGATGATGATGATGATGATGATGATAGTGATGATGATGATGATGATGATGATAGTGATGATGATGATGATGATGATGATGATGATAATGATGACGATGATAGTGATGATGATGATGATGATGGTGATGATAATGGTAGTGATGATGATGATGATGATAATGATGATGATGATGATGATGATAGTGATGATGATGATGATGATGATGATGATAGTCATGATGATAGTCATGATGATGATGATGATAGTGATGATGATGATGATGATGATGATGATGATGATAATGATAGTGATGATGATGATGGTAGTGATGATGATGATGATAATGATGATGATGATAATGATAATGACAGTGATGATGATGATGATGATAATGATAGTGATGATGATGATGATGATGATGATGATGATGATAGTGATGATGATGATGATGATAATGATAGTGATGATGATGATGATGATAGTGATGATGATGATGATGATGATAGTGATGATGATGATGATAGTGATGATGATGATGATGATGATAGTTATGATGATGATAATGATGATGATGATGATGATGATGATAGTGATGATGATGATGATAATAATAGTGATGATGATGATGATGATGATGGTAGTGATGATGATGATGATAATGATGATGATGATAATGATAATGATAATGATAATGGTAGTGATGATGATGATAGTGATGATGATAATAATGATGATGATAGTGATGATGATGATGATAGTTATGATGATGATGATGATAATGATGATAATGATAATGATGATGATGATAGTGATGATGATGATAATGATGATGATGATGATAGTGATGATGATGATAATGATGATGATAGTGATGATGATGATGATGATGATGATGATGATGATGATGATAGTGATGATGATGATAAGTAGATAAAAGACATAAACAGTTAAAAGACGATAAAAGTAGCATAAGAACAACATATGGATAAACACAAGAAAAAGCAATAAAAGCAATGCAAAAAATCAAAAATACAAAATCCAGTGTCAACGTTGTTGGGGGAAAGCCAACAAGTAAAAATGGGTCTTCAAACAAGACTTAAACGCCTGGAGAGATGGAGCTTGCTTCACTGCCAGAGGGAGCTCGTTCCAAAGGGTTGGTGCCATTACCGAGAAGGCCCAATCAATAACACATTATAACTTAATAATAAATTAAAATAATAAGTTAAATCCAGAAATTAGACATTTACTAAGTTGTGTGAAAGCCCTCACCAACGAGCATCACTTTGTAAACATCCAGTTCCTCTGTATTTGCCTCCCAGCTGTGTGGTTGCAGCTCATTCTCTGAAACTTGGAAAGCCTCTGCCATAAAAACCTTTGATGATCTCTAATGACTTTCTATTGATTTTTGTTTTGTTTTCAGCCCTGCTGTTTTAAAGGCATTGACTTTGGCTCGTTCTTTTCACCTGTCATTGCCAGAATTTCCTTTATTTTTATCGCATTAATTATCTTTCTATAATACAAACACTATTAAACGATAAAGATTTTACAGATATTCAGGATTACGGTGCAAAGCTCAGCAATAAAAGAACAACCAGACTGAGAATTTCATTGATTGTCAGAAGTGATTTCTAGATTTAATGTTTTAGTTCTACAGATACCTCTCATATAAACGTCTGTTAAAAGCTCATATGAGCAGAGACTAATACTGTAGAAGTCCTTGATGGTTCTTCAGTCTGCACTGTACTGACTCTGGCATCGGATGACACCTGCAGCAGACATTGATTGACCTTTCAGCTGGTTTGTCTGACTTTGGATCAGATAGTTGAATTTAGAAGCTCAAGCAGGAGCCAAGGTGACACTGACAGTAATAAGGCAGGTTGTATGTCACAGGATCTAACCTCTGCAACGCTCACACTGTATACTCTGTGAAGTGACAGTTTTACCTCCAATGGCTTGAAACAGCAGGTGAGACAAGAACAGAGCGACTATAGCTCTCACACACATAAGAACTCATGGTTATAACAGCTTGATGCCTTTTCTCCCACTGTCAGCAATTATTCTTGACGAAAGACCAATCTATCATGTCTGGCACCTGCTTGATTCAGTTATTCCCAGGCTACCTGTCTGACTACAGGATCCACGTTTTTGGCTCCAGCATAGATTTTGTTAGCAAAAATAAATCAATCAATATTAGAATGAAACTGGGAGTGGATCTACTGGAGGTATTCACAGTGGCAGCAGCATGATAGATGAATGAAACGAAGGAAATCTGCCATGAGAATGATTCAAATGAATGATAATTATGAAAATGGGGTTTGGACCATAACAAACCCCAACCTTCATGTGATTACTAACTCAGAGCAATCATTCAAAGTTTGTTGTTTTTCAGAATTAGTTAGAGATACTCATTCTCCTATTGATTCTTACTGTATTTGAGGTTTGTACACTCGGTCAATAGAAAGATGAATAATGTATGTTTTAGTACGGAACGCATTTCACCAGTGATACACCGTGACCTGGACCACTGTTGCTTCACAGGAGAGAAGAAAAAAACACCAATGCAAACGTAAACAAAAATGGAGCAAGTTTGCTAGGCCACAAGCTAACACAAAACTATTGTCCAGAGGTTATCGGTCAGTAGCTGCATTTCCATGTGCAAAATGTCTTTAATCTGATCAACCTTTCAACCTTTCATCTCAGTTGTAATGATGAAAAGCAAAGTAAGTCTCTAGTGAATGGACATGTGAGCAACAGTCCTTTGTTAGCATGAACCATCTCAACAACGTCTTTGTTTAATGAGCAACTTTCCTTAAAGACCTTGAATTAAAAACATTGCAAGGAAAGCAGTAACATTATACCTGTTTCTTTATTTATTATTTAGTGCCCCCTCTGCCATGTTTAGCATTATGTTACTTGTAATGCTGTGACTTTCTGCAGCCCCTAAGGAGAAGTTGACATTGAGATGATGATGACTGGAGGATATAGATGCAGTAAGAAGCTTCACTAACCATTAGATCATTATATATAATGCTGTGTTTGGATTTGCTGGTCCTTGCTTGGTTCTGGTTACCTGTTAGTGCTGTAAATCATTTAAATGACCAGTTTATTGTAAAATTTGGCATTGATAGATTTTTTTTTTGTTTTCCCCTGATGATTACTTATTCTTGGCTCACCTGTTTGCACACACCTGTTACTCGTCACTTATCATCCCACCTGTTCACATTCACCACTCCTCCTGGTATATATTGTCAGTCTCTCGATTTCTTTGTCAGGAAAACATGATTCAATACTGGACAAACTGCAGAAACCATAAGCCCAGACGCCCAACATAGCAGCCACACAGGAGTACTGGGAAGAAGAAGGCACAGGCTAACCTTTGGTGGAACAAGCTGAATATTTGCATTTGAATCAGGGATAGGAAGCAACAGTATTTATCCCACATATTGAACCATGAACGCTAACTGAACTCTTTGGATGGACCTGTATCTACTGACATTAGGGCTGCACGATATTAGGAAAACTTGCAATATGCGATAACAGTGCTTAATATTGCGATATCGATATTTCTTGCGATAAATTAAAAAATACTTAAATCTTGTGTTTGTTGAACACAAGTAATGTGAAATAATAGTCATGCTATTTGAATTATGAGTTCTTTCTCGCTAACATTTTCCACACACGTCTTACCCTCAGTCATTGTGACGCCCTCTAAGCTAACTCAGGTGTTTGCTAGCCATCCAAATGAAGTGCCGTCCACCTAGGCACCAAGGCATCTAACCTATAAGAACCCAACCGATTGGCCAAATGGGTGAAGGCTCTATTTGATTTGTCAAAAACTTCATGCTTCCAGTCATGCAAGGTTGCTTCTAGTGATGCGCGGGTTAGGGTTTTTTTCAACCCGCAGATTTCAAAAAGTCTGACCCGCACCAAACTGCCCCGCATCACTTTGTCTAGTTTTACAACCTGCCCTGCTTCATTAAAAACACGTTATAATATTGAGCTTCTTACCTCGCTGAATCTTTCCCAAACACGCAATTAGTTTGTCCCTCATTTCTTTTAAGATTGTAAACTCCCAAACAAATTTTATCCAAAATAACGTCCTCCATCGTTTTTTTTGATGTGGCTGCCTGCCACCTGCTTGGAGCGCACTTAGCTGCCGCTTTCTACGTGCCTACGTCATAGGGTCAAAGGTTATCTGCACGTTATGTTTTAAAACATGACCGTGTTTAAAAAAACTGTCTTAAATATTATGTTTTACAAAATTAAGCATTGATTAATGTCTTTATCTTCAGTGTGCATATCTATATCAGTGTTTGCGAAAACTTTTGAGCCACGCCTGCCAAACTGGCAGACGTGAGAGCGTCTCACGCAGGACATTTTTGAACCACGTAGGACAATGTCCTCGCATAGACTTCAGATTTGTATCTATTTAACAGTGGGTATTGTAGTGACCTCTGACCTTTACATATTATACATATTTTTATTGTAACAATAATCTGTTGACATAATTTGAAAAAAGAACCATCAATGTGATTTTCTGCCAAATTCATAAAATGAGGATTAACAGAATTTATTAGGAAATTAATAGAGATCATATAATTATTATAAATTATTATGAAACACCAGAAACAACATATTATATATGACAATATTTCTAAATATTATAATGATCCATAAGGGCTTTTTGTGACTGAAGCTGTAGCCTGATGTTGCTGTTCCTTTAAGAGACGCTGTGGCTGGTTGAGGTGAAACTGGAAGTTGGAGATGTGGGTTTATCTCAGCTGTTTGTTAAACTACTCTAATAAACTGCTGTTAAGGACAAAATGTCATTCTGTCTGACGTTTTTGTTCATCACAAATATCACAATATAAAGAAATGATCCTTTCCTTGGGGGGGGGGGCACTGTGCCGTGGTCCCCGAGATGCTTTGAAAGGGCCCTGGGTGTGGGACTGGCTGAGCCAGTGAGGTGAGGTCACCGAAGCGCGGGAGAAGACCTCTGCAGCCACGGAGTGCGTCAGGCACAAATGAAAGCGAAAGTATGAGCAAACATGAAAGATCGTGTGTTAATTATGTTTCTTTTGGTGGCGCCACTTTGAGAATGTTACTGTGGCCGTGCGCAGGACGCAGCTGCCCGGTGGAGCGCATCAGTAATCAGCGCTCTGCCGCTCTCCATCCTCTCCGCCCAAAAGAAGACCCGCTACGCTGAGAGTCCAAATAAATAATGTAATATATTAAACTAGATCTTTTTTCAGGCTCCCCCTGGGTGTGTAAGTTGAGGGCTTCCAGGGGAAGCTAACAAATAGTGTAATTTGTGGTTTTCAGTAAGTTTATTTAATTTTGGCACGTTCAGAGAAGACACACGGCGTCGGTCATAATGTCCAACGATTTCAAGTTTTTCGTCGGACAATATTAAATCACGTCGGTAATGTCCGACTGTCCGACGTGTTTTCGACTGCTATATAATATATATATTTGATGAACCCGCCCCAAACCGCACCGCACTGAATTAATAATTTATTGACCCGACCCAACCCGACTACCCGCGGTACCCACGGGTTGGAAGAAGACCCGCGCATCACTAGTTGCTTCTACTCACTGACTCTTTTTTCTTTTTCTTGAAATCAGTCACCTGTCTGTTCAGAGTTGTAGAGGTGCTTATCTAAGAGTCACTTTTCTTCTCCTTCCTCAAAAAAACCTACATCTGTCTGTCAGGGTTGAGAGGTTTGCAGACAAATTTAGAGAGGCAGGCTGAGATCGTTTGGACAAGATGGTTGAATATAGAGCTGACAGACAGGGGGCTGGAAAAGATGAAGACCACTCGAGAGGTGGATGAAGTGAAAGAGGTAATGCCAAGAGTAGGTGGAACAGAGGTGGATAGAGGGAAACAAGGTATGATGAAGGCAACAACGATCGAAATGAACACAATTTAATTAACAGAAAAAACATAATCTTAAATGTGTTTAAATGTTTGTGTAAAACATTAATGCTAATTAACAAAGTAGGAAAAACACAACAAGATTTTAAAAGATGTGAAGAACCAGCAGGTCTGGGTTTAGAGGAGGATTTTTCTTAGAATATTTCTTTAGTATTAACAACTGCCAGGATGAGAAATAAAAATGGAATTTAACTATAAAGATGTGAGAAAATGAGATGCAAAAAAAGACCCCAGCCTGGATGAGAGGGTTAATAACGCTGCTGTTGCTTCTGTCAGAGAGACACCTGATGCAAAAGCTACAAATCCAATACAACAGCTTCCTGCTTTCCGCCCTTTTTTCCTCTCCGCTGCTCTCGTTTTCCAGACTAATCAGCAGATCTCAAGTGAGAGGCCAGGGGGGAGAAAAACACCAAGCTCCTTTCTTCGCTCTTCATGTCCCTATCTTCCCAACCTCCCCCCTACCCATCCTCTCTCCCCCTGGTCTATTTCGCAAATTTTTCCACAAATTTAGACTTCCATCCTTCTTTTGTGTTTCTTTTTGTTAAAATCTGCCATTTTATATTCACTCGTTTTGGATTACCGTTTAATTCACATTCCTTCTTTACTGAGCAAGCAAAATGTAGCAGTCTGATTTTGCTTTCTGACCATGACAACTTATCTGTCTGGAGCTTCACAAAGCTTATGCTGAACCACGGCTACCCTCTGGTTCCACATCTGCCTGACATCTGTGTTTGGAGTCCAGACAGGTGGGTCTTTTCCTCCCATCCAACAGCAGTCATCTTACTGCAAGGCTTTCTCCATTGTTCAGCCTGCTGTGCTGACAACACCATTTTTGAAACATTGCACTGCTAGCTATATCCCCAAAACGACAAAGGAACTGCACCCCCAAACAAAACAAAGACCTGAAGTCCTGTGATCCTATGTTACATGTTAAGGGGCTCCACTGTTCCTGAAAACCCAAAAGCAGCCTTTCTGACCTGCTAATCTTGACTCACGACGGGGAAGGCTGTTGTTGGTTTAGCGTCCAGGAAACAGCAGAGAACGTCTAGTAGAAGCTAACCGTTAGCATTAGCAACTCCACCACACAGCAGAACTCCTCCAGGCTTGTGTTATTTGTGGAGATAAAACATCAAGGTTGCAGAACAAACAGAGTCAGTGGTAGAGTTGTGTTGCTGTTAGCCAATCAGAGGAGAGATGTCCAAAAATCAGGAAATACAACTCCAAAGCTCTCCTCTGATGTGGCAATTTTCTAGTTCCTGAAACAGGCGCACCTGAGCTTTTTTTCCCCAGAGTACGACTTAAAAGTCATTCATTCCTACTAGAGACCACTGCAAATGTATTGATTAAATGAGTGTTCCACACCTTTAAGTGAAATCATCTTATTGTAGGTGAGATAGCCATTAACAGAGGGTCAAAGGAGGACAGATTCAATGATCTGCCATAACTCCTTAACGTAGAATTACATGCAACCGTATGGAGCAGTAGTGTGCTTCATTAGTGCTGCATGAGCAGGAGCATAAGGGCTGAACAAGTGTTTCCACACGCCGCTGGCATTTATTTAAAAAGAATCGTGTCCCTTTACATCAAGTCGCTCAGTGCTGCGTCAGACCTTCCCTCTGGTATACCAGGCCAATGATTCTACCATGCAGTTCTGGTAACGTTAGAAAATATTCAGTATTCCTGTAATACAACAAAGTGTATTAATGTTTTGTCATTTTAAAGAACCCAATGATGACTTTAATTTGTTATGTGCAGCCACTGAACTGGGATCACTTTTTAATTGTGCTCAATAAAGCATCACAGTGTGCGTATGTTGGTCGGGATGTGTGTATTTGGGTTTAGTTTGTGTTTTTCCTTTTATGAGGAATCCAACTGGACAGAATTACTGGGTTCAGACAAGATGTTGAGCTCTCTGCTGATGGTTGCAGATATTGTGCAGTCGCCAATTAATCCTGATCTGTCGCGCGACAGACGGGGTGAAAGGCATGTGAAAGGACAGCTGGGAGCGACAGACAGAGGAGTCGCCGCACAGATCAGCATCTGCTCCTTTACCAATCAATGCAGATGGACCTATGCTTCGCTGATGTGCAGCGATGACAGAGAAAACCACTCTAACAGACGCTCAGGCTGACAGATGGACAAGGCTTTGAGATAAGCATGTGATAGTCAGCAGAGCTTTAATGAATGTTTAAACAATGCAGGTGAAGTCTGACTCAGTTTCTCCTATTCAGAAGGGCAAAAGGCCAAGAATCAGCTTCACTTTTTGATTTCTGAATCATCACCATTTCCACACAAGAAACAAAAACTTTTACACCATCTGGCAATAATAGATCAACCATGTGGAAGTTGTTTTTGACACCCAGAATCATCATTTTCCTATTATTCAGAAATTGGAAAATCAGCTGTGCAACAAAAGAACGCTTGCATTTTTTCTCTGAAGTCATGTAAACTAGGGTACACATTTTAAAGTGTATCAACAAATTGCTTCAAAAATAAAGAGAAAAAACATTAAAACAAGTAATTGATGGGATTTGGATGTTGAATCTAGTGGAGGAGATGGTTAAAATGAGCTTTTTAGAGATGTGACGGCTCATCACGGCCATTTCTGTTTCTTTCTGAAGAAAAACTTAGTGCACAGCTTTAATAAAATAATGTTTACTGATTTATTTGATTAGATTAAAAGTCATTGTCTAAAATACTTTGTGTATTGTCATGTTTTTAATCTTCTAAGACGTTATGCTTTCACAGTAGCATGTGCTGGTTTTGAAACTTGCAACCAGTTTAAACATTTTTCAGATTTAAAGTATTATGCGCAATTTCAGTAAAATGCAGCACAAGTGCAAAAAGCTCCTGAGTTCCTCCTGCTATCTGCTCTTTCTAACGATCAGATTCACAAAGGAAACAGCACTGGTGAAAACACCATGAAGTGCAGTAAGTTGGAGCAATTAGAGCTTGTTAGTGTCTGATCATGCTGCACACATCGCTGATGGACACAGCAGGACAGAGTGTGACAGAAAAAAAAGCATTTCTCAGGGTGATCTGCAGGTCTTAATGGATAAAGAACAAAGTCGCCTTCAAAAATAAAAAGTTGACTGACTGAAGCTCGCTGATTATTTCCAGTTTTAATATCCCCAGAAGAAATCATGTTCACCTTTAAATGTTCCCTTCATTTAAAAATAAACATCAACGTCATTGATGTTTTTATTCTGATATTTCTGACTTTTCACTAAAACTCAATAAAAAAGTTTTATTTCCTGAGATGCAAACATCTCTGGTTTTCAGCAGACAGTAAACGTTTTCACATGCATGTTGCAAACAGCTCGTGAGAATTTTTTACACAGCAGGAATTCATCTAAACATTGGTGGGTTTTCCTATAAATGCAGACTAGCGTCTCATTTACGTGTGGGTAAATCTGGCTGGCAGCACAGAAAGAGGTGCAAATCTCCCTTTGCAAGGGCTCTGTAAATTAGACAGACAGGCTTAAATTTAAATTACGCTGCTAAAGATGTGCAACCCCTTCAGGGCTCAATGTGACAGTTAAACTCAATGTTATGAGTATTACCCCATTCTTGGATATGGATGAGTGAGTGTCTCACTATGAGGAACGTCTCCTGCATGACCTCATCAGAAGCTTAAATATCATAATGAGCAAGTGATGCATTGAGAGGGCATTAGAACATGCTTGTCCTGGTTCACCTGAAAACCTAGAAGCTCCAGGTGCTGCACCATCACCTCCAGACACCTCCTGACAGGTTGTAACCACCACTAGCAAGTTGTCTATATATGGTAAATGGCCTGCATTTGTATAGCACCTGCTAGGGTTCTACAACCCCCCAAGGTGCTTCACAACACAATCATTCATTCATCCAGTCATCCACACATTCACACGCTGGTGGTGATGAGCTACAATGTAGCCACAGCTGCCCTGGGGCGCACTGACAGAAGCGAGGCTGCCAAGCACTGGTGCCACCGGTCCCTCCTACCACCACCAGCAGGCAAAGTGGGTTAAGTGTCTTGCCCAAGGACACAACAGCAGCATTCTCTGCCAGGAGCCAGGATTGAACCTTCAACCCTCCGATTACTGGACAGCCCGCTCTACCTCCTGAGCTACTGCTGCCCACCAAATGTATGCTCCTTTCCCTAAGCAGAGTCAATGCTGCCTCTGCAGTGAAAACCCAAACTTTGGCTGCAATGCTGCAACATATCGAGTTCTGCCATTGCGTGTTGTTGTGTGTTTCTTTTTTCTGACTCTTCACGATCCCTCAAAATGCTAATTATCCAACCCACCTGATTCACCTGTTCAGCAGCTCATGGAGCCAATTACACCTGCTGATTAAAATCAGGTGTGTTGAAGCAGGGAAACAACTAAAACATGCTGGACACCAGCCTTCAAGGAAGGGAGTCTACCCCTGCACTAGGACATTAAATGGTATAAATGTTGCACCTTGGATAATATGCTCTAACATTCCATTTCTTTGCCAAGTTTTGAAGTAGTGAACGTTTTTATTCTGCAGGATGTCAGAGCTATTCCAGATGAGTGTAAGTCTACAAGGGAAAAGTGAGGACCCATTCATTTTTAGATATTCCCACCAGGCTATCGAAGCCATATTCACATTTTAAAACAGCATCCATCCATCCATTCTCTTCCGCTTATCCGAGCCTAAGCCTAAGTAGAGAGGCCCAGACTTCCCTCTCCCCAGCCACTTGGGCCAGCTCTTCCAGGGGAATCCCAAGGCGTTCCCTGGCCAGCCGAGAGACATAGTCTCAGCATGTCCTGGGTCTTCCTTTGGGTCTCCTCCTGGTTGGACGAGCCTGGTAAACCTCACCAGGGAGGCATCCAGGAGACATCCTAACTAGATGCCCAAGCCACCTCAACTGGCTCCTCTCGATGTGGAGGAGCAGCGGGTCTACTCTGAGTCCCTCCCAGATGGCAGAGCTTCTCACCCTATCTCTAAGGGAGAACCCAGACACCCTGCAGAGAAAACTCATTTCAGCCGCTTGTATCCGCGATCTCAGTCTTTCGGTCACTACCCAAAGCTTGTGACCATAGATGAGGATAGGAATGTAGATCCACCGGTAAATCAAGAGCTTCGCGTTCTGGCTCAGCTCTCTCTTCACCATGACAGACGGGTACAACGCCCGCATCACTGCAGACGCAGCACCAATCCGTCTATCGATAGACGGATTTTAAAACAGCAGTGTCTCTTAAAAATGGGGCTGATGAATGGAAGACCTTGAACATGGATTTAATCGCAACATGTTTGTTCTACATACAGCCATGAATCTTCTAACAGATTTTGTTTAATCTGTTTAAATATACACTCTAGTCTATGAGTTACGTAGTATTAGTAACAGTTGGGAAGTTAGACTTTTATAAGGTTTTATACGTATATGTGGTGGTTTAGATTGCCTAAATCATGTCTAAGATGGTTTATTAGGAATCATGGAAAAGGTCATTTATTTCAGGAATAACCATCAAATAGCTAATATGGGAAAGTGTCTTTCTGAGCATAAATGTTTGTATGAAACCAAAATACTAAAATTCTAAAGTCATTGTAACTCTTGAGTTAAAAGGGTAATTTAAAAAACACTCATTCTTTTCTCATGGCTGAACACATTAAAACCATTTACTCAGCGTTTATGAGGAAAACCTTCATCTTGAAGGTGATTCCCTCTAATCAGGCTCGCAAGTGTTCAGATTATTTCCATTAGATCTGGCGAGCAGCCCTTATGACCGCTCTAGCAAAGAAAATGTGATGAATAATGTAGAGCAGCTGTGACCTAAGGCCACAAAGCATCTAGAAAACGAGACAATCGGTCAAACAATCCCAAACCCGTTTGAATACATCAGTAGGTGAAAGAGAAGTGAGTTAAAACAAATACTGACAATATGAGTGCCCAGTTTCTGTTTAACGAAAGGTCATTGATGGCTGTGTAGTGTCACTTAACCAGAAACTCCATGACAAAGCCCATCGGAGGCTAAAGAACCTCACTGTTTTGCAGACTAATAATTGATGAAGACACAGGAACCTTTCCTCCAGGAAATAGACAGTGTTACACAAGCCTCATCAGGCCTGGAGGAGGAAATCTCTGGGAAAACACACAACCGTCAAACTCTAATAAACTGCACAAACTCAAAGTTATGAAAAAAACTGACTGAAAACACATCCTCTTCACTTGGAATTTTCTTTTTTCTTTATAAAAACATATTTGGACTAATCTGGGGGTTTTAAACAGAGACAACAACATGCAGAGATTCCAGATTAATGTGATTTTCTCTTTACTGTTTATTGTTTTGCTTCAAAACTTTATTATGTGGAGCTAATTACCTGCAGTTTTGTTATGACTCAGTCAGAACAAGCCGCAAAGGCGTGATTAAAGCCACTGCAAGAATAAATCTTTTTTTTTTACTTTAAATAGTAAAAACTGGAACATTAATATGTGCTAAAAACCTCAAAATAATTGTTTTACACAAATATTGTATTTTAGGGACACAATATCCATTAGCTCCCCTCAGCATTTACCATAATTATCTCATCACTGTCATTTGTTCTAATGATTCTATTAATTACCAACAGAGTCTCATTAATCATCTCTGCAAGATGCTACATTTAATGTTGAGTCTCTGTGGGTTTTAATTCAAACTCACAAGAGTTGATGGTTCAAATATTGACTCACCATATGGGTTAAGGTTTCAGGCCCCTTTAATGAGTCCACATGTTAGTTTCATATCACGTTTATCACCCCTTCTGCTCTTAAAGCATCCAGATGGAGTATTGGGATTAGTACTTTCATCAGAAGCCATGTGCAGTCCTACGATAAACGGATGATAACTACCCCTCGTGCAAAAACCAAATTTTCACCACTAGATGGGGCTGTGACAGTAAAATTACTCCACAGCCAGTTTTAGTGATAGTATTATTCCCTAGACCAATTCATTGCAACCATTTTTTAATGCTACTTTTAAAATGCTGTAAAACTGAGTACTTATAGTTGTTTAGGTGTTCTCAGTTTTTAATAAAGTTATAAACAAAAACTAAAATTTCCTGCAAACACAAAGTATTTAAAAAGCAATCTCATATATTCTAAATATGGATATTACAAAGAGCTGCATCACTTGAAAATGGTCACATTTGAGTTGTTAAGTAATCAGGTTCTCTATAAAATGTGGTTGTACTGCAGCTTAGGTGGTGGATGTGTTACCTTAACTTGTCACATAAGTCTTTCACAGTTTACGCTTGACTTTTGTTTTGATCACATCATCCTTGCTGAATCCAAAATGTTGCCAAATAAATGATTGATGATGCATTCTTTTGGGAACAAGCTTCTCCTTGACCAGATCAACAGCAGCGGAAGAGAAATTGTAAACAAACGCCATCTTGTCCGCACGTCTTTTCCCTTGCATTTTATTTGCTTATTCTCTAGCTTCGGTGAATTCCCGCTTCCTGCATCTTTAGATGCACTTGAGTGTATAACTCAGAATTTTTAGCCGTTCGGCCATCGAGACGTTCAGTAATATTGAGCTCCCGTAGTATTTCCAGTAAAAAATAGCGTCGGCAACAGATCACTTCTTTGTACCGCCCGCCATGTTTTCGATCTGTCCTGAGCATGCGCAGAGGCAAAAAGACGGCACGCTGATTTTGCACACATGCGCAGTGGGCATTATTTTACCCCAAAGATCCGAATGGCTGTGTACATGGACGCCAATCGGATTGACGATTGGACAAAACCACCTCTTTCAATCGGAATGAAATTTCATTCGGATCAGGCCAAATCGGATCAGAATATTCTGATTGACATGTTTACATGACGAATTTTTGATCTGATAGGGTGTTCAATCCGATTACTTGTGCCCATGTAAACGTAGCTAGTGATGTATTTGCACCATCCATTCTACTGACAACCACCTCAATAGGTACTTTATGCACCCTGCTCAATTGGTTTAAATCATATCTAACAGACAGAACTCTTCATTCAGACGAAAACATTTACTTCCACACCCACTGATGTAACCACTGGGGTTCCTCAAGGTTCTGTCCTTGGCCCCCTACTATTTATAATCTACTTGCTCCCTCTAGGGTTCATCTTTGGAAAATTTTACATCAACTTTCACTGTTATGCAGATGACACTCGGTTATATGTCTCCATCACTCTGTCCTCTTTGCTTCTGCCTCTTTCACTTATTTACTGCATATCAGAGATTAGGTCTTGGTTTTCTTTAAATTTCATTAAACTGAATGCCAATAAAACTGAAGTCCTTCTCATGGGTACAAAATCTGCTTTAGGGAAGGCTGGAACCTTCTCATTGGCTGTTGAGAACACTACAGTTGCTTGTTTGGACCAGATAAAAAGCCTTGATGTCATTCTAGACAGTACCCTTTCCTACCATTCTCATATCAGTGCAGTTACCCGCACAGCCTACTGTCACCTTCAAAATATTAATCGCTTGCATCCATCACTCTCTAATCACGCCACCGTCATTTTAGTAAATTGTCTTGTCACTTCTCGCTTGGACTACTGTAAATCCATCTTCTTTGGTTTGCCACAGAAATCTTTGCACAAATTTCAACTGGTTCAAAACTCTGCAGCTTGTATCATTACTAGAACACCCATCTCTAATCACATCACCCTCATTATCCAGCAGCTTCATTGGCTGCCGATAAAGTTCAGGATCATTTACAAATGACTACTTCTCACATTTAAGGCCATTCACAACCTTACCCCTACATATCTTTCTCAGCTCCTACAAATAGCTACACCCTCCCGTATGCTCTGATCCTCAGCCTCTATCAACCTGTACAACCCCCCTGCTCAACTTGTCACCATGGGAAGTCGTGCATTCAGTAGATCTGCACCGTCCCCGTGGAATTCTTTAACAGTTGAACTCAAGAACATCACATCTCTCCACCACTTTAAAACTAAACTTAAAACCCACCTGTTTAAAGCTGCCTGTTCATTGTAATCAGTTGTGACTTCTCATTTAAGTATCTCGTTTTATTTCTGCTTTTATGTACTGTATGGATGTTTTCATATAACTGTTTTAATGTTTTAATTTCCTTTCCTGTATGGTGACCTTGAGTTTTTAGAAAGGTGCCTTAAATAAAATGTATTATTATTATTATTATAGTCATGTGACTCCACTCAATGCAGTCCATAGCACAGGATCTTAAAGGAACGTGGACATCGCCAACCTACACTATCTTTTCCTTTTTTTTATACCAAATATATTGACATGAGCAAAATGACGTTGGTAATAATCATACATTTTAGTTTAAAGGAGTCATCACCTGAAATTTTCACTTTTCCACTTGAAAAAATGTCTATAATGGCTTCCTAATGATTTTTCACTGGCCGAAAAGCTGATATTTAACATTGACGTGTTTGTTTACTCTTGCCTTCTTCAACCAGCTCACATGCACCCCACGAGCACGCGCACTCCAAAACGAGAACTTGAGCTCTGGCCTATATGCCGACACAAAGGCCAGATATAACCAAATATGAACCAGCAGCGAACAAACAAGCACAACAAAGCTCTTTTCATAACGTGAAACGCATAAATTATGTCTTACCGTTGCTGATCCGTGTTACGGGGGAAAAAGTCCACTCAGTTTGTGTATTCGATCTTCACAACAGCATAATGAGCCGATGCCAGGCTGTTTTAGCTTGCTTTGTCCTATCTAGACTGTTTACAGATCTCCAATGCTGGTCCCATCATTTTCCGGCTTACGGCGCTTCGCTGAATAAAAACTCAACACCAAGCGAGGAAGCCATTACGCACGAGGTGAGGCTCGGGCTCGTACTAGTAGGTCACGGCCAGGTCGGGTTCAGTTATAACTTTTGTTATTTTGGAGCAAGACGCTGAAGCTGCTTCCTGCTTCCTTCCACCAATCAACGCGCCCCTCAGTCCTGCGCACGTCTGACACAGCCGAAATATCGTGTATGATCTCATGAGAAATGGTAAATGGCCTGTATTTGTATAGCGCCTTCTTAGGGTTCTACAACCCCCCAAGGCGCTTCACAACACAATCAGTCATCCACCCATTCACACACACACTCACACGCTGGTGGAGATGAGCTACAACGTAGCTACAGCTGCCCTGGGGCGCACTGACAGAGGCGAGGCTGCCGAGCACTGGCGCCACCAGTCCCTCCGACCACCACCAGCAGGCAAGGTGGGTAAAGTGTCTTGCCCAAGGACACACAGCAGCATTCTCTGGCCGGAGCCGGGATCGAACCTGCAACCTTCCGATTACTGGACAACCCGCTCTACCTCCTGAGCTACTGCTGCCCATAGAGAGAAAATATGACCTTTACAAAAAAGGATCAGAAAAGCACATTTTTAATTTATTTTTCCAATACAATTTATTTTAATGGCCTAAAAGACTATAATAGGACGTATATATCCACGGTATTATAAGTAAAATTTCAGTTTATCGCCCACCTCTACTCTACCCCCACACCAACTAAATTCATGTCCTCTTCCTCCACATCCATGAATCTCCTTTTTGGTCTTCCTCTCAGCCTCCTGCCTGGCTGCTTCAACCTCAGCATCCTTCTACCTAAGTAATCACTGTCTCTCCTCTGGACACGTCCAAACCAGTCTGGCCTCTCTGACAGGACTCACTGATCCTATCCATTTTCGTCACTCCCAAAGAGAACTTCAACATCTTGAGCTCTGCTACCTCCAGTTTTGTCTCCTGTCTTTTCCTCATGCTGTCTCCAAACCAGACAACATGGCTGGTGTCATCACTTTCTTCTGCAACTGAAACCTTTTAATCACATCACACCTGACACTTCTCCACCCATTCCAACCTGCTCCATATGCTTCTTCACCTTTTTTCCACCCCCTCCTTTGCTTTGGACCATAGACCCTAAGTACTTAAAGTCCTCTACCTTCTTTATGTCTTCTGAAATGACAAAATTGCATTATGGACCTATGTGGTATAGGAAAGACTAGGGAAATAAAATTCAGCCTGAACTTGATGGCAGGTTTTCTTCAGTAATTTGCAGATATTTAGCAACATCACTTATTTCTTCTCTTCTGACCAGTTTTCCAAGTCATGATTAGGCAAGGTAGCTTTATTTGCATATCACATTTCATACACATTTCAATGTGCTTTCCAGGAACAAGAGCAGCAAGAACATTAAAATCATCGGGACAACACAAAGCAACAGATTTTAAAGTCAGAATTAAAATATACAAATAAAGTTATTTGTGAGAATAAGATAAAAAGGCAAAGTTATAGACTGAGCAGTCACAGTGCAGAAGGTGCAGCAAAAGCGATATTCATTCAAAGGCGGATGAATACATGAATGTTTTCAATTTTGATTTAAAGTTACAAGAGTTGATTATATAAAGCATTCCTGAAGTTTGATTCCCTCTTTATCCATGCTTCAGTCGAAAAGACAAAGTTGAATATACTATTTTTACAGGCTATTTTCCAAACTAAAAAATTGGGACAAACAATTAGAAAAACTGAAACATGTTTTATATATTCCTCATCCTGTTAAAAGAAAAAGAGAAAAGGAAAAACTTCCTCTAAATGTAGGTAAGGAATATCTGAAATGTATGAAATGGGATCAAGTAGTTGTTTCATTTAGGGATAGGTGTAATTTTAGCCAGGGACGCTGGGGACATGTCAACACCAACATTTATAATGGGCAGTTTGGTTCCCACCACTTTTACAAACCTGATGTGGTAACTCTTACCTATATATCATCCACTTGGCGCTTGGTGAAAGCAACACTCAGGTTTGTCATTATTGTTCCCAGCAACTTTAAAAACAGACTTACGCTCTTGCATTTACATTCTAAATTATTTACTGCAGCTTCATCTATCAATAAACACCACCACCAAAAAGATCAACAATAAAAATCAGAATATATTATAAGCAGGTATTTATGTTGAACTGCAACTGGATCAGAACCAGATGGTATAAAGCTTGATTAATGCTTGATGCATCAGTGAGGTCCGCATGGCTCCATGTGGCCAAATTACATAATTGCAGCAACCACACCCCTCCGTGCAGCCCAAAGTTTCCGCACCGTGCACCTAGGAAATTTTCTAACTACGCGGACGGTCCCACATGGAAAAACATGGCGGAATGGCTGTTGTGTGTTGCATGCATGCCGTAGAGCCCTATGCCGCCCCCTACAATCTGGGAGAATATTGGCTCACAGCGGGAACAAGCCGCAGAAGGTTTAAATGTTGCAAAAGTCGTCCTGGCCTGATTCCGCGTGCCTCATTTCCACGCGGAATGTACGTACATGCAACAAGCATAACCCATGCTTTAGTTTATCTTGATGCAGAACAGTGGTACTAACTAAATGGGAAAACCAATAGCAATAGACAGAACTGTATTAGCAGACTGACCCAATCCTAAGAACTGTAGAACTGAGTGCTCAACACAGATTATTTAGCATCATCATGTTCTGCAGACCATGTTCCAACATGGATGGGTTTGAGTGGTTTTAGCAGGCTGTTTCAGTCACTAAAACAGAATCTCTTCATATTTCTGACTGCCATCTGTAAGATCCTGACAGTTCTCCACTGAACTCTTCTGTTAACAGTAAAAGTTACTGTACTTACATCCCACCATCATCATGGCCACAGAGAAGATCTTCTCTCCATCCGTAGTAGGGGCAATGTTGCCAAAGCCGATGGTTGTTAAGCTGGTCATGGTGAAATACAACGATGTGATGTACAGCGAGTCCTTTCCAGGCCCGCCTTCCCAGTGGCCCGAGCCACTGGCGTTGTATCTGTAAGGTGACCCAATGCTGATGGCCAGTTGGTAAAGCCAGCTGTCCATTTTAATGGTGTTGGTGGCCTCATCAATCACCTCATAATCTCCAATGCTGTACCTGGTGGAGATAGAGTGGAAATGTCAGCTTGTTCACAACAAAAAGCAGCTTAACTCTAAAATAAATAATTCATCTGAGTCAGGGCTCTGAAATGGACATTTTTACCATCTTTCCTACAGTATAAATTGCTCTACTGCACCTTTAAATTAGGAAAAGAATCAACTTTACGATTGAATATAAATAAATTACACTTCATTTTATTTTAACTCTTAGTTAAAGAAGTAACACACTTTGAGATTAAAAACGAGCATTAGGGTTCTCCTTATTGCCTTTAAAGCAAGACAAAAGTGGTATTAACATTTTAGGCTATTGCTTTCAAACTGGTTTCAGTGGTTTTTAAGCCATTAACTTGAGTAACTTCACATTGGACAGCACTCTGTAGACCTCTGCTGACCAGAAACACAATGGGAGATCTCTACCTGCTCTACCTGCTGTTTACTGTGGCGAGAGCTCATATAAAGCCTAGCAGCGGCTGCAGAAGAAGAAGATATTTTCACTTTGTGGCTTATTTAGTATCAGCTGGCTCATGCTGGCGTTAGCTCATTGTTAGCCCTAGCTACATCAGGTTAGCCTAGAAATCTAGACAGACCATAGCAAAAAGTTAGTCTAGCCACGCTCCAATAAAGCCTCAGCAGTCCCAAACAGTATTGTGCCTTGCCAATCACAGTGCTCTATCTATCGGTTTAGTGGGCCAATCACAGCGCTCTATCTGTTTGGTGGGCGGGTTGTTACTGCGACTGAAACAAAGATGGCGGCGATTTGTTTGAAGCGGCTTTGGCATCAGTTTTGGACTATTGAGACTTGGGCTTTTCTTTGAGTCAAGAGCAGATAGAAGTACATAAGTCCTTTATTTAGAAAACGGATGTATTTGTGTCTTCTTCAACAGAGTATGGTAGACTGCCCCATTAGCTACGTTTACATGCGCCAAATATCCCCAATCCGATTCAAATCTTGGTTGATCGGAAATCCCAAATCTCTGTTTACATGGACACTAACTGGAATGATCCGATCACACCGCGATGTACGCACCATAGATTGCACATGCGCAGACTTGTCTTTCCCGGAAGAGAAATTGTAAACAAACGCCATCTTGTCCGCACATCTTTTCCCTTGCATTTTATTTTCTTATTCTCTAGCTTCGGTGAATTCCCGCTTCCTGCATCTTTAGATGCACTTGAGTGTATAACTCTGCATTTTTAGCCGTTCGGCCATCGAGACATTCAGTAATATTGAGCTCCCGTAGTATTTCCAGTAAAAAATAGCGTCGGCAACAGATCACGTTTGTTTACCGCCCGCCATGTTTTTGATCTGTCCTGAGCATGCGCAGAGACAAAAAGAGTGCACGCTGCATTTCCACACATGCACAGTGGGCATTATTTTACCCCAAAGATCCGAAAGGCTGTGTACATGGACGCCAATCGGATTGACGATTGGACAAAACCACCTCTCTCAATCGGAATGAAATTTCATTCGGATCAGGCCGAATCGGATCAGAATATTCCGACTGACATGTTTACATGACGAATTTTTGATCCAATAGAATGTAGAGAAAATTCGAAAAAGAACCGTAGATCCCTCCCCATGACTTAGCTCTGTCTAAGGGTCATGGCCAGACTATATATTCGCGTGTTTAGGATGGCTTGCCAGGCTAACATCAGGCTGTAACAGGGTATGTTTACAACAGAAGTTATTCTGCTTTCAACCAGCAGGAGGGAGAAACAGAAAATGTATTTGGTGTTGCTTCAAAAATGCATATAGTTGTTTCTGACTTTAATGTCCTCAAAAGATTTTAACTTCTATTGTTTTAAAGGGACACTTGGCAGTTTTGCTTGCATTTAGCACCCTCTAGTGTCCGTTAATAATTCACTGTGATTAAAAGCAAAAATGAAACTTATCTGCTCACTGTGCGTTCGTCTTTTTAACACCTTAATCTAACTGCTGAAATGTCTCCTCAGCCTTCATTAGTGTCTACAGGAGCGGTTCATCACTAAATCAAACAAATCAGCTGTGTTCACGATCTAAAACATTTTAGCACATACTGGCTCAAAATGATTTAAAATATGAAAAGGTTGCATAGTATGGCTTTAAAGTGTTTAAGGTGCCTGGCTCACATTAAGAATACACTTCCTGTATATTAATACAACATATTATTTTGATGCCTTCATATCTCATTTACAAAAGAGGTGTGAGATGCACGCTTTTAGGGCAATTTGTTCTAATATACTGAAAATCTAGTGTGATGAAAATTGCCCTTTTCCTGTTTTGTTTTTTTGTGAGAAATCACATTGTAGAATGTTGTATAAAGTAATGCAAGCTAACAAAGCTATTTGCTTTTTCTAACTGAAGACATTTCTAGTTATGTCTGGTACTGAAATAATAGAAAGCTGTTTATTCTGTGCATTTACAAGAAATGAAAAGTCTGCACATGCAGCCCATCTACTTTATGTTTGCCGTCATTTGGTGGAGGAAATGTCATGCACATATTGCAAAGAACTTGTGTTGGAAAACGACATTTTCTTATTAAAGCTGAAGAGCCACATGTGGCAGTGGGATGCAGGTTGCACACCCCTGATAAGAACTACAAGTTACAGGAAAACGCTCAGAAGAAGTGAGCGAGCAGTGGACGAAACACACTGAAATATTGGCAGATGTGAATTTGTAAAAAATTGATAACAGGAATTGAACAAAATAGATTAAAGTTAATTAAAAACTGTAAAGAAATATGAAAATATGGTAGAGAACAGAACAGATAATCCACAAAGCTAACTGTCCAAACCTAAATCTAAAATAGGGAAAGACTGTGGACTGAAACACAAAAAAAGAAAAAAAAAACAAGAACAGAAGAACAGAGTGGTTAAAATGAGCAGGTAAAAAGATGAATCAAACTTAAAATAAAAACCTGCTCAGGAGCAAAAATCACCTGGTTTCTTATTTAATGTAATTAATGCATGTTTATCTAACCCAATGAGTTTCCTTTAGTGATGAAACAGCAAAACAAAACAGTCAATCATCAATTATCTTTATAATCTGATTTTATGTGAAACTTTAGGAGCGTTCAGGCTGCAAAAGTAACTGTCAAAAAAATTGAAAATAATGTCTAACCTGAAAATTTTAACAAACTAAACTCAAAAAGCAAAGCCATTGTCCAGGAATAAGATAAATCCTCTTTGAAACACTATTTTGTTTTGGAAGTGAATTTATTATACATTTCAGTTTACTTTGGGATGAAAGAAGCAGAGCAGAACTAAAGTGAGTGCTAAACAAATAAAAGCTGTACCAGATGCAGGCCAGCCAGTGGGCCACAAGTCCAAAGACGCAGACCAACAGCACCAGAACAGCGGCACCATACTCCAGGTAGTGGTCCAGTTTCCTAGCCACCCGGCCCAGACGAAGGAGGCGGACCACCTTTAAGGAGCTGAACAGGCTGCTGATGCCCTGAGGAGGACCAAAGAGAGGAGGAGGAGGAAAAGGATGAAAAAAGAGAAATAGAGTGTGTGTTATAGAGAGAGAGAGGGGTTAAAGGGCGAGAAAAGAAAGAAGAGCGACAACAGTTACAAACCAACACTTTACTGTTGCATGAAAAAGATTGCTGCTTAGCAGCTTTCCTTCCTGTAGAAGTTCCCAACCTGGGGTCCATGACCCGCCAAGCGGGTCCCCACAATTTGGTTGTGTTGGGGTTGTGAGTTTATCAAGATTATATTAGTAAAAATTACATTTATAAGATCCCAAAAACACACCCAGTAGTATAATCAAAACTCTGTATAACAGTTATAACTATGGGTGCACCGATAGATCGGCCGCCCGATCTCAGGTTTGTCTCAAGATCCTTGATCGGCCAAAAACTGCAATCGGTGCACCCCTAGTTATAACTCTAACTGTATGTCTGCATAAAGTTTGTAATGAATCAACTTTTAATGTGTGTATGCAGGTAGGAATTGGGGTTAGGGGGGTGGGTCCTGGCTTGTCTTGGACACAGACAAGGGGGTCAGCATCAGGCGTCATGTCCCACAATGCAATTAAACAATATAAAACAGCGCTCTAAACACAAACTTCATTATCAGTCTGAAAGTCTGAGGGAGACTGAAAAAGACACATGATGGCAGAAAGAGGTTTGAGTGAGCCCACTTGTTATTAGAAATCTTCCACAAACGTGATGCAAGTAAATGATTCTGAGTCAAATGGAGGTCCCAGCTCAAAGAGGCCAATGAGATCACATTATCCTCAAAAAGCAGAGGTGCAGTCAGATGGGACGTCACTGGTGATAGTTTAGTGAACAAACCCTACATCTGGCTAATGTTACACCACTTGTGCATGTTTTTCTTTTTTGTGAGGCCTGAATAGTTAGTGAACACATAAGTAAATCCACTGTAGGACTTACCCTAACCCTAGTCACCTAAAACCAGCCGAGCCGAAACAGAACTTCCGAAAATGAAGCAAAAACCACAAGTTAACCATAACTTAAGCCAGTAACTGACTGGGCAGGAAATGGGAGTTTCCCAATACCTCCAAATATCCGAAGGTTCATTTCAGTGAGAGAGTCGCAGGGCTTTGCTTTAAACATGAGTCATCGAAAATCCTGTCATCTCAATTCAGTTTCCATAAGTCAGAGAGAACGAGAAATGTGGGGCGACTTTGGGAGAGTGTGGTGACCTCATTCACAACAAACTGGGACTGAGTATTTAAACCATTTACCCCATGTGACCAGGCCATTTAGAAAAAAACATGCAAAAGTGTTGTGTGCATACATTCAGTGTAGTTCTAATTTATCATTTGTGTACTTTGAGTTTATCAACTGCTGCTTTCCTCTGATACAGGTGACAAGTGAAACACTGATCTCACTTCCTGGGGGATAAAGACAGATGCTAACGTTACCGACACTGGTAGAAAGCTCTGTTCACATGAGAAAACCGCTGTGGAAAAGCTGAACAAAAGGACATCAACAGCATGCCTTTATATTCATTTTACGTGAAAGCGGAGCGGTAAATAAATAACAGCAGTGCTGGTGTACAGGATCACACACATCTATGCCCAAAGGAGACAAACGTGCATCAGAAATGTGCTCTCTGGACTCAGGGATAAGAGTAGAAAGACCCCAAAGCCTGTTTAGGGTGCTTTTCTTGGGCTCCCATGCTTTTTCATTTTTATTCGATTATTTATCTTAATTTATTTTCTCCCATTTTTTTATTCTAATCTTTTTTAATTATTTTATTTGTGCCTCATGATTTTTATCTTGAGAGGCGTTATAGGAAGATTGACACCCATCTACTTCTGGACCATGGGTCCCCTTCTGCCAAAAAAAAGTGGATAAGTGGTTATGAGCTGATAAAAGGCATGGCATGGCATGGCATGGTATGGTATTTTCTGACCCCGGTGATGTGTGCCATGGATTTCACATGTCTGTGAATTTTAAAGACACATTTTGATGCCAAGTAAGTGCCTATTTTTAAAACACCACAGTTATCAGCTTACTCCGTTCGGAGTATAACGGTTTGCGACACAATGCATTATGGGATACCTTGCTGTCCCAAGTCCACAGAAGGATGCATCCTCGATACAATGGGCGAAGCAAGAACACATATGGGAACTCTGAGCGAACTTGCCATCGTATGTACTTAGGACTGGAACATTGTTAATGACGTTTCACAAGGACATGAGTACACAAGTGCAGATGAGTATGCATATTGAGAAATGGCCTATATGTATGCTACGTGTATTACTTTCAAAGAAAAAAATATTTAGTAAGTAAGTGGGCTCAGTAAGAAAACAAGGAAGCAAATGAATATCTTAACAAATATTTATTATATTAATACTAAAATCATAGCCAGCCAGTCCTGAACGTGCTAAACGTTTTGGAAAAACAGGAATAATAAGCATTCAAGCAATTATCTCTTAGAGCCAATTAAAGATGGCCGACAGCTAATCACCATCAAATCAACGCAAATATTGGTAAAAGTCAGTTTAACAGACTGAGTTAAACCCTGATGTGTTTGTAGCTGCGAGTCATTTACAGCACATCCAGTGAATGTGTGAAACCTCTGCTCAAACTTTGCCAAGAAGGAAACCCTTTTACCATTTACCGTCACCATGACAACCCAGTATATTAGCAAAAGATCTCATAAATCACTGGACAGAATGTAATGAAACTCTCAGAAAGTAATCATCGCTTGCTCATCTTCAGCTGATTAGCTTTTTGGAATCAACCCAACTTAAAACGGTCACCACAGCTAGCTGGCTCTAGAAAACACAAAACAGGGTTATTTATCTGTCCATCTTACAGATACTGAGCTACGGTTGGATCTGGGAGTCATCCATAACACATACTTAAGATCTCAACATGAGATTGTCTCTTATCAGAAGATTGTGTGCACATATCTTCAAGGCCTTTAAATGTTATTAATGTCTTGGTAAACAACACATTGACATGCCAGTATGCTTTATTTTGCACTGACATTATGACCTTTAGATATGCAGTAAATATTCAGTAGAGCTGTTTGAGGTGACAGAAGGATCATTAGTCTAGTCTGTATTCCCGTCACCAATCTCCTCTCCTCCATGTGTCACTCTGTTCCACAGCTGCTGATTTTTTATTTCTCACACTCATGAACCACTTCAGCACTTCCTTTTTTAATCTAAGCCATTCCTCTCATTCATACCAGATCCTGCCCTCCATACATTAATCTATATTCATATCTCCTGACCCGTCACATTCACATTTCCAGTCAGTTCCAGTTTTCCATTGCCTGCACTCCAGTTTCCACTATCTCTGTTACCATGCAGAGTTAATATTCCATCCCTACTGTGTGCTGCACAGCTTCCTCCTGGCACCGTCATCCCAGCCGACCGTGGCTTTTTTGCACGTCACTTTAAAGGTCAGGCCACATTCAACCTTTTGGAGTGGCCACGGCACCTGCAGAGACTCACAGTGAGCTCCCATCAGCCTCTTCTGTGACAGCAGGTGGCTGCAGGCCCACGGAGGAGGGAGGGGAACCAACACCCACTCCAACATCTTCACCATCAACTCTGCTGCAACCCGAGGGAACAACTCAGCAGCACGTGAAATCGTTTTCCTGCTGCTGTTGCTGTTTCACAGTCATAGCCTAAAAACTTCACTTAATGTAGCTGTTGACCTGCATGTGTCTTCGTGTGTTTCTATTTGTGAGACTCTTAGAACACCCACCCCACCTCCGCTTTGTTTCTCCAAAAAAGGCAGCAGGCGCAAAAACACAAAAGTACAGCAGAGAGCTCTTAAACTTCAGTCTGTTCCTCCCAGTTTCTCCTAATGTGTGGTCCACTGGGATGGAAGATGCTGCTGACGCAGTGTTCTGTGTTCAGGATGACTGTGTGACTCAAAAAGACCTAACCCTGTAAACCCTGAAACTAAGTGAATGATGCATAAAAGTGTGTTTGTGCAGCACTTTTTGATTGTAAAATGGATTTTAGAGTGGAAATTGCAAGAGAGGGTAAAATGACTTAGATATTTTTAATGCAATAATGAGGCCACACACTAATCCCCTTCAAACTGGCAGGTGCATTTAGCACTGTGAGCTATCAGGGATGAATCTCAGCTACAACCACAGCACATTTACCATACCAGTTTATTTGTATAGCACACTTAGACTCAGCATGAGAGCTGACCAAAGTGCTTCCCATAAAGTACGTTGCAAAACAATGAAATAAAAACTAACTGACACACAAAAGATCACAAGATAAAATCAATACAAGCTCAATACCTGCAGAACTGACTGAGTTACAATCACTTATGTTTTTGATTAGCGCTGATTAGCCGTAGCAGTCGTCTTGACTCAGGTTCACTCCAAAAGTGAATTAGTTGAAGAGTAATCAGTGCTTGTTTATCTACAAGAGCTCCATTAAAATCTAGGAGTTCATCAAATATTTTCCTAAAGAAAAAAAACATTATCCAACACAGAGTGATGGGCAAAAACATTATGATCCCCCTTTTATTTCTGACCTAAAATCCTTATTCTGGAATCGCACTTCTGGTGCAAAATATTCAACTGTATTTAAACTCCTCAAATATCCTGAAAACAAAGACAATCATTGAAGTCCTGAAGACATTGTTCTGCTCAGATGTGGATAATTAAACTTTAGGATGCTAATTTGTCTGGGAATAAACAATCTACAGAGTTATTCAAACCCACGTTTGATCACAAAAGCTGTGTTACACATCACTAAAAGACCTTCTGGTCTGCACAGGCATTACATGCATTAGTAGGACAACCCGTTGATTGAGTTTACTTTTAGTTGGCGCTCATTGGTCAATCACTACAGGAACAATCATTTAAGAGAATACAAAAACATGATCTTCTGTTGTAGTTGGATATCTAAATACCCTCCCAGCTCATCTAACCCTCCCCTCCCCTGCCTTATTGCTGTCTGCTGCATCAACATCAGCTACAGGAAACCTGCACCCAGCAGGGTCTCATCACATCCATCAGCACCTGGAATTGTGAGTCTGGAAAACAAGGAACACCTGAACCAACACAGTGACACGGCAGACACCTACTGAGTGATGCACAACACAATATAATATTTATTCTGACAGAGGGCAACATTATCAGGCAGGTAAATGAAAGCACAGAGAGGAGCATCGTTTACAGGTGAAGGTGGAAAATTTAGAATATGGTGCAAAAGAAGGGCTGGAAGATAATTGAATAACGATATATTTCTATCGATAGACGTGTGATAGAAAAAAAATGGGTCAGTATAAACTTCAATAAAAAGTTTCCTCTCTTTTTTTCATTATAGCCTATCGAGTGATTTAATACTAGAGTCTTTATGTTCTCCCGACCATAAACACAGACCCAGGCACACTCCGTCACCAAGCCCTCCTCTCTTTAACCTAAACAGACAGCATGTGACTTAAACAAGATATCGCAGCGAGGAGAGGCAGAGGAAAAAGTTACAGTAGTTCACCAGCATGGCAATATTTCAGTCCAACAACAAAAACTGTTGTTTGCTAAATTTAAAGATAATCGATAAAAACCAAGTCTGGTAACACAACCAACTTGTTTTATCACAAAGCAATGACATAAAATGGCTACGGATGCACTTAAATACATATTTTCTACATTTTTCATAGTTATCAGTAATTATTGATCGATTAATATGAATTTTTTGTATTAATATGCTTTTTTATCTATATCATCTAGCCCTACGCAAAGTCCATTTATTTCAGTAATACAGCTTAGACCGAGAGACCATCTAAAGCAGGGGTGCCCAATCCTGGTCCTGGAGGGCCGGTATCCAGCACATTTTAGTGGTTTCTCTGCTTCAACACACTTGATTCAGTGGTTGAATCACCTGTGCAGCAGCTCATCAGGCTCTGCAGAAGCCTGTTAATCACCTGCTGATTGAAATCAGGTGTGTTGAAGCAGATGATTCTAGGAGCTAAGCTGTCTAAGGCTTTATGCCTCTGGCAGGGTCACCCATGGCAAACAGGTCCTAGGAGAGGGATCAGACAAAATGCAGCTCAAAGACCCTATATGATGATTGATACCAATGGAAACAGTGATTCCTCGCCTGGACGCAGGTCACTGGAGCCCCCCTCTGGAGCCAGGCCTGGAGATGGGGTGCATTGGCGAGCACCTGGTGGCCGGGCTTTCACCTATGCAGCCGAAGAGGAAACGTGGGTCCCTTTTCCCATGGGCTCACCACTCGTGGGAGGGGCCAAAGGGATGGGTGCTACGTAGCCAAAGGCAGGGACCTTGGTGGTCTGATCCTCGGCTACAGAAGCTAGCTCTTGGTACGTGGAATGTCACCTCTCTGGTGAGGAAAGAGCCTGAGTTGGTGTATGAGGTTGAGAGGTTCTGACTAGATATAGTTAACACCTTGATGCATGGTTCTGGCTCCAGAACCAGTTTCCTTGAGAGGGGTTGGACACTCTACCACTCTGGAGTTGCTCCCACTGAGAGGCACCGAGCAGGGGTGGGCATACTTGTTGCCCGCCATCTTGGTGCCTGTACATTGGGATTTACCCCGGTGAACGAGAGGGTAGCCTCCCTTCACTTACGTGTGGGGGGACGGGTCCTGAATGTTGTTTATGCTTATGCAACAAATAGCAGGTCAGACTACCCACCCTTTCTGGAGTCCTTGGATGGGGGGGGCTGGAGAGTGCTCCTTCCGGTAACTTCCTTATTCTCCTGGGAGACTTCAACGCTCACGTGGGCAATGATATTGAGACCTGGAAGGGTGTCGTTGGGAGGAATATCGCCCCTGATCTGAATCCGAGCAGTGTTTGTTATTGGACTTGTCATGGATTGTCCATAATAAAAACCATATGTGCTCTTGGCACCAGGATACCTTAGGCCGCAGCTTGATGATTGACATTGTTGTCTCATTTGATCTGCGGCCGCATGTCTTAGACACTCGGGTGAAGAGACTGGCAGAGCTGTCAACTGACCATTAACTGGAGGTGAGTTGGCTTCGATGGTGGGGGAGGATGCCGGTCAGACCTGGCAGCCATAAATGTATTGTGAGGGTCTGGTGGAGTCTCCTGTCAGAAGGAGCTTCAATTAGCCTTTCGCCAGCCCCGCCCCCAGAACGGCTATTGTCCAATCACACATCATAGCAACCGTTACTATCCGACAACTCCAAACAAGATGATGAAGCTAAGCCTAATTTACTACTAAGCATTAGCCTCGATAGTAGTCGTGTCTCCTTCGTTTCCCTTCAGAACCTCCTCATCGAGCTCAACCAGCAACAGCCAAGCATGAGTGCTCCCCCCGCCCGTGGCTGGGCGGAGGTCCGCCTCCCAGACTATCCAAGACCCTTTTAGATAAGACACACCATGCCGGCAAATCAGCGTAATATTACCTCAACCGTGTGTCTTATAAACGCACATTAAGCCTTGGCGCAACAGCGGGTGGTGTCATGATCACGTGATGAATTAATGCCGAGCTCCGGCCGGCAACTATTGAAAATGAAAGTAAACAAGGGCTTAAGTTTCTTTTTGTTAACAGAACCAGCTGAAATGAGCGATGCAGAGCACTGGGAGCTTTTAGAGCTGCCTGCAGCTCAGATCATCTGACAGGTGACATCTGACAGCTCACAGGGGTTCCGCATCGCCGTCACCGCTCACCGATCCATGAGTCCCCGGACTCCGCCTTCTTCTGAAACTCCAAACTCCTTGTTCCCTGCTACACTTCGCTCAGTGGAGCCGACACTAATATATCCCTCCACTGCATACAGTAACCCTTTTTGCCTCGATCTGGATGATATTGAATATGATAAGAAAAAGAACTGAATGAGAGCGGATGCAGATGATGTGGTCCTGTTGGCTTCGTCAGAACGTGATCTCCGGCTTTCACTGGAGCAGTTCGCAGCCGGGTGTGAAGGAGCTGGGATGAGAATCAGCTCCTCTAAATCCGAGACCATGGTCTTGAGTCGGAAAAGGGTAGAATGCCTTCTCCAGGTCAGGGACGAGGTCCTGTCCCAAGTGGAGGAGTTTAAGTATTTCGGGGTCTTGTTCACGAGTGAGGGAAGGGTGGAGCGTGAGATCGATAGGCGGATTGGTGCTGCGTCTGCAGTCATGGGGGCGTTGTACCGGTCTGTCGTGGTGAAGAGAGAGCTGAGCCGAAAGGCGAAGCTCTCAATTTACCGGTGGATCTAAGTTCCTACCCTCACCTATGGTCACGAGCTTTGGGTAGTGACCGAAAGAACGAGATCGCGGATACAAGCGGCTGAAACGAGTTTTATTCGCAGGGTGTCTGGACTCTCCCTTAGAGATAGGGTGAGAAGCTCGGTCATCCGGGAGGGGCTCGGAGTAGACCCGCTGCTCCTCCACATCGAGAGGAGCCAGTTGAGGTGGCTCGGGCATCTGATTAGGATGCCTCCTGGACGCCTCCCTGGTGAGGTTTTCCGGGCACGTCCAACCGGGAGGAGACCTAAAGGAAGACCCAGGACACGCTGGAGAGATTATGTCTCTCGGCTGGCCTGGGAACGCCTTGGGATTCCCCCAGAGGAGCTGGCCCAAGTGGCTGGGGAGAGAGAGGTCTGGGCTTCCCTCCTTAAGCTGCTGCCCCCACAACCCGACTCCGGATAAGCTGAAGAAAATGGATGGATGGATGGACTGAATGAGAGCACCTTCAGATGTCACTCCTTTTGTGAGTTCGATTGATTGTTTATTTCACTCAAACTGAAGTTTAATTCGTTACGTGAGCAATGAAGTAGAAAATCACCTCTAATGGACTTCAGGTCATGTCCGATACGAGTAAGTGACTGTGAAAAATATACAGAACATATCTGAGCACCTTATAAAACATCAATCTGAAATTAATCTAAGGAGCAAAAAGATCTCAGAGAAACAAAAACGAAGCAACAATCTTCTGTGTTTTTATGAAACTAGAATAGAATAGAATATACTTTATTTGTAATTGCTCATGTCAAACTAAGTAAACAGTCATTGTTTTTTTCAGTCAGACCAGAAACCACAAAAGGTTCTTCACACCACGGTTAATGGTTGCTGGGATTGCAATTCTTCGTGTGGTCTGGTTAATAAAACTGTTCTCTTCTCACCTCAACTTAACCCTTCAGAAAAGGGTTTTGCTCTCTGTTCTAAAAGATTTCTGTAATCTGAACCTGGATGGATATCTAAAAGCTGATAAACGTTTCCATTCAACCCAGTTCAAGATGGCAACCAGCAATGATCAAAATTAGCAAAAAGAAAGCTATATCATGGTCAGATTTACAGACCTACTCTGAGCAGTACATCATGCAAGATCCACCTTTTAGAGTTTTGGGCCATGTTGTATTATTTCCACCTCAAAAACATCCTCAAAGTGGTTTTTAGCTTCACACATGCATTTTCTTGTTTCAGCTGTGCTTCTCTTAATCTCTGCTAAACTATTGCAAATTGCTGGATGGACATGTTAGCATCATCATTGCACCACTCCTCCCTATGTAGGTAGGGTTGAATTCGGATCCCACCTCTCCTGGGGCCTCATTTATCAACCGTACTTACGAACAGATCTGTGCGTATTTCGTGCGTGGGAACGATTTTACGCATTGTGTGGTATTTACCAATTTGTACTTGTGCGTGAAAATGTTCCTAAATATAAGAACAGCTCCGACCATGCGTAGGAACAGCATCCAGTGGCAGAACGAGGGAACAGCAATTCTGAAGGTCTCAGTGATCCACGCGTGTTCCTCATCCACTAATTATTTTACCCAATAAATAAATATTTTGGTGGATAAACAGCTGTGTCACATTATTGGTGCTAAAACACCCGTGACCCACGGGAATCTGACTGTAGAACGGCTGATTTCGTGTTATTTTGTAATCACAATGTTTACTCTTACCATGTTTATGATGTTTTAAATCATTTTGCATTTATTTATTTATTATGTTTTAATTTAATTATTTTGTCCTTGTGAAGCGCCTCGTGATGTTGCTTGAGATGCGCTATATAAAAGATCGTTTCTTATTCTTCTTATTATTATTGGAGAATTTAGCAGAGCAGAGTGCACTCCGGAGGGAACGGCTCTTCCGTGAGCGCAGCGCACTGATCCGATTCCAGTCCAGATTCTATTTTACAAATAAAACAACCTCCAGAACCTCCTCTGCTCCCCGATCATACACGCGTTGTCAAATGTCCAGTGCTTCGATCTCGCTGTCAATAAAGTTTGTCTTTTTTTTTTTTTTTTCCGGGAAGAACCCAGGGAATCCCCTCCCGACCTGAGGACGTAGTGTGACCAAATATGGTTAATTCAGGGCGTTTCTGTATGTAAATGACAATACACGTGCACGAGCTCCTATATGCGCACAGGTGGGATTTATCATCAGACGATTGCGGAGGAACGTGCGTACGAGAGGCCACCGCATGTTTCATAAATCAGGACATTGACTGTTCGTACACACATTCTAAATTTCATCTGTAGGAGGGAATATAGGAACGTTTCTACGAATGTTTGATAAATGAGGGCCCTGGACTGTAAACACTAACGCCCACTCTTTCCATGTAGCTAGCAGGGAGTTTAATCTACACAGTGATTTCTTTCTCTTTTCTTTCTTATGTTGTCTACACTTTAAATAATGCCTAGAATCCAAAAATAGATTTTTGTCTGTGAGACATGCATGAATTAGCAAGTCATACTGAAGAAGAGCTTAATCTGCAGAAATGGTTGGATTTTATCTTCAGAACTTCTCAAAGAGCAAGCCAGAAGGTGATCGTGGTTTCACAGACTGCTTGGTAAACCACCACCAGTACTGGAGTGGGTTTTCAAACGGATTACTTCTTCAAACTGGTGTCATTCCAACGTTAAAACCACCCAATGGAAAGGCCAGAGTTGTGAGTACAACCAAAATGCTAACCGCAATTTATAGCTGAATAGTTATAAAGTTTAGTGGGCGAGCATTAGTGTGTGGTAGCGTGGGTGTGTGTGTTAATGGCTCGTTTTTTGTCCTGGTGTATTCAATAGCCAGTTCATCGCTGGTGTGCATGTTACTGCAAACATTGATTTCTTTTTCTTGATGAAGTTTTGCTGGGATCTATGGTTACATTATGAAATGGGTGGAATTCGGTTGGGTGGAGGCCGGATTTCATCGACTCCAAGCATTTTATTTCTGGGCTCAAAAGATGTCTCCAGAAATATATATATTTTATATTGTCGTGATTTGGCGCTATATAAATAAACAGAATTGAATTGAATATTTCAGAACAAGTGATGTCTCCATTGTGCCAACGTAGGGCTGGGCAATAAATCGAAAATTTATCGTTATCGAAATTTCTGACTCTAATCGATATAATTTTCCACACGTCAATAAATTTGGTAATAAAAAAAGAAAAGTTGTGTGTAGGTTGGCAACATTCATGTCCCTTTAAGAAGATGTACCACCTCGAGTCACATGACAATGTAATACAGCCCCATCTAGTGGACAGCTTTTGTTTTTGCGCATACATGTAGTTATCGTCTATTTATCGTTATCGAGGAGAACTCCTCAATATACCGTGATATTGATTTTAGGCCATATCGCCCAGCCCTGTGCCAATGGCTTTATATTAATCATATATGAACGCTTAATTGCGTTCCCATCTGAGTAATCTGTGCATTTTTCGTGCTCAGCTGACCAGTTTATCGGACCTACTATCCAGCGGTCCACTTCGTGCTAGTCGACCCAACACAACCTCTACCGACTGATTGGTTAGGCTGAAGTTCACAAGTAACTATAGAAGGAGCCTCTGATTGGCAAGTAGAATGAGCCAGCAATGGCTTCCCACATGCGCAATTCATTATCAGTCTGGATGCGGTGGGGTAAACATCTTCTCTGACTGCTGCTTGGACCTTCCGCTCCAGCCACGACAGTGTGAGGACAGACTGCTGTGAAGATCACACAGCACTCTCAATGAAAGAGGAGGAAGCAGTGTGCTTCATATCAGAGTCTCCAAAAGCAACACTGCTCACGGTCACCTTTGTGTACTAACAATGGAAGACACCACAGACTTCTCCACGCGTCTTTTGCTCCGCCCACATGCTCAAACACATCCGCCTTCCTGAGAAGGATATGTGAACAAAGGCCTGATGTGACAACACCATTAGGTGTTGAGAGTTTACCCTGTCTGTTAGCTACACATCTCACTGGAGAGATGCTAATGACTCCCACAAATAAATCATGTGACTGCTTAGTGACCACATGTTTTTGAGGATAGTTATTATCATATTAGTGATGTGTGACTAAAAGTCATTCAACAAGACCAGCAGAAGCACTACTTTACCTCATCCACGTTCTCAAAGGCATTGATGATATCGTAAGGCAGGCAGGACAGCAGGTCGATGACGAACCAGGTCTTCAGGTAGTTCATGCGGATGAGTTTGGGGTCAGATATCACTTCTCCTCCAGGACCCACAAAGGTGGTGTGAAAGTTAAGAACAATGTCGACCAGGAAGATGACGTCCACCACGCTATCCAGCACGAGCCAAACAATGTTGTTCTGCTTAGTCTTGAAAGAGACGTTGTAGGGCACCATGATGGCTGTGTAAAAGGTGAGGATAAGAATCACCCAGTCCCAGGTGGTCTTGAAGGTGCAATAGTGAAGGATGATGTGGGGTGGCGTCTTTGGAGCTTCCTGCTTGTATTGTGGAAGAATGTCGGAGTTCAGCTGCAAAACCTGGAGACAGGAAGTAAAAACATTAACTCAGTAATCGGTCTTTACAGGATTTCTTCAGAGGGTTTGATGAATCGTGTCCTACATGTTTTAGTTCTCTGCTTCAACACCTGATTTAGTGGTTGTTCATTTGGTCATAAAGGCTGCAGACACACTTATTTAGAGAAAAACAAATGATTTCTCATTATGTGTGCTACAAATACCAGCACTGAAGAACTCCTTATAAAAAGACTTCCTTCCCTCCTGATGAAACATTCAGATGTGTCAGCCTCAGTGAGCTCCAATTACTCTCACAGTGGGAATCAGTCTGATGTTAAATACCAAGTAGGAGCAGCAGAGCAGGAAGAACAGCAGCGAGCTTCATGAAGCCGGAGCTGCATCCTCACGAACATTCATCACAGCTGCCAATCAGACGGACCCTGGTCACCAGGACTTCTAAACAGTCGTATGTAAGAATGCTCACAGCTTTAAGTTACTCTGCATGTCATCTCAGAATAGAGAAACAGGAAGAAGTATGCTTTAGTTCGCTAATCTCACTCAAATCATTCCTGGCTTACCTCCTCTTTCCTTTTTGCTGCTTTGTTGGCTTCCTTCAAAATTTCTCATTTACTCTTTTGTTCCCCTTTACTTCTTCTGCAGTCATAAGGTGTAATCACCACTGACGTAAATCAATATCTGACGTCTCCTTATATATCTCTGGATATTTTAGATGTTAAATACTCAAAAAGCTTCTGCTGTCCGAATTGCAAATGTCTTAAGTTAACCTTCTCACAGTCAAAGATTTCCCAGAATGCAGCGCAGTATTTTCAAAATAATGTTGGATCAGGAGCCAACAGCAGCTACTTTGAAGGCAAATTTCCAGTTTAAATGTAAGTCAACTTAAGTAGCTATCAGGCTTATATGTAAAATGTTTTTTTAGATCCAAAGCAGTTATCTATGGTTGGTTAGTTGCTTAGCAGTTGCAGCTTCGGTGGCTAACAGGTACTAACTCACTTACAAATTTGATTTAACCAATATATACACAATTAAAAAAGTAAAAGGCTTGAATGGTATATTGAAAACTTATATGTACTACGCTACGCCACTATGCTACTTTGATGGGCGCGCCGTAAACAGGGCGCGTAAGCAGAGGGCGGGCTCTGGCCAGCCGCGGTCACGTGAGGTAAGTCTGTTCCATTTAACAGTTTTCTTTGACCAAGGAAGGACAGTGTCCTTGTAAGCAACATTGAGAAACACCCACAGAAAGGGTGTGTGTGTGTGTGTGTGTGCGTGCGTGCGTGCGTGCATGCGTGCGCGTGCGTGCGTGCGTGCGTGCGTGCGTGTGTGTGTGTGTGTACTTGCCTCCGCCAGTCTGGACTGTTTATGGCTAACTTCGTGTTTGCCCATAGGTGCCAGCTGTTGCAGCGTATTGCGATTGTTGGTGAGCGCTCGAGTGAGCCGTGCAAACTTGGTCCATCCTACAAGAGAAAGAGTAGAAAACACCGTTTGAGCCTAACATTTGGATGTTTGTTATAGCTGGTAATGAAAAATATTAGGGGTGGGAATTTAACGTGTTAACTATGATTAATTAATTAGAAAATAACGCGTTAAAAAAATTAACGCATTTAACCCTTTAAGCGCGAAGGGTCCCCCAATTGGGGGATGTTGAAGTTTAGCAGCAAAATCCATGCCCTAAATATCAATATAGTCAAGCTGCACCTGTAAAGAAAGCTCAGAACCTTTTTTATGTGCTCCAAACACAACTACAATCAAATGAGTGATCAGAAATCCCTCTTCATGGGTTTTTGCCTTCATTTCTGTCTCTAATGATGCTAAATCAAATCAAATTGCACAAACATTCTATCAACCCATTATTATTATTATTATTATTATTATTATTATTATTATTATTATTTTAAAGACAATACCATTATCAAAATGTACTTAAAATAGTATTGTACTTTTAGGTCTGTCCTATTTTTGCCAGTGATATACATATTTATTTTTTTCTCCTGTTTTGAATTGAAATACAATTTAAAAGCATCTTTTTAGAAATTAAAAGAGTTTGTGTTTACAATAATAATGTCAATGACTATTGTTTGATTCTCTGTCTCATTATTATTCATTTTCAAAAATTGCTTTCGGGGCAAATTTTCTTGAATGATTAAAATGCGATTAATCAAGATTAATTAATTACAAAGCCTCTAATTAATTAGATACATTTTTTAATCGAGTCCCACCCCTAAAAAATATATTTAAAAAAATGGAAAAATTAATGTATTCATAAAAATAATAAATAAACACCAACATTAAAAATAAAAGATAAATAGAAATAAACAAAAATCCAGTCACTTGTGGATGAATGATTTTCCCTCTGAGCATGGAGTTAAAATATTATTAAGCTCTTTTTCACTGTAATCAGTTATATTACTGTTTTGTGCACCTCGGTTATAGCATTGTGTGATTTAACACACTGAAGCAGAAAGAGGAAAAAGCTGAACCAAAGTTGACGAACTACAGGCTGAATCCTGAAAAGGGATTACACAACAAGAGGTGAAAAATGAGTCAGTGTAAGGCATGAAATTGCTGCAGATTTAGTTAAAATAGAAGTTTTGGGGCGAGCAAGGATCTGTGCAGACTGGCTCAGGTGATAATATAACTCGCCCACATCGCTCAAGTATACATACCATCTGAAGGAGGAGACTGTGGAATGAATTCACTTTCAGTGAAAAGGAATCAAAGCAAATTAAGAATCCCAAAAGTACCAAAGACCGTTTGGACTTTCATGACTGACTCCATGAGGACGAAAGGTTCAAAATAATAAAAACATAACTTTTGTGTCCATTAACCTCCATTCCTGTCTGAACGGCATCTAAATCAGCACCACTGAAAAGAAAGAACAACAAAATAAAAGTTTCATAATGTGAACTTCTTTTTAATATGTGGGTCTAGTAACAGCTGCTCTAAATAAAAGCATGGCTTCCAGCCAGCTAAAACAATCAGCCTGATGCCTGATGGCGACTGTGTTCCTGCCTCAGCTCCTCACGCGGCATCAGATGACTTTGTGAAATGTGTCGCCGGAGGCTGCAGGTAACGGCCATCTGTGAAGCTTTTATCGAGCAAACAAAGCTCTACATGATGTTTTTACATTCTTGCTTTGTCACATTTTCATCTCTCCTCCTTTTTTGTTTACTGAGCCACTATTTATCTACTGTCCCTGATCTGCTGTCAGTCTCTCACACACCAGCTTAGGACATGAACACCATCCCAGAGAACTGTGTTACTTTAACCCTATTGTTGTTTATTGTAGTAATGGCACTTTATTTCAGACCCCTCTCACTCAGCTGATGCTGACATGTTGTGGCACGCTCAGCTGTGGGAGCAGCCAGAAACAGAGCGCAGGAGTCGGTCTACGTCACGAGCCGGCGCCTGCAGCAGCGAATCTCCCTTCCTCACCAACAGCCTCTCCTGACCCCGATCACCAGGCGGTTCCAAATGCAGCCCACAGCTCTCAGCCGGCCAGTTCTGCAGCGTATCTGTCCTCAAAAAAGCTGCACTGAAAATTGGCGTTGTGCTGGCAGCTCAGCTGCCAAGGTAGAATGTCTAATCATGACTATAGCTAAAGAAAAATGTAAACATTTGTTTTTCAGTGTTAAAATTTTGCATGCTAGATTCACACAGCAAATTCATACTCTCCTAAATCACTGATGCAAGCAAAACAGCTCAAAAACTTTCACTCTTGTAACTTCAACATTCATAACCAAACAAGGGCAGGAATATTTACACGTCTGCCCAAATATTCAGCTAAATAATTTAATTAGGTGCAAAAAAATCTAATCAGCCAATCAGAACGGAGATGAAAGGAAATTTGGAGAGTCTGAACTAGGGATGCAACGATTAGTAATTTGGGTGGTACGATATTATAATCACGGTTATTTTACATGAATTCCACAACTGTACTAACATATATGAATCTATTCTATAAAGGTTTTCAACCCCAGAAGATATTTATTGCTGCTTAGAAAAATGACTTTGTAAAATCAAAGTAAAAAACTTTTTTAAATACCCTTCATTAGATTTGGTTGTTAGCCTGTTTTGAGTCAGGGTCAGGGTTAACACGTGATGTTTATTCAAGCCAACACTGGAGGATGGATGCATCTAATGAAATTTGTTGTTCTACCTGCTGATATCATTATTTTTAACATTGACTAGTAAGAATATTATTTGGACAAGGATAAATTATATTATTTTTATGGAAAATTTGAATTAAAAACAGGCGTTGTTGATTAAATGTTAAATGGCTTGCCATACTAGCTTGGTATCGACAAGTACAAGAGAAGCGTGGTACAACACTACTAAATAAACCCTTGTTCACTGGATTGTTCTAACATAACCCTTAAATCACTTCAGTCACTATCTGACTCAGTTGGACTTTATTTGTCTGCAGGATGATCTCAGAGATGCAGATGATCGGATTTGTTGGATCCTTTAAGCACAATTTTTTTTCTGAAAGCTCTGCATGGTCGAGTCATTGTCCTGAATTTCTTCTTCAGCAGCTTTGGGTCAATATTCCCAAACAGGAGACTTCAAGTGCTTGCTAAGTGGATGTAGAGAAGTCCTGGTGGTGTTCAGAACCTGCTGATCTGGGATTTGAGCCCACAACTATCTCAGGGTTTACAGGGACTGGTCAGAATGGTTCTAGTTGATAAAAAGACAACAGCAGCTTGAATAAGCAATGGTTCCTATTAAGGTCTAAGGTTTCTAGATGGACTAACAGCAGAAGATCACACCAGGTGTCACTCCTGACAGTTAAGAACAGGAACCTGAAACTTCAATTAACACAGGATTAGCAGAACTGGACCATTAGAGACTAGACCCTTCAGATTGTTGAGTCAGAATTTGGTGTCACCAACATGAAAGCATGGATCCACCCTGCCTTGTATCAATGCTTCAGGCTGCTGCTGTAATATGGTGCCTTTAAAGGCACGTACACTAGCATCAGCTCTATACGGCAGAGTAAGGAGTGTTCACATCCAGGTAGCCCGGGAATTTTCCACACGCAACAAGACGTATTTTCAGCCCTCTTCCCAAGGCGGTCTGCCCCGGGCTGAACCGGGCCAACACACCCACTGCCGACTGATTGGTCAGCTCAAATTCATGCCTACCATTAGGAGGAGCCTCCGATTAGCGGATAGAATCAGCCAGCGGGGGCTTCCAGCATGCACGCTTCATTATCATTCTGCATGCTGAGGTGTTAACGAGCCTCTGACTGAAGCCGTTTTTCTCTGTGTCTCTCTGGTGTGAGGAGCACACACACACACACACACACACACAGTGCTGCCAGGCACAGCAAAGCAGGATGCAATATCAGAGGCAGAGAGTCTTCAAGAGCAACACTGCTCAGGCCGCCTTTGTTTAATAAGGAACTTCTCCACACTCTTTTGCCCCGCCCACATGCTCAGAGATGCGCTCATGACGACACTGATATCTTCGTGCCAAATTTTCGCCCTGATTTTGGAGACCGCCAATGTGCTCAATTACATCCACATTCCTAAGGCAGTGTGGAACCAACGTGGCCGGGCTGGGGCGGGCAGCCCGAAGCAGAGTGGAGTGAAGCTGATACTAGTGTGTAATAGGGATGGAGAGATTCACCGATCTGAGCCGGTGGTTCGTTCATGACGTTAGCGATGCGACTGCACCGGTAGCTTCAGTGCGCACCGGTTATAACTGACGGCTGTATCGCAATGTATCTTCCCGTACGTGCCTCTCATCGGTTAAAACCATGGTTACATCGATTACTTCATTGTTTTCCTGCTATGTCCTCGTTTTTTGAGGCGCATTGAACGCACCGTCCTTCTCTTTTAGCGGAGGCCAGGTGGTGCGCCGCCGCAGTTAGAAAAACCATCGTGGGACAATATTAACCGACGTACGAGCTTCCTGTCTTGTCAAAATAAAACTTTCTAAAGTCCGTGTGACCGGTTTCTGCAGCAGCGTATTCTTCCGAGCATTCTTTTTGATCTACACAACTAAAGCTTTGTGTGAGGTAATTTAAGATAATTCCTTATTATTGTAACATTTGTGCAGATCTAAACAACAGACAGAATGACATTTTGGTTCAGAGAAGTCCAATAAACAGCTGAGATGAACTCACATCTCAGCCTGGACTTTTCTCTTAAAGGAACAGTAATATTAGGCTACAACAGCTTTTAATATTGCCACATATGGATCATTACCATATTTGGAAGTGTTTTCAAATTTTTACTGTTTCATAATAATTCCAAATAATTGAAAAATGATGAACTCTAATAATTTTCTGATTCTGTTGGTTTATTTTTCTGTCTAAACTTAGTGTCAACCCCCTTATTTCAAGTATTGTAGCAATAATGTTATGTATAATATGTAAAATATCACTGATGATGTGCATTGTCTTTTAATGTTGAATTTATTGATTAATCAAAAACAATAGAGGATCAAATACATCCTTCACAGAGGAGAGGGAAAATCATTTTGATATTTAAAAATCAGATGTGGGCTGGAAAATCTTTTTAATGTGTTGAATCGTTTAAAATAGCATCATGAAATGTATCGAATCGAAAATCGTTTTCAAATCATTAAAGAATCGTCAGCAGGGATGAATCGTATCGAATCGTATCGCCAGAGGGTTTACCGTATCGTTAATGTATCGTATCGCTGGTAGCGTATCGAGATACGTATCGAATCGGCCTCAGTGGTGGAGATTCACATCCCTAGTGTGTAAGTGGCTTATGACAGCAACATAGCCTGGCAAGTCATCCTACATATGTAAATATATTGTCTGACCACAAGCCATTGTCTAGTTACTAGGTATTGCATGGAGCTCTACGGGACTGGGGCGGGCTTAGCAAAAGAAACTGACATATTGCTTTCATTACATCACAGTACAGGGAATGACCGTCACTTTTACGGATTTCTAAAAGTCATACATATCTCCTGAAGCAGGGAAAACTCTAGATTGCTGCTTAAAGTAGTGATTCATGAAGGGTAAAATGGGTTTTTGATTAGTACCTACTCAGCACTACTAGACTCGTCTCAGCTCAGTTGAGGCAGATGCAGAAAAGCTGCCAAGCTGTGTTCACAGACCCCCGACCCTGCTCAGACTCTCTCAGAAAAATATCACATACCTCATCTTTCAAGAGTTAAATTAAAATGAAATACATAGTTAATAAATGATAAAAACTTTCCACTGTACTTACATTTTCCATTTTAAAACTATTTCAGTTCATCAAATCAATTCAATTCAGTTTATTCATATAGCGCCAAATCATCCCCTAGGTACTTTACAAAGTACGGGAGTTGTTTAAGCATCATATTTATTCAAATCAAAGCGGAAATAATTCATGTTTATCTGCACCACTGGCCTGTCCTGAAGTGTAGTCGAGGGCTGAACAAAATCACTCGGGGGACTGCAAATGGCCCATGAGCCACACTTTGGACACCCCTATTATAGTCCAAAGCCCCGTTGTTTCATCTGTAATTATGATGATAACAGTTGTGTGAAAATATACGTTTATTGACCAGAGTCACATGTATGTACCTTTTAAAAGACTCAGACGACATGGGGGTGCAGGGGTCTCCCCTGGTGCTGGCGCTGTTGCTAAGGGCAACAAACTGACACCATGAATTAGTCTGGACACAGAGGAGAGGACCGCCACCCGCATCTTAGGTGATCCTGCCAGCATCACAACTCAAACACAACCTGACAGGTCCTGGAGATCCTGCCCTGCCACACAACAAGACTCACCTGGTCCTTTAATTACCTGGACACACTTAGGGCTCCAATAACAAAGAGATAAGAAGTTTATTCTACATTTAACTTGACTGAACAGAAGCTGTATTATTTACATTACAATACAGTGTAGATACATTTATATAACCTCAAAATTACACAACTGGCGAAAATAAACAACTTTGGCACCGCTGATCCACAACAAGACAATCATCTAATGAATTAGGATTCCTCCTTGCTGATTCCCATGGTTACCGATTAAAACACAACACCTGTGTGAGCCATTCATCAATATCAGACTTCTACCACAGTCTGTGAGCTCTGCTTGATAAGTAAAACACGTTTTTTTTATCATTTTTAAGATGAACAACCCACAAACATCCAGAAACATCTGGATTTAACATCCATGAGGGACTTCTCCACACATCAGTTTTTACTAACTCCTCTGTGATTTATCTCAGAATAAAACCTTCCTCTGAAAACAAGCTCTGCTCGCTCTCTGTGCACATGTGCGCTCATAAAGCACTGCCGTGAGAAAAATGTGTTGCTGCAGCAAAAAGCTCCTACCTTTAGTGGTTTCATCCTCAATGGGCTGCTTGAAGAGAGTTATGTCCTTAAAAGTGCAGAGAAACAAAACCACCTTGTCGTTCTCGTTCCTGATAGGAGCCACTTGCATGTAGAACCACACCGGAGTTCCTGCAACAAGACGTCACAACCGTTTCATTAGGAGTGACATTGAAACAACAAATTGTTACAGGTGTAAAGAAGGTTGATGGTTACACATTTCTGCAGCTTGCATCAATTCTGCATCAGACGGTGATTTTCTTTGTCACTAGATTTTCCCAACAGCAGACGGTCAGGGTTGCATCATAGCCTGTGGTCTTTGAAACATGGAACAGTGTGTGTGCACGCGAAGAAGAAGAAGCCCCACACACCAAACTGTGGTGCTGGAGACACTAAATGCATCAGCCAGTGATGCTAAATTTTTCTTTTTTTACTAAACCTACTTATATTTTTTGAAGTTCTCTGATTGATTTATTCTCATAAAACAGTTTGCTCACTTATATAAAAGTCAAAGAAGAAATTTTCCATAGAACAAAATCCTAAAAGTATTTTTTGTGTTTCTCCTAACTTTTGATTTATTATCATTAAAACTCTTAAATTTAACTTATTCAACAAGAGTTAGATTTTTACATCAGGAGTGGGGAATCCTGGTCCCTCGGGGGCTGGTATCCAGCATGTTTTAGTTGTTTCCCTGCTTTAACACACCTCATTTTAATCAGCAGGTGATTAACAGGCTTCTGCAGAGCTTCATGAGCTGTTGAACAGGTGATTCAACCACAGGATCAGAAGTTGTGGAGCAGGGAAACAACTAAAACACACTGGATCCCAGCCCTCGAGGACCAGAGTTCCCTACTTCTGCTTTACATGATGACAAACTTCCACGATAAGAACCTAAACCACTTTTCACTAAACTATGAATCTAGAAGGTAAAGGTTCTCAGTCATCCAGGGGTCCCAAAGGGGTTCGAATGAAGGCAGCTGGACTTCTTTGGTTCCTTGAATACGTTTTGCTTCTCATTCTCGTTCCGAAAGAAGGAGATCACAGATTCAAGCGGCCAAAATGAGTTTTCTCCGCAGGGTGTCTGGGCTCTCCCTTAGAGATAGGGTGAGAAGGTCGGTCATCCGGGAGGGGCTCGGAGTAGACCCACTGCTCCTCCATATCAAGAGGAGCCATTTGAGGTGGCACGAGCATCTGATTAAGATGCCTCCTGGACGCCTCCCTGATGAGGTTTTCCGGGCACGTCAAACCAGGAGGAGACTCAAAGGAAGACCCAGGACATGCGGGACTATGTCTCTCGGCTGGCCAGGGAACGCCTTGGGATTCCCCATGAGACGCTGGCCCAAGTGGCTGGAGAGAGGGAAGTCTGGGCCTCCCTCCTTAAGCTGCTGCCCCCGTGACCCAACTCCGGATAAGCAGAAGAGAATGGATGGATGGATGGTATTGCTTCTCATCCGAGGAGCTTTGTCAATTATGACTGGAATATGGGAGAGTCAAGCTTATAAACTGTAGCTGTCTATAGTTGCTTTATGAGCAGAAACTATCTATGAATACCCCTCCTCCTGATAAGTCCTTAGCCTCTATTGTTTCTGTGTCACATTGATTAGATGCATAGGATCATAGGTAGCTGTCTGTTGTTGCTTAACGAGCAGACACTACCTATGATCCTATGCATCTAATCAATATGACTCCCACACAATAGAGGCGAACGACTCATTGGGAGGAGGGGTATTCATAGGTAGTTTCTGCTCATTAAGCAACAATAGACAGCTACAGCTTATAAGCTTGACTCCCATATTCCAGTCAGAATTGACAAAGCTCCTCAAATGAGAAGCAAAACGTCTTCAAGAAACCAAAGAACTCCAGTTGCCTTCATTCGAACCCCTTTGGATTATGAACCTAGAAGTCATTTAACCCTTGGTGTCACCTAAACATCAGTATTCTTTCTCAGTAAGGGACCTCTCCTTTGTGTCAGCCATGCTGGGATGTTTTATGATCATTTAGTTTTTGCTGCCAGTGACTGTAAATGGAACAAAGAGGTTTTGTATCAAAGTCAAGAGATGATTTAAAGGGACACTCACTGTTTTTTCTGTACAGCAGGACCTCGAAGCAGTTGGACTCATAGTTGTCAAACGTCTGCCTGACTTTGTCGATGGTCTTCTTGTCCGTAAGGTCTCCGTACATAAAACTTATCAAAACAAATAAACAAAAACACTTTAAACAGGTAATCCTGCTGCAGCTGCAGAAGGTTTTCAGAATGTTTTAATTTGTTTTAACAGATGCATGCAGCTCTGGGTCTGTGCTGGTTGCATCTCCTACCCTGACTGTAATTATCCATTATCAAGGCTCACTTTAGCTTATTTAAATACATGGTGATATAATTCCAACATCTCCAGTGTCTTTGAGATCTATTAAGCATAAAGTGGTAGAGCACAAGTCAAAGTGACATTTCCCCCTGTTCAGATCAGAGCATGTCTTGTTTTTGCAGGGCTACAAAAGAGGAATCAGAGTTTTTAAATCTAATTATTCTTATTAATAAAATCAGATCTGCAAAAGCCTGTAAGAGTAAACGTCTGTCAGGAGTGAAATTCAGTCAGACAGAATTACAAAACATTTAAATCACTCCAGAAAGGAAAGCAGCAATGTTCTCCCTCCTTATGAGTGATGCTGTAGGAGAGTCTGTTTACCTCACATCACATAATCATGTGATCTACGTTTAACTTCATCATCTTTTATCTTGTGTGCTTCCAGCTGAAAGGGTTAGCCACCCACTTTCCCTTCTTAATGTTTAAGTTCTCCACAACTGAATGGCAGCTCCACCTGACAGACGAACAACATGACCAAGTAAAGTAATGCAGATTCCATCCAACATGGTGGTTGAACCAGTCGTGTTGATGTCACTGAACAGGCTTTGGACCTCCTTCATCTTGTGCTGTTATCAAATCCAGCTGTATCCATCACATCTGAGAATTAGGACTTTTATCAAAGCAACACTAACGTGTTTCACACTTTAGGCTATTGCTTTCAAACTGCATGGTTCTGGCTTCCCGACCTCTACTTCATGCCTAATCACTCCTGAACTCCTCTACCTCCGACCCAAACCTCCCCCAGAACTTCAATAACCAGCCTGCATCATCACTCGTCATTTCCCTCAGACCAAACCAGCTTCAGGACTTCATTTCCCAGCATGCTCCACACCTGACTTCCTGCCCACGTCATCAGCCTGGGACTATATCAGGAAGTCTGTGTTCCTGCTCGTGGCTCAATCATCATGTTGTTCCGGTGAACTTTCTGACTGTTCCAGACGAACCGTTTCCAAAGCTTCCCCTAAGTCCTTTCCATTATTCTGGAACCTCAGCGCGCTCTCTTTCCCTTCACGCTGCGTGCCATGATTCCTATATTAACTGCGTGTCTGTCCAAACCTGATGCCAGTCACTCTGCGCTTGGGTCATAACAACACGCCACATCCAAACTCACGCTTCAGCCTGCTCAGTCCCAGCCAGATCCTGACAGGTTTCAGTCTTGAGGCAGAAACTTGAGCAACTTCACACTGGGCAGCACTCCACAACCCTCTGCTTACCAGAAAATGTACTTAACAGTTTTGTGGTTCAAGTAAGAACACTAGTGGGATGTCAGGCAGAGCTTGGAAGTAAAAGTAAGAAAGTAAAGTCTTTGGAGGTGAAGCAAAGAGCTAAAGCCAGAGTGAACATCGGCACGGCCTACACTCGTTCAAGGAAGCTAAAGGAGGCTACAAAATCATGGACTGATAGTGACCTGGCTTTGTTGCTACTGGACTTGTAAGTCCAACAGTGTGGATCTTTTTACTTGTGGCTTATTTTAGTATCCATTGGCTCATGTTAGCGTTAGCTCGCTGTTAGCACTAGCTACAGCAGGCTGCAGCAGGCTTGTTTATGACCAGTAGGGCGGAGAAACCTATTTTGTTTTCTTAAAGGAGTTTTTATCTCCACCGTTGATCACTGTCCTGTACAGTCAGGGAAGAAAACTGAAGATTTTATTCCATTAATTTGGCTTCATTAAGTAGAAACTGACACTTTATAATAACTAATTATTACTGATCTGACTTGTATTATAACTGCTTCCAGGTGGAATACATTGACTAATTAATTCCTATTCAATCCAGGGAAATTTGGCCTTAATTTGTGTGCAAACCTGAAATTCCAGAATGTGTTTTTCTCTCACTGGTCTGAAGCAGACAGCAGATACAGCAAGGGAAGCTTTGAGATACATAAATCTGTGCAGCTGAAGAATGTCTACAGATTTATGAGCTGCCTCATTGAGTGGGTGAATCACTGGTATTTCTTTCCTCCTTTGCCACTGAGCACTTATCCTTCTGTGCCTCTGATGCCATTATGTGAAAAGTCAATACACCTGCACCGCCTTTACAAAGTCACTGTTTCATAAAAACAGTTAAAAGATCAAAGATGCCTCCTTCCAAATATCCCAGGATTGCATTAAGACCCAAGTGTCCTCCATCCCTTTGACAGCAGCCTGCAGTTCAAACCCTCAGCAGGCTCTTTTATCCTCTCGGTGTCATGTCTGAACCCATGCTTGGTGCCAGTGTCCTCCTCAGCTCAGAGGAGCAGCGAGTGCACAGATAAATCTGTGTTTCTCTTCAGCTTGATGGCCAAGAGAGCCTTTTTTTGGCCGTAGGCTGTCTAAGGCCGTCACCTCTGGTGAGATCTGAGAGGAGAGGATTCGTCCTTTGGAGTCATATTTTAAAATGCCTTGAGTGACAGAAGAGCAAGGCACCATCCTGGGCTGAGTAAAGTTCCCCCAGCTCTGCTAAATTGGATTCATTTCAGACGCTCACTGAATGATGATGTCCTCAGACTGTGTTTTCCTGTTTGTCTCTGCTGAGCTGCTCGTTTCTGGGTCCAGGGTGTCGTTTTGGATCAGTGACCAGCTCCGTGTAAACAGGTCTCAAACGTACTTTTGAGTTAAAGCAGCAAAACAAAATCATTTAAACAGTTTCATCTATTTCTAAGGTCATTTTAAAAAATCATTCATCTACTGAGATTTGCAGGAAATGCTTGACTATTTGGGTTAATAACAGGAAATATATGTAATATTTTACATTGAGTCAGGATTGTGATTTTTACCTGCACGTGCTGCTCTTTTGCATGACTTCAGCTCTGTGGAAGCCCGACAGTTTGCAGAATCCATCATTGCTGTAGACTACAGGCCACTCCACAATCTGGGCATTTCCCAGGAGAAAGCTGGTCTCTGATGGATGAGTAGGAAAGACAATGTGTCAGCCCTGGCCACAGAGTCAAATATAAATCAGATAACAGGCTGCAAATCTTCGCAGCCTGGTGAGAAGAAAAGATACAGTCATGGTTTTAAAGCTCGATCCAGTCCAAAGATTTTATCAGAACAAACTCCAACCTCAGATCAACAACATAGAGGCTTTTTGTTCTTAAATAAATAACTAAACCAAAAGGAATCCCACATCCCACAAATCAGATCTTAAATGTGTTCATTTGTGCCCGTTTCTTTTGGTTGGTTTGTTACAGAAAAACCTGCAAACTAACCAAAAGTTTTGAGTCGCAAACTGTGAAAAAATTGAACTAAAAGTGTCATTTTACATTTTCAGCTTTGTCTCTGATCACTCACAACTTTATAGGTCCCTCCCAAAGTTGTCTCTGACTCACAGAAACTAAACTGAAATGGTTTCCAGATGAATTCCAAACTGGTTCCTGGGAGAATTCTGTGAATATTTTAAATAAAATTTTCCAAAGATTTTGAAAATTCTCCTGCAACTTGAGAGTGATGTCCTGTGAGTCACGTGGGGGAAATAAGCCTTGCAAATGTTTTGAGACTATTTGAAAAGTTCCCTGACAAACGTTATTCTCCAGCTGAACAGAAAGGTTTATGGTGTGCTAGGTGAGTCAACAGTAGTGGAGGTGGGTGAGTCTGATTAGGGGAAGGCATTCAAGTAAGGAGTTCAGAGGCTAAGGCATTAAGAAAAAAAACTGATACCAAAAATGTAAGAAACTTGGAGAATGGAAAAGAAATGAGCTGTAAAAGACAGTACGCAGCGTTGTCCTAACCTAAGTGTCTATCTGCATCAACAGCCTACAAAGCTGTAGGGTTCTTGAACTGCAGTTGTGGGCCGCACAAAATCACTTTAAGGGCCACAAATGGCCTGTAGACCATACCTTGTATGTCCCTGGAATAAAGCAGGAAAAAAACTGATAATAGAATCAAATAACCGACAATGTTAAAGTTTTATCTGAGCAAATTCTATAATTTATTAAAGGGTGAGTCACACCATGGGTGGAGACTTATTTCAGCCACACTTCTTGTGAAAAAATGCCACCACACAGCAGAACTCCTCCAGGCTTGTGTTATTTGTGGAAATAAAACATCAACGTTGCAGAGCAAACAGAGTCAGTGGTAGACTCGTGTTGCTGTTAGCCAATCAGAGGAGAGATGCCCAAATGTCAGGAAATAATGATGCGTTCAAGTTGTCCTCGGAACTTGGAATATCTGACCAGGAAATGACGTAACGAGCTCGTTTTGCGTTCCAGATTCCAACTCGAAAAAAATGGATGCCGCCAGTAAAGCTGCGTGCGTTGTTGCTCTGTGAACTAATAAAGTATTCTCTGCACCTAAAGTCCCTCGAGGAGGAATGCAGGAAACGCATAGATAGTACCACACACAACAATCGGCAGTTGTCACATAAAACCAGAAAAAAAAATAAAAAATCAAACATCAAAATGCTGACGTTTTCAGCAACGTAACTATTGATGACAAGAATAAACAACAACTCTGTGCTGTTAAATAGCAAAAAGAAAGAAAGCAGAACATATAAACGATGATGATGAAGACTACAACAACACTGGGCGCGGCCATCTTTAAAATTGTGATCTCGGGGTCCTCTGAAACAAACGAGCTCACAGCTCGGAATTCCGAGTTCATTGCATCATTTCCGGTTAACTTATCTTGGAAAAACGAGTTCCGAGGACAACTGGAACGCACTATAAGGATCCTGTCATTTTCTGCTCCCCACTCCTCTGACTCAATTCTACTTCCTGAAACAGGGGCATTCATTTATACTGGCCATCCATTTCAAATGTGTTGAAAAGACGAGTGACCTTGATCTTTAAGTAAATGACAAAAAGTGACTGATTAGCTCCTTACAACACTCATTCATCCATCCATCCATCCACCCTCTCAGGAGAAATCCCACACATGCACAAGGATAACATGTAAACTCCATACAGAAACGGTCTTTCTTGCTGCAAGGCAACAGTGATACCTAACTGCCCCACAGGGCAGCCTACGGGTAATAAATGTTTTATACAATACCTTTAGGGTAAAGTCGATGTGTCTAGTTAGTAAAAGTCTGGAAGCATCTAAAAGTTTTATGAAGAGAGAGTTAAGGCTGGTTGGTAGAGCACTTTTGTGACTTATTGAAACTGGAAAAACAACAAAACAACTAAACATTCTAGACCTTGTAACAAATGAGTTACCTCTTTAGCAGGTAAAGCCTAAATAAAAGCCCGTAGGCCTGCTGCTGCTCATGCATTTTTAAAATGAAATCAATTAAAACGTTTCTGATGGTGGGCAACCAAGTATACACAAAAGTTTTCATTAAAGCTGTTTGCTGACATGGCTAAATTATTATCTTAACCTTTTTACTTTGAGATCATCTACAGCATTGTTTTCCGTAGAGTGTCAGAGTAATTAAAACTTCTTGTTTAAAGTTTCAGCCTCCTGAGTGCCCTTTGAAATAAAAAAGCTGAGTAAGAGAGGGTCAGTTTAAATCAACTCGGCCTTCCTGCTTCCTGCTTAAACTCCAACCAATTATCTACCAGAATGTTCAGCAACGTTTCTTCAGAAGATTACTTTTCAACTAAAGTCCTTTTTCAAAGTGACCTGTGGACAATAAAAACACACTTAATTCTTTGCACTGAGATCTTTGCCATGTGTGTTTGTAAAACAGTCAGGATGGGGAGTCAAAAACAGAGCAATAATTAACTGAATAAAGCTTCTTAAAAGGAAAATATAGGGTTTGTTTCCTCTTTTACTTAACTGAAATTGATTATTCCCATTTTTTTAATAATCAGTTTCCAATACGTCCAACAATACGGACGAGGATTAGGGCCACTGAAAATAAAAAGGATAAAGGTTTCTAACTTTTTTCCCAGTGGCCCTAATCCTCTTCTGTATGACTAGTGGGGCTAAAAAGTATTTAGTCAGCCTCCAAAGTTCTCCCACTTAAAAGATGAGGCCTGTAATTTTCATCATAGGTAAACCTCAACTATGAGAGACAAAATGAGAAAAAAACATCCCGAAAATCACTTTGTCTGATTTTTAAAGAATTTATTAGCAAATTATAGTGAAAAATTAATATTTAGTCTCCGACAAACAAACAGCAGACCTGTGACTTCTCCTGTAAGAGGCTCCTCTGTCCTCCACTCGTTAGCTGTATTAATGGCACCTGTTGGAACTTGTTATCAGTATAAAAGACACCTGTCCACAACCTCAAACAGTCACACTCCAAACTCCACTATGACCAAGACCAAAGAGCTGTCAAAGGACTCCAGAAACAAAATCGTAGACCTGCACCAGGCTGGGACTGAATCTGCAACAGGTAAGCAGCTTGGTGTGAAGAACTGGGAGCAATTATTAGAAAGTGGAAGACATACAAGACATACAAGACCACTGATAATCTCCCTCCATCAGGGGCTCCATGCAAGATCTCACCCCGTGCTGTCAGAATGATCACAAGAACGGTGAACAGAAATCCCAGAACTACACGGGGGACCTGGTGAATGACCTGCAGAAAGCTGGGACCACAGGGCTACCATCAGTAACACACTACACCACCAGGGACTCAAGTCCTGCAGAGCCAGACGTGTCCCCCTGCTTAAGCCAGTACATGTGCAGGCCCATCTGAAGTTTGCTACAGAGCATTTGGATGATTCAGAAGAGGACTGGGAGAATGTCACATGGTCTGATGAAACCAAAATAGAACTTTTTGGTAAAAACTCTACCCGTCGTGTTTGTAGGAGAAAGAATGCTGAGTTGCATCCAAAGAACACCATACCTACTGTAAAGCATGGAGGTGGAAACATCATGCTTTGGGGCTGTTTTTCTGCAAGGAAAAGAATGAATGGGGCCATGTATCGTCAGATTTTGAGTGAAAACCTCCTTCCATCAGCAAGGGTACTGAAGATGAAACGTGGCTGGGTCTCTCAGCATGACAATGATCCTAAACACACCACCCAGGTAATGAAGGAGTGGCTTCATAAGAAGCATTTCACGGTCCTGGAGTGGCCTAGCCAGTCTCCAGATCTCAACCCCATAGAAAATCTCCGGAGGGAGTTGAAAGTCCAGCAACAACCCCAAAACAGCACTGCTCTAGAGGAGATCTGCATGGAGGAATGGGCCAAAATACCTGCAACAGTGTGAAAACCTTGTGAAGACTTACCGAAACCGTTTGACATCTGTCATCGCCAACAAAGTATATAACAAAGTATGCATAATTTGCTAATTTTTTTTAAAAAATCAGACAATGTGATTTTCTGGGGGGTTTTGCCCTCATTTTGTCTCATAGCTGAGGTTTACCTATGATGAAAATTACAGGCCTCGTCTTTTTAAGTGAAAGAAAAAGCACAATTGGACTAAATACTTTTTTGCCCCACTGTATAATTACAATTATTTTTATTTATTTAACCTGAGTCTACCCATAAACTCCTGATGTGGTCTTTGTGTGCCGCTGGAGTTCAGCTTAATCCTTCAAACACAGAAGCTGCTGTGGCTGATGGACATTTGGTGACATTACAACAAATAGAAGCTTTTCAAACAGGGTTTTATCTAAACAAGTGTGCATCCTATAAAACAGCATTTACAAGCTAGGATGAGATTTTTTTGTCTTGCAGGAAGATTTCTGCCTGTGGGAAGAACAGAAGCTGTCTGCCAGCAGTGACACAAAGAAAGAGAATTTGAATATTCATGGTTCCTTGAATATTAAATGAGGCAGACTAGTTACACAGTATTTGAAGTCATAAATGATTATTTTCCAATCCAATTTATTTATAAAGCACTAATAAAAAAACAGAAAACTGTACCAAAGTGCTGTACAATAAAATGTAAAAACATTAAAAAAATAATTATTGATTATTTTTAATAAGGCTGGGCAATATGGAAAAAAAGGATTAGTATAATATTGTTCATATCAGTTGATATCAATATATATCACTACCTTTGTCAATCTTTAATGTCCTCTGGTACGTTTAAGTAGTTTACTTCAAAATAAAATCTTCAAGCATCACAGGAGAACAGAATAAAAATGCAGATATTCTTCTGTTGATGTCAAATTAGTAAAACAAGCAATAAAATAAAAGTTCTCAAAATTTCTGCTCATTAAGCATAAGCAACAAAGGCTGCTACTGTGCTGTTTGTGTGGTTCTATTCCAGCCACATGATTGGTCCAGCATGGAGCAACACTTATCATTGGCTGTTTATCTGTTCTTTATATCAAAGGTTAAAAATCACCCGGCTCTAGTTTTAAGTAAATAAAGCAATTTAACAAACACGGTTCTGTTTGTCTTCTGATTTCTTTCTTAAAAATTCACAAACAAATGAAAAGTTTCTGATTTATTGTGACCAGATGTTTTAACACAGAACAGCCTTGTCCACACCTAAGAGTCCTGAAAAGTCTTCACTTACACAGAAACAATAACACCCTAATTGTTGCAGGTGTGGGCAGGGGTGGCCAGGGGTGGCCATGGCCACCCCTAGAAAAAATATGCAATTAATGAGTAAAATAATCAGAATAAAAAACATGTATATGTTTCTGCTGCTCACCATTTAAAAAAAAAAAAGTTTTTATCTCCATAGTTTTTTGTGAAGACAGCAACAGGCAAATGAAACAAAAAATTTTAATTCTAAAATAAATTTTCAAATAACATTTCAAATAACTGAAATTTATTTTTCTGAAATGTTTGTGTTTCTCAAATTTAAATGAAGTGTTTTGGATACATGTTTTTGAATACAAAAAAATAAAGGAATGCAATGCATCGCCACAGGCTAGTTAGCCCAAGGACCAATTTGATGTGCCTCCCCAAAATTTTCTCTGGCCACCCTTATCAAATTTTTCTGGGGGGACCCCTGGGTGTGGGGCTAGGACATAATTTTGCATTTTGGTGGTGACAGAGTGAAAGTGCTGCGCTTTAGTTAGTAACAAAAGGCAATAAAATCAATTAATCACATTAAAAGTTGCATCCTTGTTTGTTTTCCTCGTATCTTTCTACCAAAGAGACTGGATGATAAAAGGCGTCACATCGGTGCGTCGTCGTGACTGACCCGGCTCTCACCTTCTGGTTTCTTCAACGAGCTCAAGTGAATTCTGGTGACAGTTACCTGCCAGGTGAATGATCTCACCACAGTCTACCCTGAGAGCCCAGAGAGGAGCAGCAAGCCAGAGAAACGCTAGCTGAGATTTTGGGAAACAGGTGGAATTGGTTTCGAAGCCAAACATGACAGGTGCAGTTCAGGAGCACGTGTGTGAGCCCGTACGTCACGTTTGTTTTAAAACAGTAGAAATTAAAATGAAATTCATCTGCACCTAAAACATTATCATCTGGTGCAGGTTTGTCCCAGCAGGGAAAAAGCTACAACCAATGGGACGTCTCCAACAACAGTTTTGTAGAAATGCAACAGATAATTTTATTGATTATTTAGTTGGTTTAACTGAATCATATATTATTTCTATTTCCAACCAAATGGGGACATTTACAACTTTTTCTTTTATCTAAACATACGGAAGAAAATAAATTGTCAGTTGAGGTTAATAAAGAGGTGGGAACTGGAAAATACGACCTACAGTCTAAGCTAATGCAGCAGATTCAAGTCATTTTCACACAAGAGCATGGATTTTCTGTTTGTGCTCCAGTGTTGGAGCGAGAACGTGATGTAAAAGTGAAAAATGCTGCAGGTTTTTTATTCAAACACTCTTTATAAAAACAAAAAAGAAGGTTTGATCTGTATGTTTGTGTTGATGACAATCCCACAAGCATTTGGACACAAGATATCAAAAAGTGAGAGTCAGGTAGGATTCTTAAGAAAGAGTGTCAGTCACGTTGCAGTGACTGCTCCAAATTACCTGTTATTTTTTTCACTCTGCAGTTTTCCATTGATATTACCAACGACTTGGTTGGAGCACCTTAGTAAAAAATCTGGCGCAAACACTGACAGACGTTTGCATTTTTACATGACGGTCCTGCAGAAACGTTCTGGGCAGCAGTGCCTGTAACTACACTGCCAGGCCAAAAAAAAGTCTCCACATGGATTTAACTAAGAAAATGGGATATTGGATAATTACTGCATGGGTGATTATCTTCAGCTGCAACAAGTTATTTAACCCCAACTGGTGCAATGAGTTGCTTCTCATTTCTTCAACAACCATGTGGAAAGACACATCTGGTGGTCGTGGAAAAGATGTTAGTCTGTGTGAGAAGGGTCACATCATTGTCATGCATCAAGCAGAGAAAACATCTAAGGAGATTGCAGAAAAACTGGGTTCAGAACTGTCCAACGCATTATTAAAAACTGGTGTGATGAGTCCAGATGGACCCTGTTCCAGAGTGATGGGTGCATCAGGGTAAGAAGAGAGGCAGATGAAGTGATGCACACATCATGCCTAGTGCCTACTGTACAAGCCTGTGGGGGCGGGGCTATGATCTGGGGTTGCTGCAGTTGGTCAGGTCTAGGTTCAGCAACAGGATGTGCTCCAAGAATGAGGTCAGCTGACTACCTGAATATACTGAATGACCAGGTTATTCCATCAATGGATTTGTTCTTCCCTGATGGCACGGCCATATTCCAAGATGACAATGCCGGACCCGTAAAACTAAATTAATCACTTCAAGAAAACCTGTCTGACAACAAGAACTAGGAGTTCTGCTGTGTGGTGGAGTTGCTAATGCTAACGGTTAGCTTCTACTAGCCGAGACGTTCTCTGCTGTTTCCTGGACCCTAAACCAACAACAGCCTTCCCCGTCGTGAGTCAAGATGGGTGAGTCCATGAATGTTAAGTGACAGTGTGACGTAGATCTGTCAGGATTTTCTGAACCAAGCGTTTTTTCCTTTAATTTTCTATCAGAAACTAATGCAGGAAATAGGGGTAGGAGACTATTTTCACGTTCTCCCTGCATATTAAACTCAGAGTGACTGATCATTTTCAAAAATAATAACTCAAAAATGTTCTCTCAGTGAACCTGCTCTAATAAATCAAACATCTAATGATTTTACTTGGTTTAGATCAAGGTCAAAGGTCATGATTCATCTTGATGATTTCCAAAATGATTGGGGAAATATTCTGTGACACAAAAAGATGTGATGGACACACACTCTCCATCTAACTGTGTATTTCATAAACATCAGGCATGGTGGTGGTAGTGTGATGGTCTGGGGCTGCTCTGCTGCTTCAGGACCTGGACCACTTGCTGTAGGAGATGGAACCATGAATTCTGCTCTAAACTGAAGGAGAACATCTAGCCTGAAGCTCAGGAGCACCTGGGTCATGCAGCAGAACAACCAACTGGAAACACAAGCAAGTCCAAGTCAGGACAAAGATCTGATTAAGATGCTGTTGCATGACTTTAAAGATTTTCAGCTCAGTTCTGCAAAGAAGCATTAGCCAGAAGTCCTCCTCAATGAAACAAGAGAGAATCATCAACACACAACACAAAGGCTCAGGTAGCAACCAGCTATTTAGTCCAAGGGTTCGTTTCTTTTTCACCTCAGACCAGGTTGCTTCTTAAAATAAATTATATCATCAGTTGATTTGTACATGTTCTATTTATTCATGTTAACCCAAAAAGGCCAGGAGCTGAGTCTTAGACCAACAATCTGAGCCACTCAGTTCAAATACAAGCTTTTTTATTTTCCTGCTCAACAGGAGTCTGCTGCCACTCAGACACAAAAAAGGACGTCCCAGGCCACCCCTCCCACCGGCCACCCACAAATCCCTTCCTAAAACATGGATGAAAAGGTCCTATTTTATCCTTCGCTGACTCAACCACAGACTCGCTAGTGTGTCAGGGAATTCTGTGACAAGCTTTAACTTCAGATTTTTTATTTTAAAAAAGTGCTGTGTGCTGAGAATAATTATAAAAACTAAAGGTTTCTGCAGGATTTCTAACTTATTTGGCAAATCTGTTTTCTGGAAAGTAAAGTTTTATGTTCAGATCAGATTTATTTACTCAGGCAGGGTTCCTACACCAGTTCAAATTTCCAAGGAAGGTGGGTTTCAACATTTTCCAGCACCTTAAATTGACAAATACACATAAATAAACAGCCAAAAGGTCTGAGAAGGAAAAAATAACAAAAACAAAGAGATTCAAGCAAAAACGTGAGGCAAAGTGTCCAAATACTATTTCAGAAAAATGACTAAAATGTATGGTAAATGGCCTGTATTTGATATAGGGCCTTCTAGAGTCCTAGAACCCCCCAAGGTGCTTTACAACACAATCAGTCATTCACACCCTGGTGGTGACGAGCTACATCATAGCTACAGCTGCCCTGGGGTGAGGCTGCCGTACACTGGCGCCACCAGTCCCTCTGACCACCACCAGCAGGCAATGTGGGCTAAGTGTCTTGCCCAAGGACACAACAACAGCGACAGACTGAGCTGGGCGTGAACCTGCAACCTTCCAATTGCGGGACCATCGCCCTAACTTGAAGAAAACTCTGAGCAAGTGAAGTCACTATTCTGATTTTATTACTTTAGTTATCAAGGCTTTTAAAGGTGCCGTTTCCAGGGTTCTGCTGCAAACTCAAGCAACTTCCTGCAACCCTTCACAATAAAAGTCTAAAACACAAACACACACCTCAAAACATCTGAAGCTCATAAAAATGTTTAAGTTTCACTGAAAACCACTTGTAATAAAGACCCAGAACCCTCAGTTACAGTAATACCTACTAAAAACAAAAATACACTCTGCTCATGGAGCACAGCGGGACTTGCTTCCTTGAGCTTTTCGAGAAATAAAATGTCATTTCTTTCAGGAGATGTAATTAGTTTGAATGCAGTATGCATTCAAACTATTGTTTTCCTGTTTCTCTTTATTATTCTTCTTCTTCTTCTTCTTCTTCTTCTTATTATTCTGCTTCCGTACACTTTTTTGGACCGCTTCTTCTTCAACAATTTTTCAGCTATTTCAACAAGTTTGGTATCAAACCGTTCAGCTCGTTCAGGTCATTCCGGGAATGACTTTTGGTATTGATATCTTCAACCGTTTCCGAGATATTCAGCTTTTTCTGCGATTTTTCAGCCCATTGAAATGAATGGGAAATCCTTCAAATCTTCAGATTTTTCACTAAATCTATTCAGCTCTTTGAACTTTAACTACTTCAACATACTTCAACTTAGAGACTTCATTCAACTTTTAACAAACCCAGAACAAGTTAAACTATTCTCGAATGACTCTGCTTCTTGATATCTTTTACGGTTTTTCTATAGTCACAGGTTAAACT